>CM061524.1:28762500-28797500 GCA_030068015.2 Neoceratitis asiatica
AAG
The DNA here is from genome assembly GCA_030068015.2 of Neoceratitis asiatica. Classification (NCBI taxonomy): domain Eukaryota; kingdom Metazoa; phylum Arthropoda; class Insecta; order Diptera; family Tephritidae; genus Neoceratitis; species Neoceratitis asiatica. Next base: position 28,762,504 of record CM061524.1, read on the forward strand.
TGCAATTCAAACACTTTTTCGCAAAACAAAAGATTCCGCAAGTTTTTGATTTTCTCCTTTCAAATCAGCACAACAAGGTCAACTAAACGCTTATATTATTGTATAACCACAAATGCACTTGAAATTACAATTGTTTTGTTATATTTTATTATTATTCACTCGCATGTATATAATATTAATTATTAATTTGGTAAAAAAACAATTGGATTGCGTAAAAATTATGACCACACACGAGCACTTTTGGCAAAAACTTAATGCAAATTATTTCTTATTAATCAGCTGTTTGAGAGCTTTCTATAGCTGTGCTAGAGCAATAAATGTAAACGTGTGCAATTGTATGTACCAGTGTGAGCAGAGCAGAGAACCAGAGAACGTAGGAGAACGTTCTCTGAGTGACGTAAAATATAATTTGAGAGCTATGTTGATGATACAGCATAAGTTTGAAAGCAACTTAGAATGATTTTGCATTAGGTAGAACAGTTTGGGAGCAAAGCTCTGCTGCATTTTATTAATGTACTTTAGAGAAAATGGTATATGTTCACGGACTTAGTTTGAAATAAAACGAGAGGAAACATCTTTTTACTATTTAAATTCAGCTCATTTTATTTTTTTTATTTTATATTATTACTACTATCAACAAAAACAACAGCAAACCAATTTCAATATGTTTTTTTTTCAAATAATATGAAAAGTCTTATTATTTGAAATAAGTATATGTGTACAAAGATTGTTAAGAAAACATTTTTTTTTCGATTTTTTAGTAATTAATACTTTCCTTTTCTTTAGAAAAATATGATTAATTCTATTTGTCATGGAATCGATCAACTGTTTTAACGTTAAATTGCTAATTTCATCCTATACCCCATTCCATGCCACCAATAAGGCCTCCTTGAGTTGTTGAGATGCTCTCAAACTGTCTCCCATTTCTATAAACTCTGTTTAAAAAAATCCTCCACAACTCCCCAATAAGGTTAAGATCTGGGCTTATTACTACCCACTCCAAAAGAGGTATGTTTTTTTAAAGAAATAAAGTCTTTAGTCGCGCTTGCAGTATGGAAAGTCCAAGAATCACCATAAAGATTACCACCAAACTCGATCACTGCTTCATCCAATAGCTTAATATATATTTCTGCATTCATACTGGTGGGTATAAAACACAGCAGAGACTTTCCATCACATCCAAAGGCTGCCCCAAATCATCAGTGAACCTCCAACATGATTTCGCTTATAGCGAGTTTGACGAGGCTGCTGTAGATCACGTCAGTACTTTTGGCAGACATCAGGACCGTTCAAATTAATTTTTTTTTTCGTCAAAGAAAATATAACCATTTTGAACTCATCTGCCCAAAATTTTAGTTTTTCAGCAAAGGCCAAACGTGCCTGTATATGTCGACTTTGCAGCTTGAGTACAGGCTCCCGAAACTCAATTTATCTTGCGTCAAGATTTGGTGACTTTTCTTCTTGATGCAACTAGATTTAAACTTGTTTTGATTTCCAAGCAAAACATGCTTTTTTGCGTCCGTAGTCGGCGAATTTCACACTTGCATCTGTCATCGATTTTAGTCGGTCGTCTACTGCGCTTAATTGTACCATAACTTTCGGGATTTAGAAAAAAATTTAAATAGTATTTTCTTCCTCCTACAATTTGTGGGTTTGAGTCTTGATGTTTGTAGACTTAAGGTTTTTTTACCAACAAATGGAAGGACCAACGAGACCGGATATCGATAGCATTTGTTCGAAAGTAAACTGCCATCTCACCGACCTTTCCCACTTCTTCACTGCACGACATCTTCACTTACAACCAGCGAAATCCTCTGCCACCCCTTTTCATCAGCTGGGCGAAGGAGTACCGGCTAGAACTCAGTGTGAAGGTCGATGACGTTTAAATTCCGACCATAAATAACCCAAAGTTACTGGGAGTGTCATTTGACCGCCTGCACTCCTTCACTCCGCATACGACTGCAATTGCCACTAAAGTACAGAGCCGCAACAAAATCCTCAAATCGCCAGCCGGTAGCACCGGTGGTAAAGACAAGGAAACATTGTGGGTAACGTACAAGACCATTGGCTGGCCGGTCGTAATCACTCCGATTTGGACGCCGGGGACTAGCGAGACGCTGTTGAAGAAGCGACAAGCATGTCAGAACACCGCCCTTCGGACCGTGACGGGAACCTCCTGATGGCGATGGAGCATCACTTACACAGTGAAACATTTATGCTCCCAGTTATGGAGCATATTGTTATGCTGTGTAAATAATATATGCTGGGATACTACCGTAGGCCCACCCAATCCGACTCATCTAACACCCCTCTTCCTCTGGTCCGGACCCGCGGAATAGCACGTTTCCTGGGCCTCCCGTTAGATAACCTCGATACCTGGACTACCTAACCCTGGTGGGATTGGCTATCCGCTAAACCAACAATAACAACAATCAATAAGACCGACCGCAATTAGAAAAAAGGAATCGATCGATAAAGGTGATAAACCAAATACATGGTAAATTTGTTGTATTTGCTCTCCTGCCCCTCAACATCAAAAATTATTTTGTCGGCCGTCGAACCATCCTTGTGCTCGTTGCCGGTCGTTCTTTGCTACACCAAGGCGAATCCTCGCCGCGATAATTTAGTGATCCGAGCCGTTATTAGATCTTCGGAACATATGCACATCTAGAAGACTGGAGAGTTGCCTTCTGTCTATCAGTCTCAGCCCGTTTGTAGGCTTAATGTGCCAACTTTTGAGCTAAATATTCTTTCTTTGCTCATCCTGACGCTATTTAAATTGACAAGAAAAGTTTTTGGAGGATACTTGATCCAAAGGCGAAAGTCGTGAGCTGCTTAAACCATATGTAAAAAGATCGCTTCTGGCCACGCCCAGTTGAATGACAGTCAAAAACTTTCCTCACTTGCAGGAACTCCTTCACAAGGTTCCATTCCGCAGTGAAAATCAAATAACAATAAAAGCGATGGGCTCCCTTACACTAAACTCTAAAATCGTGCTAGACCGCCGCCGATATCTGCATGAGATGGCCAAACAATATAGGCTGTCTAAGATAGATAGGAAAGAGGGCTCTCCGAAGGGGGATGTCTATAGGCAGCTGTTAAAAGAGCATGTTAGGCACATTTGTGGAACACGACTTAATGGCTTCCATCAAGCCTAGTCTGCACATGTCAGAATTGGCCATGTAACGATCGTTTACACTCCTCTTATTATATTTGATTTACGGCCTCAGTTCCTACTAAGTATTCACTTCTCAATAAATTTACCACTGAACAGGCCGCATTAAGTTGAAAGGATTTAGCACATAGAATGGGCAAGGACTAGATAGTTTTGACTGGGCACTCTCTATTAGGATAGCATGCAGAAAGACTGGGAGCTCTTTGTAAGAGATTCTGCAGAAGCTGTGAAAGAGATGATAGGGACGAAACCCTGACTCATCTTCTAAGATTTTGTTCTGCTTTGGGCTGTGTTTGCTTTCAAAAATTTCTTTATTTCTTATGGTTTGTTTAATGAGGCCTGTAATTGTTTTTGGTTATAAGTAAATGAGCTGTATTCAAAGGCCTATTTTTGTTAAAAAAAAATTATTTTTTGTTATACAACAAAGAAAAATTGGTAGAGTAACAACTGAGCCAACGTCTGCCATGTAATCTGTTGTTGTATTATTCAATTTTTTACTAACCAACAACTATTAAGTGCGCTACTATTTAGCCACTATTTTTACTTAATATTGGGTTAGCGAGTTTTTTTTTTCTTTTTTTTTTGGCTCTGTTGATAGAGCACTCGCCTGTGATGCCAGAAACCGTCGGTTCGATTCCTGGCAAAAGAAGTCTGATGAGGAGATGTGGTGATCTCCGAAACAGCCGTCACTTCTACCAATTTTTCTTTGTTGTATAACAAAATATTCAATGAAAAATTATTTCTAACAAAAATAGGCCTTTGAATGCAACTCTTTATTTCTTTTTATCTTGTGTGAAGATGTCTAAATGATGACAGGGCCAATGGCTCTAATGAGCCTCATCAAGGAGTAAAAGTAGCTCATAGAGATTGTGGCATTACAACGGATCTCATTGTGATCTAAAGGGTGATCCAAGTATAGAGGTACTTTTTAAATAGCCTTTTTTTGACAGATCACGCGTGAGTCGTGTCAAGCTGTTATGTTATTTTTGTTCAGTATTGTTTGGTGGCATTTCATCATGGACAGACTTGCGCCTGAACAACGTTTGCAAATCATTCAAATTTATTCCGAAAATTCACGTTCTGTAAAGAATGTGTTTCCCGCGCTTGGCTCAACTTATGGTCAGCATAATCAGCCTACTGAGCGTACTATTCGCAACACCATCATCCATCCTGAGACCTAGCATTCATTATTGGATAATATTCGACCGGATAGCACAAGTCCAGAATGCAGTGAAGAAAATATAGCGGCCGTAGCTGAGAGTGTACACGAAGACCGTCGAAGAGAGTCGATTCGGCGCCGTTCGCAGCAAGTCGGACTGACGCATGGAACGATGGAACGACTTGGCGCATTTTACGTCGAGATCTTCAATTGAAAGCCTACAAAATATAGCTTGTGAACGAACTGAAGCCGCTCGACCTTCCCAAACGATATCGCTTCGCTCTATGGGCTCTTGAAAAGTTCCGAGAAGATCCGACATTTTCGAGCCAAATTTTTTTCAGCGATGAGGCCCATTTCTGGCTCGATGTGTATGCAAACAAGCCAAATTGTCGCTGTCAAGAGCTGCAATTTCATCCAGAAAAAACAATGGTTTGGTGTGGTTAGTGGGCCGGTGGAATCATCGGTCCATATTTCTTCAAAAATAATGCCGATGAGAATGTAACCGTCAATGGCGACCGTTAGCTTACCATGATAACCGACTATTTGATGCCTGAAATTGAAGCTCATGATATCCGCGACATTTGGTTTCAACAAGACTGCGCCATTTCCCACACAGCGCATCAATCAATGGACTTATTGAGAGAACACATCGGTGAGCAGATAATTTCACGTTTTGGATCGGTCGATTCGCCACCAATATCACACCGTTAGAATTTTTCCTGTGGGTATATGTAAAGTCTAAAGTCTATGCGGACAATCCTGTTACGATTCAGATCTTGGAGCGTGTCTTTCGCCAGTTACCAATCGAAATGCTCGAACGAGTCATCGAAAATTGGACTCAACGTATGGACCAACTGAGACGTAGCCGCGGCCATTTTTTGAAAGAGATAATTTTCAGAAAATGAAAGCTAAAGAATGTTCTTCCGAATGATAATAAACATTTCCCATTAAACTTGAATTTTCTGTCTGTTTTTTTTCTTTAAAAAAGTAGGGAAACTCGAGATGGATTACGTGGCATTACAGCGGATCTCATTCTGATCTACATGAAATCGGTATTTTATCATCGGCAGCCACTCTAACCTAACCTTTTATAATTTCAGATTTTGATTTTTTCTGTATGGCTGACTACTCTCTTCACTTTTCTGAAGTATACTCTCACCATGCGAGTACCTCATGTTGCAAGTGTCTCTGTTACGTATACGTCAAGGTGTTCTCGTATGCAAATTTAATTGTTAACTACAAAAAATTAATATTCATATAAACCTACATACATACATACGAACATGATTACTTTAGTATAAATAATATTTAGAAGAATTCGCCACGCAATTGACGCAGGTTCATCGCGTATGAAATTATTTTTATAGCAAATTACGCATTTAATGTATGTATGCATGTGTACACATTAAGTAACATACATATGAGCATATGCATATATCAATAGAGATCCACAAAAACCTCTGCAAAGAAATGACTAGAACATTCTTCACGCACCGCAAGTAATTTGAATATAAAAAAAACCCCATTCAGGTGCAATTGGCGCCAATGTGAAGGCGAAGATGCTTGGCAATGAAAGTGTAGCGACTCCTTCAGCCTGTTGCCTGCCTGCCTGATTTTACAACCTTAAGGTTATGTACCTATATATATATATATATGTATACATAATACATAAATACCTTTAAATTAATTGGATGAGGTATTCAATTGAATTGCTGGAGCAGCTCGTTTTGTGTGTTGCCTTGACAGGTAAACAAGTGATTAGAGTAGAAAAGGCATTAATTTACGCAGTAAACGCGTTCAAGTGTAATGATTTTAAAATGATAAACTTACATAACGGATGATCCAATTCGAGGTTCCCTACTTTTTTGAAGAAAAAAAATACATGAAATTCAATTTTAATTGGAAATGTTTATTATCACTCAAAAGAGCGTTCCTTGGCATTTACTTTTTGAAGATTATCTCTTTCAAATTTTGCCCGCGGCTACGTCTCAGATGGTCCATCCGTTGAGTCCAATATTCGATGACTCGTTCGAGTATTTCAACTGATAACTGACTTTAGACTTTACACATCCCCACAGGCGAAAAGTCCAACGGTGTGATATCACAAGATCTTGGTGGAAAATCGACCGCCCCAAAACGTGAAATTATCTGCTCACAGAAGTGTTCTCTCAATAAATCCATTGATTGATGTGATGTGTGGGAAGTGCCGCCATTTTGTTGAAACCAAATGTCGCGGATATCATGAGCTTCAATTTCAGGCATCAAATAGTCGGTTATCATGGCGTGCTAACGATCGCCATTGACGGTTACATTCTCATCGTCATCATTTTTGAAAAAATATTGACCGATGATTCCACCGGCCCACAAACCACACCAAACCGTTGTTTTTTCTGGATGAAATGGCAGCTCTTGAATCTCTTCAGTTTGCGTTTCGTGCCAAAATCCCGCAATTTCGCTTGTTTACATACCCATTGATCCAGAAATTGGCCTCATCGCTGAACAAAATTTGGCTCGAAATCGTCGGATCTTCTTGGAACTTTTCAAGAGCCCATAGAGCGAAACGATGTCGCTTGGGAAGGTCGAGCGGCTTCAGTTCTTGCACAAGCTGTATTTTGTACGCTTTAAATTTAAGATCTCGAAGTAAAATGCCCCCAGTCATTTCATACGTCAGTCCGAGTTGCTGCGAACGGCGCCGACTCTCCTCATCGACTCTCCAGGTCTTCGTGTACACTCTCAGCTACGGTCGCCGCTATATTTTCTTCACTGCGTGCTGGACGTGATCTATTCGGTCGAATATTATCCAATAATGAATGCTGGGTCTCAAGATGTGTGATGGTGTTGAGAATAGTACGCTCAGTAGGCCGATTATGTTGACCATAAGTTGAGCGGATCTCGCGAAACACATTCTTTACAGAACGTGAATTTTCGTAATAAAGTTGAATGATTTGAGAATGTTGTTCAGGCGTTAGTAGTTTATTTCCATGATGACAAACAAGTGCCAAACAATACTGGACAAAACTAACATGACAGCTTGACACGGCACACGCGTGATCTGTCAAAAGAAAAGTCTATTGAAAAAAGTACCTCTACTTGGATCACCCTTTACATACCTATACATTATACCTGGAATATGAACTCCAACCTAGGCGCACAATACACACATATTTACGTAGTCTTTAGCTCGCAACGCATAAACTCTGTCTTTTACCTGTCACTCTCTCTCTCTCTCTCTCCCTCTCTGGCTCCCTCGCCACTCGCTCTCCAATTTTGTCCGTCATCAAATTACACGCTTTAGTTAGGAGTAGGCAAGATTTTGTTGATGAATTGTTGGGGAAGTCGTAGAAAAATTGACAAAATCAAATATTTATTTACAATAATGCGGTTGTTGTTGTTATTGTTTGTATATCAGACTTCCTAGCTCACCGGCTGCACAGTCTAGCGGACTTTAAATTTATTGTTGTAGTTGACAATTTATATTTCCTCGTGTTTACGTAGAGGAAATTCTGTTGTGGTGAAATTTGTGTGGAACGAGACGAGAATGGACGTTGTGACGTTGTTGTTGTTGTTGTTGTTGTTGTTGTTGTTGTTGTTGTTGTTGTTGTTATGTACACTCGGCAAAGGCAAAAATCTGATTAGCTCAATTTAGATATTTTTGTGTTCAAGTCCTGGAAGGGATTTCAATGTTGAACCATTCAGAGGTTAATGTACTGAAGTCTCTACAAGTCGTCAAGCCTCTGGCTATACTGCTACGGTTGTAAGGTCGCACTCAATTATATTATTATTGCGTTCTCGTTGCACACCTTGGAAATGTAGGCGGCCCTTGAGTGAGATGTTGAAAGCAAACCGGTTTGAGGCTTGGGTCGCCATTGAAAGAGGGAAAATTTTAGTTCCCACTGCGAGTTAGGGATTCAAGAATTTATTATCTGAGAGACGAGACGACTAAACCGCAATAATTCCAGCGGCAGTTGAGTCCGGTATATCTCGTAATATTCCCCGAAAATCAATTTGGGAAACATTTTAGTGGCTACAACAATAACAGGTGGCTGAAATCGTATGGTAGCGGCTCTTGTCAAGAACAGTATGGCTGCGAGCGGATATCGATCTTGAATTAAGTGGCTCCCTTTGTACTTAAATGAACTCGGTGACTTTAATGCTGAAGTGGGCAAGAAGGTATCGAAAATTCTGCATTCTTGAAGAAACTTTACCATAGGGGGCCGGGAGCCCGAAATGTGGTAGCACTAGATTCCAGCTCAAGAAAAATCATCAACCTTCAGGCCTACCTCCGGATCGAAGAATTTTCAATCAAATCGACCATGTTGTAATAGACAGAAGGCAAGTCTGCAGTGCTCTAGACGTTTCTAAGCTCCGAGGACTAAACATCCGCCTCTTAACTGCTGACGTCCGTCAACAATCACATGAGGGTTGGCCGAAGAGAGCGGCAATTACGACTGACAGACAGGGTTTCCACCCGACTTGGACTCTCGCACTCTGAAACAACTCTTTATCAAATGGATATAAGGAAACTGTGGCATGGCATTTCAAGCTCACTACCTACAGGTGCAAAGGAAATTATTCGTTTCGACAAGGTCAAAAGAAGAGGGCACGACGTGTTGTAGAGAAAAAAGACTTCTTATTTCAGAAAATAGGGATAAGGATAGGGATAGGGATAGGGATAGGGATAGGGATAGGGATAGGGATAGGGATAGGGATAGGGATAGGGATAGGGATAGGGATAGGGATAGGGATAGGGATAGGGATAGGGATAGGGATAGGGATAGGGATAGGGATAGGGATAGGGATAGGGATAGGGATAGGGATAGGGATAGGGATAGGGATAGGGATAGGGATAGGGATAGGGATAGGGATAGGGATAGGGATAGGGATAGGGATAGGGATAGGGATAGGGATAGGGATAGGGATAGGGATAGGGATAGGGATAGGGATAGGGATAGGGATAGGGATAGGGATAGGGATAGGGATAGGGATAGGGATAGGGATAGGGATAGGGATAGGGATAGGGATAGGGATAGGGATAGGGATAGGGATAGGGATAGGGATAGGGATAGGGATAGGGATAGGGATAGGGATAGGGATAGGGATAGGGATAGGGATAGGGATAGGGATAGGGATAGGGATAGGGATAGGGATAGGGATAGGGATAGGGATAGGGATAGGGATAGGGATAGGGATAGGGATAGGGATAGGGATAGGGATAGGGATAGGGATAGGGATAGGGATAGGGATAAGGATAGGGATAGGGATAGGGATAGGGATAAGGATAGGGATAAGGATAGGGATAGGTATGGGGAAAGGAACAGGAATAGGGATAGGGATAGGGATAAGGTCAGTGATGGGGATAGGGATAGGGATAGGAATAGGAATAGGAATGGGGATAGGGATAGGGATAGTTATATTGATAGGGATAGGGATAAGGATAGTGATAGGGGTAGGGATAAAGATAAGGATATGGATGGGGATAGATAGGATAGAAAAAGACACTTAAATTTATGAATTATGCTGCTGCGTAATGGAAGTAGCATTTCGTTGGATAGGTAGTAGTTCTTAAAGATCTTAACTACAAATTTGATTAAGAGTATCAATATGACTCTGAGTGGACTGCTGAAAGGGTTCTGATCTATAATCTTCAAGAATAGTTAGATAGACTTCGAAATCAAGTCGAACAGCTATGGTCCGCTGCTAGGCATACCTTCGGAGACAGAAAAATATTAGACATATACCTTCCTGGACTTCCTTAGCTTTGAATACAGTAATTATAATATTAATAATTTTCTTGTGGCTTAGTGTTCCTCTCTTTCCCTCGATTCCAGCTACATTATCCTCCAGGCGAGTAAGCAAAATGTGTGCGAAACTGTCCACTTCCAACTGATTTCCTTTCAATTACTCTAAATAATTTTCTAATGGCCCTTAAGCTGCTCATCGCAAAATTTTCCCTCAAACAACATTGAAAAACGATACAAACAGATTACATCAAGGCTATATATGTAAGTGAGATAGTTCTTTACTACTTTATTATTTCACACACTCTTAAGCTACGCAGTTTTAAATAATTTTGTTTCCACTATTTTCACAATATTGTTTTTGTTGGCCTTAGGTACTTTTAATGTAATTATTTAACGACATTTAATACTCGGAACAACAAGGACATATGTATGTATGCATATGTATGTGTGTCTATATTTTCTCTAAAATGCTTTAAAAGTATATTTGTATGCTACTGCAACCCTGACAACTTCCGCTAGTTGCAAAGCAACAAATTTCACATTAAAATGTATATACATGTGTATGTATGTACATATGTATGCATGCAATAAACAACTTGTTGCACTTTAGATGAAAACCGCAAACCACCAGCTCCAGTCCTCAACAACAGAGCCAAACAGTTTTTTGCACACATACATACATACATATATATACTCGTATGTACACATATGCGTTATACTAAAAGGAAACGACAGCACGTGCTAACCCGCAACATGTTGCGGCAACAGCTCATTTACTCTTACGGCTTTTTCTCGCGCTCTCTCCGTCGCTAGCAACACTCACAGACAATTTGTTGTTAGCAATTTTTGTTTGTTGACGCTTTTGTAGCCACCATCAGCCAGCTCATGCCTGTTGGTTGGCCCGTTATTCGAGTACTTCGTTGTTCGTTGACCGAAGCGGTGCACTCGAAAGACGTAAAATCACCACAAAATGATCAAAACAAAAAAAGCGGAAAATAAAATATGAAAAAAGTTTGAGTTCACGAAAAATGTAGCGCGCAACTGCTATAACAACAACAACAACAACACACTTTGGACTTTCAAGCAGACCTTGCGTTGGTGCTCGTGGTTTCATTCAGTAAAACGCAGGCCATTCAGGTTCGTTGCTATTTCTAACGGCTTCGTTGCACTCCAGCCATACAGCACACTCACGCCAGTTGGTCTGAATCGTTTAATACGAGTATCGCGCACTTTTTACATTTACTGTTGCTGTTGTTTTTTTTTCTTTTTGTTTTCTTTTTTTTTTTTCTTTTTTTTCGTGTGACCAAGTGTGTGTATTCTTAACGGATGTTGAGTGAATTTGTACGCTTTGTGACTTTCGGCATTTTCAACATCAACAACAACACTGCCACCACCGCCACCGCCACCAACTGCTGCCATTGAGCGCCGAAGAAGAAGAAGAAAACATTCTCTATGCATATATAGCAAACAAAAAGCGGCGATAAATGCTTAATCGTTTCTAAATCGTGCGCGAGTGCGTATGTCGAAATTTCAACGCTCCGCTCTAACGGCTTTTTCGTTATATATTTGACAAATATTTATTTAGTGCCATTTTTCAAGTAAGCAATGAGCATTGTGTAGCTTTATGTACATATATATGTATGTATATGTTTGTGCGTGTGAATTTGAAGTTTTTCTCATATAAATCTTCTTTACCTGCCTGAATGAAAGTGGCAGTTGTATTGCCTTTTGTTGTTGTATAAAAATAATATTTGTGTATTTTATGACACACAAAAAATTGAAAAAAAAATTTGAATTCTCTAGTGGTGTCTGTCAATATTTGTGTATATTTAATTTGTGCAAATATTTGTGTAAAAAACAGCACATAACATTCACGCGGGTGCTAGTGTTTGTGTGTGTGTGTGTGTGTGCTGCCATTTGTGTGTGTTCCGTAAACTTTCAACGATTTTGGCTTTGATGCTGTGATTTGGCATCAAAGAAATAGCTACACAACAAGGAACATAACAAAAAACGTAAAATAATAGGTAATAATGCTTTGAGCTGTGCAATATTGAAACTGTTATTTTTTTACGCATCGTCGATGAAATGCTGAAATGGCTTAAGTGAACAAATTTTAAATATGAAAATTCTCATAATTAAAGAGAGAAAATATAAATTAAGTTAGAAAAATTAAAATAAATAAAAAGAAAGAGTTTAAAAAATAAAAAAAATTAAGAATTAAGAGTAAATAATAAAATTATTCATATTAAAAAAATAATGAATTTAAAATATTAAAATTAAAATTAATAATTAAAATTTAAATATTAAAATTTTATAATTTGAAATAAGCTGAAAAACAAAAGGATTGGATTAAAAAAAAATTAAATTAATTTAAAAAAAATTAAAATAAATTAAAAAAAATCTATAAATATAAAACCGAATATCTATAATAAAATAAAGGAATATTTATGCAAAAAGAAATTGAAAAAATATATTAAAAAATTAACGAAAATAAAAATATAAAATTTTTTTTTGGAAATTTTTATCTATCATAATCGTTCGGCATAACATTTTTGAGACCATAATGTATCATCTTAAAGAGAAAAAAATCCACTTTCCGAAAATTCTAGAGTGGCCTAACCCCCTAAAAATGAAATATGAAAACTTTAACACTTAATTAAAGAAATTAAAATTAAAAGAAATTGATTTAAAGAAATTTAAAAATCAAAAAAAAAAATTAAAACAGAGCTAGGAAACAAAACATTTAAAATTAAAAAGAAAAAAAAAAAATTAAATTAAATTAAAAAATTATTAATAAAGCTTTAAAAATAATGACGATTAAAAAAAATTGAAAAATTTAAGAAATTTAATTTTATATTAAACGGTTTAATGATAAAATTAGTTTAAATAATCAAAATATGGGACTTAAAAAAAGGAAAATTAAGGCATTTTAAATTATGGAGATTAAAAAAGGGAATTACGAAAATTTCAAAACACAAATAAAAAAATATATATCATGTTTGAAATTGTAAATAAATTAAAGCACCACATACGCGAGCAGCTCGATTCTCGCTCGATACTCGCTCATTGCTCAACTGCTCAGCAGAACAAAAAAAATTTAATTTTGTTTGCCAAATTTTTTTTTTTTGGTTTTTCAATGATTTTTACACTTTGCATAAATAAATTTAAAATTAATAAAAGAAAAGTTTAGAGAAAAAAGTCAAAGTATTTGTCAAAATACTCGTAAGGCTCGTGCTCGGCTAGAAAATTTTCGAGTAATGAGCTATGAGTAGGTATGCGAGTGCTCGTTGCTCAAATGCTCGCACTGCTCGAAAATGTTTGAGCAAAATCTGAAGCTCTAAAATGAATAAACATTATTAAGCATATGTGTTATTGTATTTTATTAACATGATTTGTTCAAACAGTTATTCTTTTAGGTAATGTGCGTATGTTCCATAAAAAAATTAGATCAATGTTTTTTTATTAACAAAAATTAAAAAAAAATTTTTTTTTTAAATTAAAAAAAATTTAAAATAAAAAAAATTTAAAATTAAAACTAAAAACAGTTAAAAATATTAAAAAAATCAATATTCAAAACTTCAAATTAATTTTAATTACAGAAATTGAGAAAAAAAAAGTAAAAAAAAAAAATAAAAATAAATAAAAACTAAAAAATTAAATACTAAAAAATGTTATAAATGTATTTAAAATTAAAAAAAATTTATATTAAAAAAAAAAAATTCAAAAATTAATTTAATTAAATAAATGTCAAGCCCTCCGAGTGTATTTCTGACATGAAAATTCCTCATAAAAATCCATCGCCCTTTAGGAGGCGGCTTAGAATAAACTGTAGGTCCATCCATTTGTTGGTAAAAACATAAAGACGCAAAACCACAAATTGAAAGAGGAGTTCGGCCGAAAATCGCTTCGGCGTTTACAAAGCGCCAAATATATATATTTATATATACTGGGAAATCCGGCAGATTGTGTTTTTCTACATTTCGTCCAAATTTTATTCTATTTGGTTTTGCAAAGAATTCTAAAAGGCCCTAATTAAGCATCATTTAGTGCAAACTATTAAGTTTTTTTGGTTATAAGTAAAAGAGCTTTATTCGAAAGGTATATTTGTTAGTATTTTGAATTGAATATTTTGTTGTACAACAAAGAAGAATGGTAGAAGCGATAGCTGTTTCGGAGATCACCACATCTACTCATCAGAGTTCTTTTGACAAGGATCACACCAACGGAGCCTGACTTCGCAGGCGAGTGCTCTACCGCTGAGCCAGCATCAGCCATGTAATCTGTTGTTGTAATATTAAATTTATTACCAACCAGCAAACTATTAATTGCGCTAATATTTAGCTGCTATTTTTACTTAATACTGGGTTAGTGAGTTTTTGCAATTCTGCATATATTCAGGCATTAATTTTCTTAGAAATGTATATAAGCTAGATTGATTGTCGGGCTCGACTTATGTATTATAAATTGTTTACTGTGGCCAGTAAATGTTTCATTAAGTGATTGACCTAGCTACGTATTTCTATGTGTGAGTCGCTTATACGCTACTCAAAGTCTTTCACACAAATGTTAATACGACGCGAAGTAAGCCAAACGAACCACTCAGATCTCTGTTTATTCACAATGGAGTTAAACGAATGAGAATATTTTGTAGTCCGAAGCCGCGAACATACCTACGCATAATCGCAATCATCTTAATTTTTGTCAATCTGTCGGTGATCCGTTTTTTGGTCCCAAGTAGAGTGTCGCGGTCTATGGTCCACTTGCCGGAGAAAAAAATAGTGTTCATGCTAATCTAAGCAAAAAACTACATATATATACCAAATGTCAAGTTGCGTACCTACCGAATATATACACGAAATTTCATTACAATCGATTCAGCCGTTTTGGAGCAGTCCGAGAACAAAAACTGTGGCAGGAGAATTTTATATAGATAGAAGAAGAATAAATCATTTTTATAATATAATTTAAAAAATTTTAAAATTTTATATGTCAAATAAAATTTTAAAAATCAAAATTAGAACTAATAAATTTGGAATTTTTAATAAAAAGATTTGTTTGAAAATTATTATTTTTAGATAATCAGCGCTTGCTCAATTAAACAACCAAATCATAGTTTTTTGAAATTTAAAATTAAGACCAAAAAAAATTCATAGAAAATCGTTTAAGTTATGAAAACTTTGATGTTAAAAAAAATTAAATTAAATCAAAATAGTAAAGCAATTTAACATATTCAAAACACAACAAAATAAAAAACAATTAAAAATAAAAACAAAAATAAAAAAATAAAAAAATTTAAATAAACAAAAATTAGTTTCCTTACGAACACGGTTCCTTCACAAAAAAAAAGAATTTAATTTAAGTAATACATGTTTAATAACAATTAGACAAGTTTTGATATAATTTTCTTAAAGGTAAGCAAAACAGCAACACTTCATTTAAGGCATTTCTACATTTCAACAACGCTAAATAAAAATAAAAAGTTTTTTTTTTTTAAACTTTCATGTACATGAAATGATGCACATATTAACTTTGGGCCGAAGTATGTAAGTAACAGAAAGGAAAGAGATAGACCCACCGAAATGTATACCGATCGTATCATAATCACAAGCTAAATTGATTTAGCCATGTCCGTATGTCTGTCTGTTCATCTGTCGGTCTCTCTGTTTGAACGCAAACTGATTCCTCTAAATTTTTGAGACATTTCAACCAAACTTGTTAGAAAGATTTAACTATACGTTGAAACGATCATTTGTTTGTCACTATAGCATATATATGACCGATTGTTCAGATTTGAAATTTTTGTTTCATAAATCCGTCAAAAAAATGCATCCAGAAGAGTGAAATTTGATATATGAGTTGTGTTCAAAGGAAAAGGTGAATTTTGAATTTTTTTTAAAACGTACTTATTTATTCAACAATATTTATTTGGCCCCCTTCAAAGTAATCCTCCTCAGATATAATACGCTTGTGCCAACGCTTTTTCCAATCCTTGAAGCACTTCTGAAATTCGCTTTCCGGTATAGCCATCAGCTCTTTCTTCGATTCTGATTTGATCTCATCAATTGTGGCAAAACGCTTTCCTTTCATTGATTTCTTTAGTTTTGGAAATAGGAAAAAGTCGCAGGGTGCCAAATCTGATGAATATGGTGGTTGAGGAAGGATTCCGGTTTTGTTTTTGGCCAAAAAAAAATCACGAATAAGCATTGATGTGTGAGCTGGTGCATTATCGTGATGCAGAATCCACGAGCCGTATTGCTTCACGCAAACGTTACATAACCTCCTTGTAGTATTCCCTATTAACTATACGACCATTTGGCAGGAGCACATGATGCACCACACCATTGTAATCAAAGAAAACAGTGAGCAAAACCTTCACATTTGATCAAAACTTGGCGTGCCTACCTCGGTGTTGGCTCATCTGGCAGCATCCTTTGGGATGAGTAGGCCTTTGTTTCGACGTCATAACCATATAACCACGTTTTGTCACCACTTATGATCCGTTTGAGCAAACCCGGATCGTTCTCGACGTCATTCAATAACTCTTGAGCGATACTAATGCGACATTTCTTTTGCTCAAAGTTTAGCAATTTCCCAAACGACTTCGATGCCACATATTTCATGCCCAAAACAATTGAGGAAATTAAATGGCATGAGCCGATTGATATACCAACATCCTCTGTAACTTCCCTAATAGTGATTCGGCGATTTTCAAGAACAATTTCTTTTTAATTTTTCCATGTTTTCTTAGATTATTGAAGTGGTCGCACCTACAGGACACACATCGTCATCAACATCTTCTCGGCCTTCTGTAAAGCGCTTGTAACACTTATAAACACTTTTTTGAGACAAAGTGGACTCATCGAATGCCACAGTCAACATTCCATGTGCCTTGGAGCACATTACTCCTTTTTCTAATTCAAAATTTAATACATATTCTTTGATCCATTTCTTTCAAAAGTCAAAAATCGAAGAGCATACAAAAGCGTGACTAACCTCATCTGTTGTCAAAAACCGACTACTAATCGAAATTGGCTCCTAATGCAAGCACATGATAAACTTGGTTATGTGTCCGATGCTAACAAAAACAAAATATCGATAATCGAATCTAAACAGTCCGCGAAAAAATCAAAATTCACCTTTTCCTTTGAACATACATCGTACGCCTCACATAACATGAATTACACATGGGTAATGAAAATTGTCGAGATCGGACTGCTATATCGTACAACCAATATTTTCAGAAATGAGGTTCGGATCAAAACTCAGTGAAAAATGCATTTAAGAGCATGAAATATTTTTGTAATCACACATATTATGAATTACATATCGGACTATTATGGCATATAACCCCCATACAATCGATTTATTCACATATTGGGATTTAGATAAAAAATCCGTCAGAAAAGCATCTAAGAGCCTGAAATTTGGTACTCTATAGACGTAGAATCAAGTTCAAATCGACACTGAAAAATATGAAAATCGAATTTTGCAAATTGCAATAAATTTCCTGTGCACATGAAGGGCATAAAGACCTCGACGTGGCCGATGAAGACAGCCGCTCTTTCATGTCTAACATATTTTTGCCTGTGCGCTGAAATGTAAAATTTGTAGCTAAATTAGCTTGTACACAAGTTTTTTACACTAACTTACTTACATATTTCCCTGTCAAATTCTTAAAATAGCTAACTATTGGTTATAAAATTGATTTATGAACTTTAAGTGCTCGTAAAAATTTCTCTTGGGAATAAAATATTATTATTATATTCCAAAAATGTAAAGCCTACAAGTAATACTCAGCAAACGAGGTAGCTTAGGGAGTTGTCATAGTGCGCTAAATTGTATGGGGGCGGCAAGCTATTACTACAAGTTAATTACAAGTTAATAGCCGGAATGAATGCCGCCGGAAACTTGCGTTGAAGTGTATATAATTTGGGTTGTAGGAGGTTTATTCAGGAAATAATGTTGGAAATACACTCGAAGCGGTTGACATTGCCTACCGCGATAAGAAATTATTGATTTAAAATTATTTAAAAAGAGTCTTTAATCATCTTTACGCACAATTATAAGCACAAGTAAGTTACGTATACGCCATGTGTTACTATAAATAGAAATATTCGAAAAGCGCAATGAAAGAGCTACTCGATGAGCATTTTAAACCTCATAAGCTCTCAGAAATCTATCGAACTACAAATATATATGAATATTGAGAAGATTGTAGTATAAGTTTAGAAATTTTATCTCATTTATTATAATTGATTAAAATGAAAAATTATTTATTTTCCTATTCAACCGGCTTACCAGCATGATGACCTGAAAAAAACTTATCTTCTGTTGCCTTTTTTTTATCCACTTAACTGCACAGATAATATGGATTTTTGTGAAATACCCGGAAATGTTGAATTGTATGATAAACAAGTTAAAGGTCAAGCGAAAACATGATAAAGAGATGGCAAAAAGTCAATATTCTTTTAAGTGATTTTTCACTCACAAACAAATAAAAAAATATATATATATTTTTTGTAAATGACTAAAATTCAACAAGTAAGGAAAACTCAATTCGAGTGGAACGAAACGTTAGATACTCGGCTGAAATTTGTACATTTAAACACCGATTGGCTTAGCTGACTTTCACAGAACAGAGTAAAGTCCAGTTATACTATAATCGATTTCATATATCAATTTTCCAGTCAAAAAGCTGATGGAAAGTAAAAAGTCCGTTATGTGTAATAACGGCGTAGTTGTTGACCAACTGCGCCTATATTCATTTCCTGTTCACATTAAACCAAGGGAATTCTCGTATCAAATTTCATCGAATTCTATGTAGTGATTTCTGTGTTATATTTTTTGACCCAAAAGTGGGAGCTGCCACGCCTACCACAAATTTGTTTGCACTCCAAATACAACAGGTGATCCATTTCGAGGTTCCCTACTTTTTTAAAGAAAAAAACACCGAAAATTCAAATTTAATGGGGAATGTTTGATATCAATCGAAAGAACATTCTTTGGCATTTATTTTTTGAAGATTATCTCTTTCAAATGTTGGCCGCGGTTACGTCTCAGATCGTCCATTCGTTGAGTCCAATTTTCGATGACTCGTTAGAGCATTTCAACTGGTAATTGGCGAATGGCACGCGTGATGTTTTGCTTGAAGGCCTGAATCGAAGCGGGATTGTTCGCATAGACTTTAGATTTTACATATCCCCACAGGAAAAAGTCTAACGGTGTGATGTCACACGATCTTCGTGGCCAATAGACCGGCCCGAAACGTGAAATTATCTCCTCACCGAACTGTTCTCTCAATAATCTATCCATTGATTGATGCGATGTGTGGGAAGTGGCGCCATCCTGTTGAAAATAAATGTTGCGTAGATCGCGAACTTCAATTTCAGGCAACAAATAGTCGGTTATCATGGCGCCATTGACGGTTACGTTCTCACTGGCATCATTTTTGAAGAAATATGGACCGATGATTCCAACGGCCCACAAACCACACCAAACCGTTGTTTTTTCTTGATGAAATGGCAGCTCTTGAATCTCTTCAGGTTGCTCTTCGTCCCAAATGCGACAAGTTTGCTTGTTTATTAGCCAGAAGTGGGCCTCATCGCTTAACAAAATTTGGCTCGAAAACGTCGGAGCTTCTTGAAACTTTTCAAGAGTTCATATAGCGAAGCGATGTCGCTTAGGAAGGTCGATCGGCTTCAGTTCTTGCACAAGCTGTATTTTGTAAAATGCGCCATCAGTCCGAGTTGCGGCGAACGGCGCCGAATCGACTCTCCACTGTCTTCGTGTACACGCTCAGCTACGGCCGCCATATTTTTTTTACTGCGTGCTGGACGTGGTCTATTCGATCGAATATTATCCAATAATGAATGCTGGGTCTCAAGACGGGTGATGGTGTTGCGAGTACTACGCTCAGTAGGCCGATTACGCGTGAAACACTTTCTTTACAGAACGTGAATTTTCAAAATAAAGTTGAATGATTGGTAAACGTTGTTTAGGCGTAATACTTTCCATGATGAAATTCCAAACAATACTGAATAATATGAACATGACATCTTGATACGACTCACGCCTATATGAGTCATAATGTGCTCGTTCCTAACAAATATGTCTATAATTGCCCATTTAGTTACTGAATTGCCATTATTTTCGTACTTTTCAAAATTACCGTTATATGGGAGGTAGGCGTGAACTTGATTCAATTTCATCCATTTGCAAAGACGTGCATTTTTTGTGACTCAAAGAATTTTTAAGCCAAGTTTCATCAAAATATCTCGATCCCTAATTGAATTATCTTGTAGACAAGCGGACGAACGGAGGTACAGCAGGACGAACTGGCAGACGCACAGATTATTATGAGTAGCTTTTATTTCATGTTAAAAATACACTCCGAGGAATTGGAATTCCCCGTCAAGATTCGACAGCATATTTTTTTTTTAATATTGGATATGAATCGGGCAAGGGCTCGAACCAACAACACCCTTAATTATAATTAAGAATTATACAAAAAATATTGAATTATTTTGCACTGACTCTAGACGAAACTCTAAACATAGTGTAGGAAAACTATCAAGAGTTGAAGAGTGAAGCCAATAGTCATTTCTGCTGAGAGAAAACGGGAGAGTACGAAATGTTTGTGAGTATGCAGAGCTTTGAAAGCTTGAAAAGTTAGCCGACAGCGGTCATGCTCGAAAACTCTATTAGCAAATGCGATGACCTACAGAAGGTTTCAACGCCGGAGCTTCTTTCTGTAGAAAGGAGAAATATGTACCCGTGGCTGTCGTTCGTAGTATATTGAGTGGAGGAAACACAATACCAGCCCTTGATAAATTTCAAGGAAATTCGGTTTTGTGTTGTCTACTCTGCGCTTAAGAGAACAAAAACAGTGGAGCTGTCAACTAACAGGAGACACTCAAGAACCCTAGATTATTATACTCTTTTACCAAGCAACACAGTTCGATGCTACTGCTACTACCTTGGATACTCAATCCAACTTGGGCAAATAAATACAATACTCTGGCCGAGAGTATCAAAGTTTACACAGAACTAGGAGTGTAGAAGTTGTAGAGTAGAGTGGGAGAAGTTGTTTTCTCATGCAAGTTTTCATTGGAACTCTCGTTTAAGGACATTGCAGCGTGTTTCAGGCAGAAATCTTAGTTATTATGGAAGCTGTTTCACACATTGGAAACTAATACTCAGGAAGAGACGTATTCATCTTTAGTCATAGTCAGGTAGCAATAAAAATTAAAGCCTCAGGAGATGGCTGAAGAGAACAGACTATCCCCGGTCGGTCACAGAAACGTAGAGGGGAACTGCAAAGCTGGCGAACCAGCTGGGCAAGCTATGACCAAGCTGTTTTTCCTGATGAAGCACGCATTATTATGCCTCCAGCTACTTGCAAAGTGCTACTAAAGGGATATTTTCAAGGACAGGCCGCAGTAAGGTGGGAACAAAATGTTGAACTGTCGTAAGTGAAGGCAAAGATTAACAAAATAGAAAGTCAATTGGCTTACATTCTCTGGAAAAGTGTTGTGGACAGCAGGTAATTGGACTCTTGATGGGGCATTACCTTAAAGGATAGCGCACTGAAAGGCTTGTTATCCTTTTGAGAAGATCCCCTAAAATCTGTAGGCATGACGAGAAGGAAGATAAAGGATTTCTCACCTATTATATGGTAACTCTGCTCCCAGCAGATACAGACTTGGGCATTTTAGAGTAGCTTGTAAGGATGGGCTTTGCCACGTGGCAGAAACTAAAGCATAAGCGGGTCCAAATGGATGAAACTTAAGTCATAGTGTCAGAGCTAGTTTTTCGTATACCTCGAACCCTTTCTCTGGCACAAGTATGTGGTTGCTCACATATCGTGGAGCCGTAAGAAATATACGACGATCTGAGTTCAGGAAATTAAGAGAATGTGGCTATGCTGGCTATGTCATATCATCAGTATAAACGACAGCACTCCAGTTTTGAAAGTTTTCGTATAAGTGCTTATCGGCGGAAGCAGAGTCAGAGAAAGTCAGTGACAGAGCTACCTGGTTTCACTTGGTGTCTCCTATTTTCGCCAAATGGTGAAGAGAAGAAACGACTCGCGAGCTTTTAACAAGTCGGCTATAACTGCATACGCGCTGCCTAGGCCAATCAAGATAATTTATGATATCATGTACATAATTTTGTACATACATACATATTAATATGACAAACTCATATATTGAAAAATCTACTTATGTCATTCTACTCATATTTTACTTATTCCCTTATAAATCATAATATAAGGGTGATCCAAGTAGAGGTACTTTTTTCAATATGTCATATTATTATTGTTCAGTATTGTTTGGCATTTCATCATGGTAAAACTTACGCCTGAACAACGTTTACAAATCATTCAACGGGCCGCATTTCAGAGCAACCTGAAGAGATTCAAGAGCATCCATTTCAATCAGAAAAAAATAACGGTTTGGTGTGGTTTGTGGGCTGGTGTAATCATAGGTCCATATTTCTTCGAAAATTATACCGGTGAGAACGTAACCGTCAATGGCGAGCGTTAGCATGCCATGATAACCGACTATTTGTTGTCTGAAATTGAAGCTCGCGATCTCCGCGACATTTGGTTTCAACACGACGGCGCCACTTCCCACACATCGCATCAGTCAATGGACTTATTGAGCGAACACTTCGGTGAGCAAATAATTTCACGTTTTGGGCCGGTCTATTGGCCACCAAGATCGTGTGGCATTACACCGATAGACATTTTCCTGTGGGAATATGTAAAGTCTAAAGTATATGCGGACAATCCCGCTTCGATTCAGGTCTTGGAGGAAAACATCACGCGTGTCGTTCGCCAGCTACCAGTCGAAATGCTCGAACGAGTCATTGAAAATTGGACTCAACGGATGGACCATCTGAGTGGTAGCCGCGGCCAACATTTGAAAGAGATAATTTTCAAAAAATAAATGCCAAAGAATGTTCTTTCGATTGATATCAAACATTCCCCATTAAAATTGAATTTTCTGTGTTTTTTTCTTTCTTTAAAAAAGTAGTGAAACTCGAAATGGATCACCTTTTATTTCACTTATTTCCCTTATAAATCATATATATATGGCCACATAATTAAATATGAAAAAATCCAATTATCCCAAAAATAACAAGAACAAAAAAAGCATAACAAATACGAAGATTAATAGAATTTTGCTAATTTTGGGAAAGCATGCCAAGGCGTAAGTAAAAAAATTAGATTAAAAGGCAAAGAAAAACAAAGGCAAGAATGCGAAAACAAACTTTGGATGTTGGTAGAAGGGGATTTATTAACAAGCACAAAAATACTTGCACACACATACATTTGTACATTTTACATAATTGTTCACACACATACTCGAATGTATGTATGTACATATATACATACACCATTACACCATACATTGCTTGGCACGTTAAAGGCATTTAAAGCGCGAATTTAAAGGATTTACGTCTTCAATAATCGGCATACATACATACATGCATACATACATCTTGAGAAAGTGTGAAAGCAAATAACAATTGAAAAGCTGCTGCGTCGCCTACTTCTGCGAGTATACAAAGCAGCAACGCATGCTGTGCAAGCCATTCAACGCGTGCTGTGCTCAACAGCCCATTCACCAGTTGAAGTTTGTATGAAAGTAATTTAGCAACATTTTACTGTAAGAATTTAAATTTACCGCTATTAAATGCTCTTTGGTCTTTTATTGCTAGTCTTGCGCGCGATTAAGAAATCGAGATTTTGCCAGTTGTAGAGCTGAGGTGTTCTGTAACAGATGCTTTGGAAGCGTGGTAATATATTTCAAGCTTGATATGGATAATTAGAACTGGCATGAGGTCTCGGGCAAAGTCACTGTGTCCACGCAGCCCTACATCTGCTCTAAAGACGTAAATACTGCACTCCCAGCAGGAGTTCTCAGTCGCTTCTTTATACGAACTTTGCATTTATAATTACTACTGGAACTCTCCTATTCATTAACAAAAAGTTTCGGAAAAGACCTCAAACACTTAATAAAATGGTTCACCTAAGCCCTTGAAGGGAGGATTTCTCAATTCTAGTCGAACAACATCTACTTTGCGACAATATTCCGCCACAGGAGATAACTCGCACGCTTACTTTACCTCTAGAAGTCTTTTTTGAGATCTTCAACAAGTTGAACTTGGTAATCCGCGACTCTAAAAAACTTCTTCTTGCTCCAAAAGGGTACTGACCACCATTATTCTCCTTCTTCTTAAACAAAAGCAGAGTTTCTTATCAGAGGCTTGTGGCTTGTATTCATTGGAGCTGATTTTTACGTGAAAAGTCTTAAACCGAGCGTAGAACCACTGCTTGCTCTGGTGAATAAGAGGATGGGACCATATGTAGAGTTAAACTTAAGTGCGGAAATATTTTTACTACCATTCAGCTGGGAGTGACCAGAAACAATTCTTTTACAAATGGTTCAAGAAGCTCACGACGAGTTCCGCTCTTAGACCAATTGTGCTCTGGGCAGCCAACATACACCCGTTTGAAGGCGAGTTAAAGTGAGAAGGGGAGACCCCAATGATTGTACGTAGAGTTTGGGACCCGCCAAGTAGAAACCAGCTGCAAGAAAAAAAACTACTCATATGACAGTCTCTCCTATTGATTTGGACCACTTTAAACTATTTAAAGACTCCGATTTCATGGCTGCCACCTGGAATGTTCGCTCACTTAATTGATAAGGTGCCACTACCCAGTTGGTTGATGTTCTCGTTAGACTGGCGTGAGGCTGACGTCACCGCCGTTCAAGAAGGGCGGAGGTCGAGACAATGACGAAAGCGAGTAGTGTCATGTACTACAGCGGACAAAATAAGGGAGCGTAAATTCGGTTTTGGGATTGTGGTGGACAGACTCTATCGCCGAGTTCTTGCATTCACCACGGTGAATAAATGTCCCAATTACAGATGAGAGTAACCCCTGAAGCGACTTTCGGCCGAACTCCTCCTCCAATTTGTGGTTTTGGACCTACTGTTTATTCTAAGCTACCTCCGAATGGCCGATGGATTTTTATGAGGAGCTTTATTTCATGTCAGACATACATCGCAGTGCTTGACATTCCCTGCCGAGGGGCGATCGCAATTCGAGGCCTTCCGAATTGTAGAACGCAATGCTAACCACTCGGTTATTGCAGCCGCCACAACACAATTGGAACACTTAAACCAGAAAGGTCGGTCGGTTTGGCTTCCCTAAAGTTCTCTCCCAAAAATTTACACCCTTCTCACGTTAGAACTATTTTAATATAGTGATCGCTAAATCTCAAGAGACGAGTGTGAGTTTTGAGCAAAAGATTAGGATTTTGGATGACTTGCTCACAAAGCAGGCGCAAGGAGATTGTCTGGGCTATGGTGGGCGCTCCATTTCACTTTTTTTCTTTTTTCTGTTTGTCTTTGAAAATTTGATTCGGTGTTCAGCGATTTAAGGCTAGACTCAGAAAACAAGATCGCGCAAGGATCATAAAAATAGAGTTTGAATGATGTTCTCTCATAGAAAAATCAAATAGCTGGACAGACCTGTGGTGGTCGCCGATTTCATTTTGTATCGCAACTACTTTGTTTTGGTCGTTGGGCGAGCTTAGGTTGTGATGCAAGAAATGAGAGCAAGTTACAGCTGTGAGAAAAGGTTCTTAATGAGTGCAAATGAGGAAATATTTGCTCAAGGGTATAATGGGGTTCGAGCTCATTTTTTTTGTTAAAATTTATTTTGATAAACGAGCTATCTAAGGATAGGCTCAGAAAATCAGAGCGATTTTGATTCGAAAGGTAAGATTTTGGTTGAGGTTATCAGAGCTCGGCGGCCGCGATAGCCGAATGGTTATCATTGCGTACTGACATTCTGAAGGCCTGGGTTCGAGCTCAGGTTCGAGTAACATCCAAAATGATAGAAAAAAAAATTCTAATTGCGGTCGCACCTCGGCAGGGAATTTCAAGCCCTCCGAGTGTATTTCATCAACCATTCTGAGGCGGCTTAGAATAAACTGCAGGTCACTCCATTTGTTGGTAAAAACATCAAGACGCAAAAACCACAAATTGGAGGAGGAGCTTGGCCGAAAATCGCTTCAGCGGTTACAAAGCGCCAAATATATATATATATATACATATATAAGCACTATAGTTGGGCTCAAGCATAGATAATTTTGGATTTAACAGTAGGAAGAGTCGCCTACAATGCAGAGAATACTGCTTAGAAAAATTTTTAAGCCTTTCCCAAGCAGTGAGGGTACTCATTAAGGTTATTTTGAGTGAAGGAAAAGAGCAGACTACAGAAAATGTGAAGAAAGTTCTAATTTCGTTTGAGCAGCCACTTAACTTCACTGCATTGCGTAGAACTAATTCTCTCTATGGTGAGTACAAGCAAGCTGGCGAAACTGTAATTAGCGGAAGGAGATCAGATATCGTTCACGAAAGCGAGTTTCGTTGGGACGTGCATAAGAAAATCTCATTCGTACAGAGAAAGAATAAATCATGATGTGAATAGAGCTAATTTCTATTGGTAGTGCCTGGACCAGACACATAGTAGCTCATGAACTAGTAACTCATGAATAAAATCATTGGGTATAATATGATATTTCAAGCTAAAATTATGCAAATTTTTCCACATCAATTTTTAATAATTTTTTTTTTTTTTTTTTGTAAATATGTGTCAACCTACAACGTAGGCGCATTTATATGTAAACGATTGTGTTTTTGTGTATGTATATTGAATTACCCAAGCAATTGGAAATATATTTATATTAAACAAAATAAAATAAAAAAACTAATATCGACATAATAGAAAAACCGCTAAAGCCGATAAAACGCATTGACGGAAATTGCGCATCAAGTGCTGTGCATACAAATATTCGTATGTGTGTGTGTGCAACAGACATGGTATGACAGACTATACAACAACAACAATATAATAAAATATGCACTAAAAACAACAAAACAATTTTGATTAACATCAAAACGCATATGTACGTATGTAAGTTTGTATACGACTAACATCAAAACCAATATCTCCATCCCCACCTTCGCATCACATCAATAAGTTATTTATTCATATACCCGCACGCACGCACATAGTACTTGTATATTGTCGTGGTTGCACACGTGTTGCGGTGATGTTAAATACTCTCCACTGCATTGAGTCGCTCGCTTATAAAGGGTGTTTTTTTATAGAGGTATAGAACTTTAGGTTGGCATTACTTTTCAAGATGGCGACCGATTTAACAGCTGTCAAGTGATTTATTCTCAGTTTGGTTTGGCAATTCATCATGAATAGACTCGCGCCTGAATAACCCTTGCAAATAGTGCATTTTATTTGTTTAGCGATGAAGCGCACTTCTGGTTGAATGGCTACGTCAACAAACAAAACTGCCGCATTTGGAGTGAAGGTAATCCTCAAGTGTATGTTGAAACACCGTTACATCCAGAAAACTGACTGTTTGGTGCGCTTTATGGGCTGGTGGAATCGTTGGTCCGTACTTTTTCAAAAACGATGTTGGCTAGAACGTTACAGTCAATGGTGATCGGTATGGAGCCATGATTACTAACTTTTTCATTCCTGAGTGGAATAACCATGATGTCCAGGAGATGTGGTTTCAACAAGACGGCGCAACATGTCACACAGCTCGTGCCACAATAGATTTATTGAAAGACACGTTTGGTGACCGCCTAATTTCACGTTTTGGACCTGTGAATTGGCCTCCAAGATCTTGTGATTTAACACCGCTAGACTAATTTCTGTGGGGCTATGTAAAGTCATTGGTCTATGCGGATAAGCCACAAACACTTGACCATTTGGAAGACAACATTCGCCGTGTTATTGCCGATATACGGCCACAAATGTTGGAAAAAGTAATCGAAAATTGGACGTCCAGATTGGACTACATCCGCGCCAGCCGTGGCGGTCATATGCCAGAAATCATATTCAAAATGTAATGCCACAAGATTATCTTTCGGATAAATCAAATTCATGTCAATCGAATAATCCATCGTTGTTTTATTGCAACTTAAAGTTGTATACCTCTATGAAAAACACTCTTTATTAGCTTTTTCAGCCGGTGGTTTTATTGTACGCCCACACATATGTATGTAGCAACAAAGTACATGTAATTGCATATGTAGGAAGTCTCAAGAGCTGTGCGGAATGTCAAAACAAATGCTTTATTTCCCATGACCTCTGTTAGGTGCAGACAGTGTTTTATACACATATATATATATATATATATATATCTACAAAATAAATAATAATTAGTTAATAATAATCACCTCATTATTAACATACAGTTAGCTATACATTTACATACATATTTACCACCTACGAGAATTCACTAGCGATTTTTTTGGAAAATTTATAATATTTAGTAATTAAAAAAAATTCAATTAAGTTAAAAAAAAAATTATTCCAAATAAAACAAAGTTAATAAAAAAATAAAAATAAAATTAAAATGAAATTAAAAATGCAATAACATAAATTATAGTTAAAAGAGAATAAAATTAAATTAAATTACAAAAAAATTCCAACTAAAAAAGAAAAAAAATTAAAAAATAAAATTAATTAAAAAGAAAATAAGATGAAAAAAAATTAAAGTAAATAATAATATATAATAAATAATAAAAATATAAATAAATAAAGTAAATAAAAATTAATTACAAACGAGAAAGAACGGCTGTCCTCGGCCTTGCTTCGACTATCTATCTATTTGAAGTCTTTATACTTTTCGCGACCATATCAAATTTATTGGAAATTGCAAAATTCGATTTCGACAACTTTCAATGACAATACAAACCACAATACTGTAAAAACTGTAGAATATCAAATTTCACGCTCCTTGATGCTTTTCTGACGTATTTTTCACCCAAAATCTCATAACTGAACAAATTGGTTGTATGTTGGCTATATGATATACTACTCCGATTTCGATGATTTTCAGCACCAATATGCAATTCATAATATTTATCGACGATACCAACTTTCATGCTCCTAGATGCCTCTTTAGCGGAGTTTTTCACTCAAAACCTACAGTATTCCGATTCTGATGATTTTCACTGTCAATATATATAATATGTGCGGCCAATACAAATTTCACAATTCTAGATGCCTTTTTAGCCAAAACCTAACGTCTGAAAATATTGGTTTATGGCAACTAAAGGGTGATCCAAGTAGAGGTACTTTTTTCAATTGCTTTTTCTTTTTTTTTTTTGATAGATCACGCGTGAGTCGTGTCAAGCTGTCATGTTATTTTTGTTCAGTATTGTTTCGCGGCATTTCATCACGGAAAGACTTACGCCTAATCAACGTTTACAAATCATTCAGCTTTAACGAACGAAAATTCACGTTCTGTAAAGAATGAGTTTCGCTCGTTTCGCTCAACTTATGGTCAACGTAATTGGCCTAATGAGCGTACTATTCGCAACACCATCACCCATCTTTCTTGAGACCCAGCATTCATTATTGGATAATATTCGTCCGAATAGATCACGTCCAGCACGCAGTGCAGAAAATATAGCGGCAGCAGCTGAGAGTGTACACGAATACCGTGGAGAGTGGATGCGGCGCCGTGCAGAGCAACTCGGACTGACGTATGAAACGACTTGGCGCATTTTATGTAGAGATATTAAATTGAAAGAGTACAAAATACAGCTTGTGCAAGAAATGAAGCTCCTCGACCTCCGCAAGCGACATCGCTTCGTTGTGTGGGCTCTTGACAAGTTCCAAGAAGATTCGACGTTTCCGAGTCAAATTTTTTTCAGCGCTGAGGCCCCTTTCTGGCCCAATGGGTATGTAAACAAACAAAATTGTTGCTTTTGGGACGAAGAGCAACCTGAAGAAATTCAAAAGCTGCCATATCATCCAGAAAAAAACTGGTTTGCTGTGCTTTGTGGGCCGGTGGAATCCTCGGATCATATTTCTTCAAAAATGATGCCGGTGAGAACGTAACCGTCAATGGCGACCGTTATCCCGCCATGGTAACCGGCTTTTTGATGCCTGAAATTGAAGCTCGTGATCTCCGCGACATTTGGTTTCAACAAGACTGCGCCACTTCCCACACATCGCATTAATCAATGGATTTATTGAGCGAACACTTCGGTGAGCAGATAATTTCACGTTTTGGGTCGGTCGATTGGCCACCAAGACCATGTGATATAGCACCGTTAGACTTTTCTTCCTGTGGGTATATGTAAAGTCTAAAGTCTATGCGGACAATCCCGCTTCGATTCAGGCCTTGGAGCAAAACATCACTCGTGTCATTCACCAGCCAGTTACCAGTCGAAATGCTCGAACGAGTCATCGAAAATTGGACTCAACGGATGGACCATCTGAGACATAGCCGTATAAATTTTTGTGGGTGTATATCTTCTCCTTCTGGTAAA
Source organism: Neoceratitis asiatica (assembly GCA_030068015.2). NCBI lineage: Eukaryota > Metazoa > Arthropoda > Insecta > Diptera > Tephritidae > Neoceratitis > Neoceratitis asiatica. Next base: position 28,792,967 of record CM061524.1, read on the forward strand.
TACATACTTCGTACCAAAGTTAATATACCATTTTATGTACATGAAAGGTATAAAAATAATCCTGCACTTGACCCTTCCAACGGAATGCAGGTCTTCCTTTTTCTCTGCATCCACCAGCAGTCACTGCTTCAAAATTTTACTAAGTTGTCGTGTTGTCGTCCATATGGATGATATGACCATGACCTAGCCAGCATAGCATTTGTCTTTTAATTGGCCAATGTATTTATCGTACATCTCGTACAGCTCATCTTTCTGACTACTCAGTCCGAAGTAGTTGTAGATAGACGAAATTATATACGACTTCAATGACTGATAGATGATATTTCGTCCAGTCTTCGTTTACTACCAGACCAGCGCCTCGCTTCCTTATCCAGTCTGTATAGAACAGCATTTTTCTTTCACCGATGCCAGCCGCACTGGCACACATTATTCAGACTGGTAATTGGTAATTGGACTGGCAACGGTACGTCTATTCTAATGTCAACCATCAAGGATTGGTTTGCGAGGCTTAGAAGTGGTGAAATGAGCACAGAAGAACGGTGAACGCAGTGGACGCCCAAAAGAGTTTGTTACCGACGAAAACATCAAAGAAAAATCCAAAATGATTTTGAATGATCGTAAATTGAAACTGAATTATATCGCAAACACTCTAAAGATATCAACAAAACGTGTACATCATATCATTCACTAATATGAGGGGTATGAGTAAGCTCTGTGCAAAATGGGTGCCGCGCGAGCTCACTTTTGACTACAAGCAACGGCGGGTTGATGATTCGAAGCAGAGCAAGGGAGCTATTCAAGCATAATAAACCCGAGTTTTGGGATTGGTATGTGGATGAAACATGGCTTCATCATTTCACGCCGAAATCCAATCGTCAGTCATTCGAGTGAACTGCACACGATGAACCGCTCCGAAGTGTGGAAAATCGCAACAGTCGGCTGGCAAGGTTATGGTGTCTGTATTTTGGAATGTGTATTGAATAATTTTCACTGACTGCCTTGGAAAAGAAGGGATCATCAACAGCGACTCTTACATGGCGTCATTGCATCGTTTGAAGAACGGCCACATTTGAAGAAAAAGAATGTGTTATTTCACGAAGCACAGTGTCACAAGTCAATGAAATCAATTGCAAAAATCCATGAATAGAACTTCGAATTGCTTCCACATCCACCGTATTCTCCAGATCTGGCCCCCAGCGACTATTTCCTGTTCTTAGATCTCAAAGAATGCTCGCTGGGAATATATTCTCGTTGAACGAAGAGGTGGTCGCCGAAACTGAGGCCTATTTTGAAGCAAAGGACAAATCGCACAACAAAAATAATATCGAAAAGTTGAAATGTCGTTATAATCAGTGTATCACCCTTGAAGGGAATTATGTTGGATAAAAAACTGAGCTTTGCCAAAAAAAGGGCAGTAGCACACGTCATGGAAAAAACATTCGTCTGACGCTTGCCAATAACAGTATTTCGACGTTGAACATGCCTTGCGTTTGTTGACGGGCGTTCTTTTCGACACAGAGGCAGGTGTGTATCTATGCTACTACAAGATAGTGTTCCGAGTCGCTGTTAGGTTTTCGGAGCGTACGTACGTCGAGAATACTGGAGACATATCGTCCTCCTAGCAAAACATCATCGATCTGTTTGTGAGTTTTTCAATCCGAAGCTTGATGAATTCTCTTTTGCTGAATTCTAATACTACAGAAAACCATATTTGGTGCCGCGGCAAGGACGTTCAACTTCAATCTATTTCTATCTGTCATTCTAGGTGGTCATGAAAAGAATCTTTGATACCCCCCTGCGGGTTAGGGTTTCAAGAATTTACCCGCGGTAAGGCATGCCTGTCGTAAGAGGCGACTAAAATCCAATAGCGAAAGTCGGATCTTTATACCGGAATGACCCGGATTTTTATCCGTCCAAGGACTGTCGCTCCCGCAATATTCCCCGAAACCCAATTCGGGAAATTTTCTGCGGTTACAAAAACAACAACAATATCATTTTTTATCTCATCGTCCTTCTCCTCCGACGGTGCGTGAGCGCAAATCAGCGATATGTTGAAGAATTTCCCTTTGAAGCGGATTGTGGTAGACGTTCATTCACCGTGCGATGTACCAGCAAACGGTGACTGAGACTCTTTCCCAACTACTTTTGTAAACCACACCAAATTCGCGCTGCTTTATGCGGCCGCTATAGTACATATCATAAGGACCTATTCATTTCCGTCCCTTTCCAATTCATCATAATACTCGGGCGGTGGGGTGATATCAGCCGTTAATCTTGCGAGAACATCAACCATTTGGGTAGCGGTAGCTTTCTAATCAGGAAAAAGCCAGCATAGATAGATATACATACGTACATGAACAATGGCAATAACATTCAACAGCTCAAGGACGTGTCAGACCAAATAAAAAGTTCGAGTTTGTACATATATATATGTGTACAATATCTAAAAGTGCAACTACCTTTAATTTCCCATATATAGGCTTTTGCATATAATGAGCCAACCTATTCGAATAAAAGATGTATATATTTAAGATACATATGATATAACAGTTCCATTCAAAAGTCCTAGGCCTACCATAGTAAGACACATTACTTTTTTTTTTTTTTGTAAAATTACTTTTTTTTAATTCAACACAATTCCCTTCAAGGACGATACACTGATTATAGTGACACTCCAACTTTTCGTTACCACTTTTGTAGCACCATTTGGCCCTTGCTTCGGCGATTACCTCTTCATTCGACGAAAATTTCTTCCCATGTTCTTCTTTTTTTGAGATCTAAGATCTGAGAACATGAAATAGTTGCTGCGGGCGAGATATCGAGAATACGCTGGATGCGGAAGCCGTTCGAAGCCCAATTCATGGATTTTTGTCAACGATTTCACTGAATTGTGGCACTTTGTTTTGTCTTGGTGAAACAGCACTTTCTTCTTCTTCGACGATTTCGTTCTTCAAATTGTCTAATACTGCTATGTAGTAGTCGCTGTTGATGGTCCTTCCTGGACGCCAAGGGTGATCCAAGTAGACGTATTTTTTTCAATAGCCTTTTTTTGACAGATCAGGCATGAGCCGTGTCAAGCTGTCATATTATTTTTGTTCAGTATTGTTTCGCGGCATTTCATCATGGAAACACTTACGCCTGAACAATGTTTACAAATCATTCAACTTTGTTACGAAAATTCATCGAACGTGAAAGAATGTGCTTAGAGCGCTTCGCTCAACTTATGGTCAACATAATCGGCCTACTGAGCGTACTATTCCCAACACCATCACCCGTCTTGAGACCCAGCATCCATTACCAGATAATATTCGACCGAATAGACCATGGTCCAGCACGCAGTGAAGAAAATATAGCAGCCGTAGCTGAGAGTGTACACGAAGACCGTGGAGAGTCGTCTCGGCACCGTTCGCAGTAACTTGGGCTGACGTATGGAACAACTTGGCCCATTTTACGTCGAGATCTTAAATTTAAAGCCTACAAAATACAGCTTGTACAAGAACTGAAGCCGCTCGACCTTCCCAAGCGACATCGCTTCGCTCTATGGGCTCTTGAGAAGTTCCAAGAAGATTCGACGTTTTCGAGCCAAATTTTGCTCAGCAATGAGGACCCTTTCTGGCTCAATGGGTATGTAAACAAGCAAAACTGCTGCATTTGAGACGAAGAGCAACCGGAAGAGACTCAAAATCCGTAATTTCATCCAGAAAAAACAACGGTTTGGTGTGGTTTGTGGGCCGGTGGAATCATCGGTCCATATTTCTTCAAAAATGATGCCGGTGACAACGTAACCGTCAATGGCGACCGTTATCGAGTCATGATAAACGACTACTTGATTCCCGAAATTGAAGCTCATGATCTCCGCGACATTTGGTTTCAACAAAACGGTGCCACTTCTCACACATCGCATCAATCAATGGCTTTATTGAGCGAGCACTTCGGTGAGCAGATAATTTCACGTTTTGGGCCGGTCGATTGGCCACCAAATCGATTTGATATAACACCGTTAGACTTTTCTTCCTGTGGGTATATGTAAAGTCTAAAGTCTATGCGGACAATCTCGCTTCGATTCAGGCCTATGAGCAAAACATCACGCGTGTCATTCGCCAGTTACTAGTCGAAATGCTCGAACGAGTCATCGAAAATTGGACTCAATGGGTGGACCATCTGAGAGGTAGCCGCGGCCAACATTTGAAAGAAATAATCTTCAAAAAATAAATGCCAAATAAAATTCTTTCGAATTTTCCATTAAATTCGAATTTTCCGTGATTTTTCTTGAAAAAAGTAGGGAACCTCGAAATGGATCAGCCTTTTATAGTCGCTGTTGATGGTTCTTCCTTTTTCAAGGTACATACAGACACCATAACCTTGCCAGCCGACTGTTGTATTTTTTCACGCTTTGAAGCGGGTGTGTAGTCTATTCGAATGACTGTGGATTGGACTTCGGAGTGAAATGACGGAGTAATGTTTCCCATTTTCTACAGAGCTTACTCATATCCAAATATTCCTGAATGATGAATGATCCTGATCTGATGTACAC
>CM061524.1:28802500-29145000 GCA_030068015.2 Neoceratitis asiatica
TTGAGAAATAAAACGCTTAGATGACGAAAAAAATAAAATAAAATATATTTTATTCAAAAAGTCACTGACTTATCGCACCAGCCGCGTAAAACTCATTTTTTCACTCTCCTTTAATTGCCATTTACAGTTACACTTTCGCTGACTAATCAATTTTGATTAACACGAAGGATAGCCGAAGCTTTAAGCCAAATTAAATTGGTTTTTGTCCGGCAAAAGCATTTAATGTAGAAAGTAAACATGTGTTTACACGTACATATGAAGCTAATGCATTAGTCTTGTCTTGTAAGTAAATAGAAAAAAGAAGAAGAAAAAACCAACAACAATAAAAATACTTAATACTCCATTTTCTTTTGTTATCCAATATCTTGAGTAGCTTAATGACCGAAGGCTAAACTGCCGCGCGAAGTAAATATATACAATGCCATAGTGGAGCTAATAGCCAAAGCTACCTTCGTGCATACAGACATACATATATATGTATGTACTAGAGCGTGTGTACTCACATATTTGTATGTAACTTAAATAGAGTGTCGATTAGGCGTGTCTGACACTTGTTTATTTACTCAATAAAAATAAGTGCGGCGATTAATACAAAGATTATCACGTAGGTGCTACATACATACATATATTAGTATTGAAAAAGGAATTTTATAGCTAGACATATTCGAAAAATCATTGGTGTTGTTGCATTAAAGGCGACACTTTGTTGGTAATTAAAGAACAATAAATTATGTCAATTTACGCTTTAATTGGTAAAGTGCTGAAGTTATGGCAAACAATACACGCACACAAATGTGCACAAATACATATATACAATTCATTAAGGGTGATCCATTTTGAGGTTCCCCAGATTTTTAAAGAAAAAAAAGCACAGAAATTCCAAATTTTGATGGGGAATTTTTATTATCATTCGAAGAGGATTCTTTGGCATTTATTTTTTGAAGTTTATCTCTTTCAAATGTCGGCCGCGGCTACGTCTCAGATGGTCCATCCGTTGAGTCCAATTTTTGATAACTCGTTCGAGCTTTTCGACTGGTAACTGGCGAACGACACGCTTGATGTTTTGCTCCAATGTCTGAATCGCAGCGGAATTGGCCGCATAGACTTTAGACTTTACATATCCCCACAGGAAAAAGTCAAAAGTCTAACATTGTGATATCACACGATCTTGGTGGCCAATCGACCGACCCAAAACGTGAAATTATCTGCTCACCGAAATGTTCTCTCAATAAATCCATTGATCGATGCAATGTGTCGGAGTCTCGTTGAAACCAAATGTCGCGGAGATCACGAGCTTCAATTTCAGGCATCAAATAGTCGGTTATCATGGCGCGATAATGGTCGCCATTGACGGTTACGTTCTCACCGGCATCATTTTTGAAGAAATAGGGACCGATGATTACAACGGCCCACAAACCACACCAAACCGTTGTTTTTTCTGGATGAAATGCCAGCTCTTGAATCTCTTCAGGTTGCTCTTCGTCCCAAATACGGCAATTGTGCTTGTTTACATACCCATTGAGCCAGAAATGGTCCTCATTGCTGAGCAAAATTTGGCTCGAAAACGTCGAATCTTCTTGGAACTTCTCAAGAGTCCATAGAGCGAAGCGATGTCGCTTGGGAAAGTCGAGCGGCTTCAGTTCTTGCACCAGCTGTATTTTGTAAGCTTTCAATTTAAGATCTCGACATAAAATGCGCCAAGTCATTCCATACGTCAATCCGAGTTGCTGCGAATGACGCCGAATCGACTCTCCACGGCCTTCGTGTACACTCTCAGCTACGGCCGCCGCTATATTTTCTTCACTGCGTGCAGGACGTAGTCTATACGATCGAATATTATCCAATAATACATGCTGGGTCTCAAGAGGGGCGATCATAAGTTAAGCGAAGCGCCGCGCGAAACACATTCTTTACAGAACGTGAATTTTCGTAATGAAGTTGAATGATTTGTAAACGTTTTTCAGGCGTAAGTCTTTCCATGATGAAATGCCACCAAACAACACTGAACAAAAATAACAACGACAACTTGACACGACTCACGCGTGATCTGTCAAAAAGAGGCTATTGAAAAAAGTAGCTCTACTTGGATCTCTCTATACATATATACATATACACTTATACACCTAGAATTCGATGAACGTTGGTGGTTTGTTTACATTTGTGTCGCATTCATGTGGAACTGACCGTCGATGTACGCCATTTATTGACCTCTTGACTTACTCACTCAGCTCATTTGCTCAGACTCAGCGCTGATGAAGATTTCAACGACTTTTTTGTTTGTTTATATTTGTAAAACAGATAGACAAACAGACAGACAGACAGACAGGCAGGCAGCCAGGCAGGCAATTGCAGACATTAATGACAATCATAAAGAGTGCAAGTAAACGTATGAATGTACATACAGATATATGTGTGTAAATATGCATATATACGAGTATACTCATATATACTATATGTACTTATCTGTGAATATTGAAATGCCATAAATCACTTGAACGGCTTAGTAACTTAACAGATGGTAGAAGTAACGTGCCATCACACATATGCAGGTACTTACATATCTGCATGCATTTTCATATATTTCACAAGGTTAAAGATTTCTATGTATGTATTCTCAAAACTGCACATACACAATTACTTCTAGAAGTAGTCGATATATGTACATTCTAATCGACATATAATGAGTTCAAGTTGCAGCAATGAAATTTTCAAAACTTTCATTTATTGAATGAGAGCTGTTGCAAAGAACAATGGCGTAAGTCAACTTTTCGAAAAACAAAAATTAATTAAAATTTTTATTAGTGAAAAAGAAACATCAAGGTGCAGATAATTTTGGAAAATTCGAAAATCACGGTAATCCATTTTTCAAAATGTGCAATTAAAGTCATATTTGTAAGGAACGAGATATGGAAAAATATGGAGGGTAGCAATAAAATTTACGAATGGACTTGGCAGCAACCATATTTCAGTCGAAAGAACGCAACTCAGAAACCCTTTGAACAGAATTCGTTAAAATTCCAGAATTCTCATGTTCTATGGTCCACAGAGACACCTTTGTACCACATGCCGGACTTTTAACTTTCTACCACCTCCGCTTCACTCATAATTCATTTAAATTAAAGCATTAATCAACAGCACACAATCAAACTTGATGACTTAGCTCCTCCAAAGAAAAAAAAGGTCTAGAAATTAACCTACCTAACACATAGCAGACCCGCTCTTTCTGATCGATCTAATGATCAAAGATTTAAGAAATTTATCATGGAAAATTGATCTTACTTGATGTGTATGTTAGTTATAATGAGTTCCCTCAGCCGTTCGGCGTCAATCAGAGACACCAAGTGTAGCCAGGTTCTTCTCCCGCTGATCCATTCAACGGAGTGGGGATCTCCTACTGCCTCTGCATACACCAGCAGACACTGCATCGAGTAGTTTCAGAGCTAGAGTGTCTCGCTTAACCGAATGACGTAACCCAGGCAGAGTTGTCTCTTAATACGCTGAACTATGCCAATGTTGCCATATTTCTCATACAGTTCCGTCGCCTGTGGTATTCACCATCGCCCATACGTAGAGGACCTAACTCTCAAGAACCCCCAACGCCCACTTATCTGATGTTGTCATTGTCCACACTTTTGCATCGAATAGCCGGACGGGGATAATGAGGGTTTTTGAGAGTTTGGTTTTGGTTCATCGCGAGTTTGCTTTACTTTTCAATTGCCTACTCAGTCCAAAGTAGCATCTCTTGACAAGAGTGATATATGTTGGATTTCATGACTGACTTGTTGTTTGAGTTGATGCTGGTTCATGGATAGAGAAAATCGGAGCTAAGATGCGAACGCGCGGTTGTTGGGACCAGTGATATCAGTATCATCGTAAAGAAGTTACACGATAAGGTGTCACCTTTTTTGAAATCTTGAATGGGGTATCAGAGAGGTTCTTCTCGATCCTGACGGAACTTTTTGTGTTGCTTATCGCCAGTATACCATCGTACTCACCCTTGAAATCGATGAAGAGGTGATGTTTGTCAATCCTTTTCTCACGGATTTTTTTCCATGGCATATAATTACTATCTGGTCCGTGATAGATTTGCCAAGTCTGAACTCACACTTATGAGATCCAATTAGTACATTGGCGGTGGTCTTTAGTTTCTTACACCTTATAAGCAAACTTATCACAGCCATATTTGAATAGCTCAGCCGGTAAGTCATCGGCTTCCACCGAATTTTTCGAAATCGATATAATAACTGTGGGTAGTCTCATCTTTTCATAGAACTTTCGAGTATTACTCCTATCGACCACCTTTTCAAAGTCTTCAGGTTCCGCCTTTTTTCGTACCAGCTACTCTTCTTTAGGACTTATCGAAACCGTTCATTTTGCTGCTGTACGCTGCGAGCTTGAAGTGCCGTTCCGTAATTCTCTTAAAACGAGATTATATTCGAATATTGAAATTTTTTTTGCTGCTGGGTTTGTTGATCATCATCTACATCCATCTCATTCCAAACCTCGCTCGAACCTTGCAATACCAGTTCTGTAGAACTATTCATCTCCAGCCTCAAAATAGACCTCAATTTCAGCGATAATCTCTTCATACCAGCGAAAGTTTTTACCGATGAGAATTTGTTTCTGAGGTCTGCCAGCAGCCAGTAGTCGCTAGGAGCGAAATATGACGATTATGGAGGATGTGGAAGCAATTCAAAGATCAATTAATGATTATCCATTTAGTGGTCTCGAAAGTGCAGGACTGTATTTTGACATCTGTCAAACTTAACTGTCCAACCAAACATGTCTTGTTTTAGTTTAAAGTCACGTATTTATGAAAATGGATCGCTTAACAACCGCACAACGAGTTAAAGCTGTTGAAACCTACTACAGAAATGTTCATTCAAACATGTCCATGTTTCGTGCTTTAAGAGAAGATTATGGTGCACGTAATCGTCCAACTACTCAAGCAATTGGTAAAATTTTGAAAAAGTTTGAAGAGACTGGATCGGTTACAGATATTTTAAGGCCTGTGCATCATCTTTTTGCTCGTTTCACCTCAAATATCGTTGCTTTTTAAGTAAAAGTGTAGCCGATGACTCGAATGTGTCTATTTCTTGACGTTCTCAAGTGGTGGGGAATTTCTTGCCGTACATTATGGCGTTGTATTTTGCCTACATCCATATAAAGTCCAGTTCACAGAACAACTGAAGCCAGTTAATCATTCATAACGCCGTAGAAACGTCGATTGGGTGATTGGGCAACAAGCAGTGGACCGCGATTTTTCCGACAAAATTTTCTTCTGCGACGAGGCATCTTTCCCACTCGGTGGATACGTAAATAAGGAAGAGTTGTCGCATTTGGGGCTCCGAAAATCCACACGACAGAAGAGAGGCCATTACACCCAAAAAAAAAAAACTCACTATCTGGTGCGTTCTTTGGTCGGGAGGTATGACTGGGACTTACTGCTTTGAAAACGATAACGGCGAGACTGTCACTATCAATTCGGAGAGTTTATGTGGTTACAACAAGATGGTGTCACATGCCACACAACACGAGTGAATATGGCTTTATTGGGAGAGAAATTTCGTGTAAACTCTCATCTTGGCGATCTCAACTGCCCACCGAGGTCGTGCGATTGGACATCGTTGGACTTTTTTCGTGGAGCTACGCGAAAGACCGTGTTTATGTGGATAGACCTTTAACTATTGAGCACTTGAAAACCAATATTCGTCAAGTTATGGCTGAGATACTGCCCATTTGTGCCAAAAAGTGTTCCAAAAATTACCTCAAACGGATCGAAGTTTGCAAAAATTCACGAAGCGATCATTTGAATTATTTAGTGTATCACACAACTATAATGCCAAGGTTCAAATTTTATAATAAAAAAAAAGAATTTGAAACTTTGCAGCCAGTTGTTGTGCTCTCGGGGGGCATTTTCGACGTGGTACACTAGTTGATCTAGTCATCTGAGTGTAGGATGACGATTGTTTTTGATACCATAGTGAAGTGGTGGATCCATGTTTTTTCATTCATTGTTAAATATCGAAGCAAAAACTCCGGTTTGTTACGCTCAAGTATAGCCGAACTTGGCTCAGAATCCTCAACACATGCTTGTTTTCGATCAACATTGAGCAAATGCGGCACTCACTTCGTATAGAGCTTTCTCATTGTCAGCTTCTTGGACAATAAAATTTCCATTTCCGAACATTCCAAACGATTTTGTGGTTAATTTTGATGTTTTCTATTGTTCTCACCTCTACGACCACGTTTAGAGTCAACAACAAACCAACATTTTATTGTTGTTTCTGGCAAAACAGAGTCCTTATAACGCTCTGCAAGCCATTTCTTTGTTTGTATGTTAACACAGAGTTCAATGCTCTTGACATTCTCTTCTGCGGGAATTTATTCAATTTATGCATTAAAAACCGCCCACAAAGTAATGTAATGTCAACAACCCAAAGTTCAAATAAATTGTGACAAATTTCAACTGACAGATTGTGCACGAAATAGTTTCATTGTTGTGCACATGAATGCCTTTTCAAAATTTCACATTTTCTCACACTACGCGCTCTGGAATGTGTTTAATCGCCAACACGAGCGTGTTTATTGCACTCTTATGCCCATGAGTGGCAAGAAGATTAACGAGTTCAGGGAGTAGAGACATGTCACATTTCGAATAGTATCATTTGCCATTTTTTGCACATATTGTCTGGATAAAAGAAATTTTGATAAACGAAAATGTCATTTTCAATTTCCATTATTAAACATCCTGTTATTGCCATGCGCCAAAATGTAGGCCACAATTTTACAACTTCTCTTTTCTTGTATATTGTCAACGCGTAATTGTAAACGTTGCCTACATTTGTGGTGACCGAAAATTGAAATTTAGAATAATAAATGTTATTTTGTGTCAAATTTATAGCAGTCGCAAGCTCTATATATCCATCATTTATGCCATTATTCACTTTCCCACTCAATAAGGGGTCATATCAATTGCTGGTTTATAAAGTGCGTAATTTGAGAAATAAAGTAGTTGAACCTTTCCTCGTCGGCATATAAAGGGTGCTCTAAGTAGGGGTACTTTGTTCAATAGTCTTTTTTTTTGCCAGTCCACGCGTGAGTCGAGTCAAGCTGTCATATTATTTTTGTTCAGTATTGTTTGGTGGCATTTCATCATGGAAAGACTTACGCCTGAACAACGTTTACAAATCATTCAACTTTATTACGAAAATTCACGTTCTGTAAAGAATTTATTTCGCGCGCTTCACCCAACTTATGGTCAACATAATCAGCCTACTGAGCGTACTACTCGTAACACCATCATCCATCTTTCTTGAGAACCAGCATGCATTATTGGATAATATTCGACCGAATATACCACGTCCAGCACGCAGTGAAGAAAATATAGCGGCCGTAGCTGGGGTAGTGGCCGAAGACCGAGGAGAGTCGATTCGGCGCCGGCCGCAGCAACTCGGACTGACATATGGAACGACTTGGCGCATTTTACGTTGAGATCTTAAATTGAAAGCGTACAAAATACAGCTTGTGCAAGAACTGAAGCCGCTCGACCTTCCCAAGCGACATCGCTTCGCTCTATGGGCTCTTGAAAAGTTCCAAGAAGATCCAACGTTTTCGAGCCTAATTTTGTTGAGCGATGAGGCCCATTTCTGTCTCGATAAGTATATAAACAAGAAAAATTCCCGCATTTGGGACGAAAAGCAACCAGAAGAGATCCAAGAGCTGCCATTTCATCCAGCAAAGACAGCGATTTGGTGTGGTTTGTGGTCCGGTGGAATCATCGGTCCATATTTCTTCAAAAATGATGCCGGTGAGAACGTAACCGTTAATGGCGACCGTTATCGTGCCATGATAACCGACTATTTGATGCCTTAAAATTAAGCTCGTGATCTTCGCGACATTTGGTTTCAACAAGACGGCGCCACTTCCCACACAACGCATCCACCAATCGATTTATTGAGAGAAAACTTGGATGAGCAGATAATTTCACGTTTTGGACCGGTCGAACCGGTCGACCAACAAGATCGTGTGATATCACACCGTTAGACTTTTTCCGGTGGGGATATGTAAAGTCTAAAGTCTATGCGGACAATCCGGCTTCGATTCAGACCTTGGAGCAAACCACCATGCGTATCATTCGCCAGTTACCAGTCGAAATGCTCGAACGAGTCATCGAAAATTGGACTCAACGGATAGGTACCATCTGAGATGTAGCCACGGCGAACATTTGAAAGAGATAATCTTCAAAAAATAAATGCCAAAGAATGTTCTTTCGAATGATAATAAACATTCCGCATTAAATTTGAATTTTTTGTGTTTTTTTTTTCTTTAAAAAGTATGGAACCTCTAAATGGATCACCCTTTACATGTAAAGTTCAAGATGTCCCTTCTTTATACATAGTATTAAGGATATTTAATATTGAATAAGAATATCAATTTATGCTTGTCATTCGATACTAATATTTACAAGACAGTGACGGACACGTGTCACTTATAAAAATCCAAATAATCCAAAATCATAAAGGACACTTACCCTTATCTTGGCAGCTTAGTTCAGGCATTCAAAAGCAAAACAGACATGAATAAATAACCAAAATTCTCACTTATGTATGCATATGTTACATACATAGTTATGTAAATAGTATACTTATATACACTGCTTAGAATAATATTTCATTAGTTTCAATGCATTGCCAACAGAGCCAGGGGAAAATTATCGAAGAAGCACATTATAGGATATTTATTTTTTGCTTTTATTTAAAAAAAATCGTCTTTTGCGACATAAAATCTATCTCTAACTGAAAATAATATTTCTTATTTGAATTTTATTTATTATTTTATTGAGAGAGATATTGAGATATTTTGATGAGACTTAGTTCATACCTTTCTTGGGTCCCAAGAAACGGACTTAATTGCAAATGCGAATGAAAGCGTGGCCAGCTCACGCCCATTACACACAAAAGGATAATTTCAAAAAGAATATAGTGATAATCCAGTAAGGAAATGTGCAAGTATAGTTGACACTAGCTGGAAATGCCAAGTGAAACCAGGTCGATTGATTCTCCCAACGGAGTGGGCTCCTTACACCAGCGGCTACCACCTCGAATACTTTCAAAACTGAAATGGTGTCGCCTACACCGGACGACATGACCTAAAAGGCGCAGCCGCTGTCACTTGATTCGCTGAACTATGTCCATGTCGTCGTACAACTCGTACAGCTCGTACATCGTACCACCTCTGCAGTGAAAACACCTAAAACCGTCTCAATGGTTGTCAACATCGTCCAGGCCTCCGCACCATTGGACAGGAATACCAAGCGACTACTACAATTTAGTTCTATAGAGGCTCGATGGAGGACTTAACTTTTGAATTGCTTACTCAGTCCAAAGCAGCAATTATTGGCAAGAGTGATTCTGCATTTGATTTCTAGGCTGTCAGTGTTGTTGGTGTTAAGGCAGGTTCAAAAACGTATATACATATATATATATATATATATATATATATATATATATACGAGACATATCCAGAAAGTAAGTGTACTGAGGCGGACTTTATTTTCATCACATTGGTAACATGGCATTATTGCCCCACTTCTCCCCTTTGCAACGATGTCGGTTCGAGGTCACTACGTTGTTGGCGCGACACACGTTTCGTAAACAATGTCAATCCAGTCACCCGCCAAGTGCAAAATACGCGACATCATCCGTTATCCCGTTTTGGAAGAGAAAAACCTACATTTGATATTTATAATCAAGTGAAAACTACGAATCGTACGAGTGTGTAAAAGTAGTGTAGCGAGTGCAAATAAGGTCGCATGTCTGTGCATGATAAACAGAGAGAGATCGGAAAACCTTCAATTATGAAGGACGAAATGTCTGAAGAAATCAAAAATGCGCTCCATGGTGAACGCAGATTGACCTTGGATGAACTTTTTGCAATATTTTCGCAAATTTCCAAGTCTCTACTACACGAAATCATAGAAACTCTCAAATATCGTAAATTGTCAGTAAGATGGGGTTGGCGGGAAAATAGCCATGTATAGCCCGCTTCGTACTTATACTTGCGAGAATAGCTTTAAAACCGACAAAGAGGTTGAATCTTTTTTCATAGATCTTTTCCTAGATTTGTGCAAGGTGGATATCTAGTCCATTGAATATTTGCGAAATCTGAAGTTGTTTTGTTTACAGTGAGCTTTAGATTTTCATAAAATATGCTCGATGGAACAATATTTGCTAAATTGTGGAGGCTTATCCCACGACATTTGGCGTAAATTGCAGGACCCCCTTTTTGTAACCAATTTTTGCATCATCGCCACCAACATATCTTAATAGCTCAGCCGGTAGACCTCATGCCGCTTTCTTGTTTTTATCTCTTATCTCGAATTTTCGCTATAGTTCAGCAGACCGAATAAATCCTCTCTCCGTGAGGTCTTTGGATCTTGCATATGTATGCTACGGTTTAGAGAACTTCATTGAACCGCAGCATTTTTTCATAGAATTTTCGAGCCCCTGTCCATCAACTTCTCAAGCTCTTCATATATTTGGAGCTTTATAACCACTGAAGCGATTTCCAGCCGAGCTCCTCCTCAAGTTTGTAGTTTTGCGTCTTGATGTTTTTACCAACAAATGGAGGGACCTTCAGTTTATTCTAAGTCGTCTACGACCGGCCGATAGGTTTTTATGAGGAGCTTTTATTTCATGTCAGAAATACACTCGGATAGCTTGACATTCCCTGCCGAGTACGTAATGCTAACCACTCGCCCACTCGAGTGCAGCTCTTAATATTCACTCGTTTTTCGGCCTTCCGCTTTTTCTGTGTGCAAATGTACTGCAGTGTAATGGGAATGCAGCCGCAATTGCGAGACTATAATCAATTCCTAGAAAAAAGAGTATTCCTTACGCGAGATGCGGTAACAAACCCAAGTGGAGTCTAGGGTCATCGTTCAGGTCGCCAAAAAGAGGCCGTCACACAAGAAATCGTCGATAAAATCCATGGTAGGATTTTTGACGATTGGAGAATAAAAGTGCGTGAAGTGTGGCTAAGGCTGTAGGCATCGCAATTGAGCGGAAACATCACATTTTACATGAATATTTGGACTTTAAAAAGCTGTCCATGCGATGCGTGCCGCGATTGCCCACACTCGACCATAAGCGCAACCATGTAATACTTCAAAGGAGTGTTTGGCGGTCTTCAATCGCAATCCAAATGAATTTTCGCACCGTTTCGTTGCCTTAGACGAACCAACCACACCAGAGGCCAGCGAACAATCAACCGAGTTGGTTACGCCGGGTGAAAATGCACAAAAGAAAGCCAAGAAGGTGGGTCTGTCGGCGAACAAGGTTATGACCACAGTTTATTGGTATGCACGAGGTACCACTCACAACTCCAAAAGGGTAAAACGTTCACCGGTAAATAAAATTCAGAGCTTTTGAACAGATTCGATACTGATTTGAAGCAGAAACGACCACATTCGGCAATAAATCAGGAGAATGGAAGCGGATTCACACGTATATAGTCACCACCATGGCCAAAATTCCTAAATTTGGCTAAGAACTGCTCATCCCAACCAACATATTCTCGAGATTTAGCCCAATGCGAATATTTCTTGTTTCCAAACCGGAAGAAATGGCTGGACGGGTAGAGATTCGGCTCGAGTGAAGAGGTAATCACAGAAACAAACGCCTATATTGAGGGCCTTGAAGAAATATATTATGTATTTGGAAGGAATACAAAAAAAATTGGAAAGTTGGACTAAATGTATAGAGCTAAAAGTAGGCTGAACGTTGAGAAATAAAACGCTTAGATGACGAAAAAAAAATATTTTATTCAAAAAGTCGCGAAGTTATCAACTTCAAAAATATATAAAAACAAAATTTCTTGAGAACTCTTAACTTTGTGCATTTAAATATGGCTTATTATACCCACTTAAGCACAGCCAAATAACTTATTTATGTGTTTATAAGTATATATGTGAATTTGTTTAGGTTTATTTTCAAATGATGTCACATAATCGGCAACTTTTCGCCGCTTGCGGCTATTTTTTTTTTTTTTTTTTTTTTTTTTGGTGGCACATTCATCTATATAAATATGTTAAATATTCAAATCGTCATGGACAATAAAGACGATAAAAAGTTTCATTTTAGCTTTTAAGCCGGCAGCCAGTGCAATTTGATTAAATCACTTTGACATTGAATAGATGGGAAAAAAGTAGCAGCAAAAAGCAAAAAATGATGCGTGTATGAAAAGTTCATCTGTACATAGCTACATATTTATTCAATTTTTTTCGTCTTATATATGAGTCACTTACATACACACATTCTTAAATATTAAACAAACAATTGCTTTCTTTCGCCTCTTTCATCACTTTAAGCTTCAACATCTGGCCTTTGGCATCTAAAAATAGCAAAATGCCTGTTGTATATACATATATATGTATATGTGCGTATGTATATTAAAAATATATCGTTATTCAAATACTTTATTTATAGCTTTTCTGAATGGCGCAAAGTCTTAAAATTTAACTGTTCATATCAGTTACAAATTGAGCTGAGAAACTTGATATTTGCGGCTTGAAGCAAATGAGCGTTTAAATGTCACGTATAAGCCGTGGCGAGCAAAAGTCTTTAATTTTTATTATTCTCCATTACTTTTTGAAAAATGCAATAAATAATACCCATTTGACTTTCATAAATATTTAATGGTTCTTTTTGTTTTTGTTTTTATGCTATATACATATATATATATATATATATATATATATATATATATATTTATATATATATATATATATATATATATATTTATATAAGGCTTTCTTATAAGATATTCGTTTATATGGAACCATTGGTTTTAGATGCCTTAGCTTAAGATGGCATACGGAAGAGTTTGTATTTGTTAGGGAGTGAAAACTAAGGTGCTCATGCCAAGTCACCTCACAGAGTCTATATGGCTTATAAACGATGTTCCAAGTGGAGGTACTTTTTTCAATAGTCTTTTTTTGACAGATCACGCATGAGACGTGTCAAGTTGTTATGTTAGTTTTGTTCAGTATTGTTTGGTGGCATTTCATCATGGAATGACTTACGCCTGAACCAACGTTTACAAATCATTCAAATTTATTACGAAAATTCTGTAAGGAATGGATAAGGATATTATTCGACCGAATAGACCACGTCCGGCACGCAGTGAAGAAAATATAGCGGCCGTAGCTGAAAATGTACACGAAGACCGTGGAGAGTCGATTCGGCGCCGTTCGCAGCAACTCTGACTGGCGTATGGAACGACTTGGCGCATTTTACGTCGAGATCTTAAATTAAAAGCGTGCAAAATACAGCTTTTGCAAGAACTGAAGCCGCTCGACCCTACAAAGCGGCATCGCTTCGCCCTATGGGCTCTTGAAAAGTTCCAAGAAGATCCGACGTTTTCGAGCCAAATGTTGTTCAGAGCCAAAGGGTTTTAAGCAAGCAAAATTGCCACATTTGGGACGAAAAGCGACCTGAGGAGATTCAAAAACTGCCATTTCATCCAGAAAAAACATCGGTTTGGTGTGATTTGTGGGCCGGCGGAATCGTCGGTCTATATATCTTCAGAAATAATGCCGGTGAGAACGTAACCGTCAATGGCGACCGTTATCGCGCCATGATAACCGACTATTTGATGCCTGAAATTGAAGCTCGTGATATCCGCGACATTTAATTTCAACAAAACGGCGCCACTGAGCAGTTAATTTCACGCTTTGTGCCGGCCGATTGGCCACCAAGATCGTGTGATATCACATCGTTAGACTTTTTCCGGTGGTGATATGTACAGTCTAAAGTCTATGCGGACAATCCCGCTTCGATTCAAGCCTTGGAGCAAAACATCACGTATATCATTCGCCAGTTACCAGTTACCAGTCGATATGCTCGAACGAGTCACCGAAAATTGGACTCAACGGATGCACCTCTGAGACGCTGCGGGGAACATTTGTAAGAGATAATCTTCAAAAAATAAATGCCAAAGAATGTTCTTTCGAGTGATAATAAACATTCCCCATTAAAATTGAATTTTCGGGGTTTTTTCTTTAAAAATCTGGGGAACCTCGAAATGGATCACCCGTTGTTTGTCATGGCAATTTGATAAGTTGGGTTAGATTAGGTAAGGTTAGTTAGAAGCCTTTGATCCAAAGAGGATCCCATATAGACATATAAACCATGTCTGTTGTAATACCACAAAAGTAGAACCTTACTGAACACTAGACCACTTTCAATCAGTAAAACGCTTAGAGTATGTCACAAATTTACAAATTCGTCTGTGACTCCTTCGGATTAGTGAACGTATGCAAGCCGAAAATTTTAAATTCCAGTCTGGCAAATGCACAGCAGTACATCAGAAAGTGAATATATGATTCCATTTCATCTTTCAAACAACTACGCCAATAGGGCTCTTGCAGAATTTCAAGACTTACCGCGTAAATTCTCAACGACCAATGTCCGATCAAAACTCCTACTAAGTGTGATATTTAAACCGCTTGCATTTGAACCGCTTGCGGGATCATAGTCGAATCAACAATAGCTCCCCTCTCGTTTCTTCTTTTCCCTATTTGGCGCCAGTTGGAAACACCAAGTGAAACCAGTTCATTCTTCACCTGATCCTTCCAGTGAAGTGGAGAGCTTTCTCTTCCTCTGCTACCACCAGCGGGTAATCCATCGAATTCTTTTAAAGCTGGGGCGCTCTCATTCAATCGGGCGACTAACCCTAGCCAGCGTAGCCGCTGTCTCTTGATTCGCTGAAGTATGTCTATGTCGCAGTATAACTCGTACAGTTCATCGTTCATCCGCGTGCGGTATTCGCCGTTGTCAACACGCAAATAACCTTAAATCTTTCGCAAAACATTTCTCTCGAAAACTCCTAAGGCTGACTGACTCTTCGAATGTCGACACCGTCCAAGCTTCTGTACCATATATCAGGACGGAAATAATGAGCGACTTTATAGCGTTTGGTTGTGATTCGTCGACTTTACCTACTCAGTCGAAAGTAGCATCTGTTGACAAGAGTGATCTTTCGCGTTGTCAATGCTAATTCCAAGATAGACGACATTATCTAAAACTTCAGACATAGCGACATAGAGACAGCTCTTTATCGTCCTATCGACAGCAAATTTAAAATTGATGACTCGGTAAATTTCTTACGTTATGCGTCCGTCTTGTCGGTTGAACGGGAGGAGGGTAACCGTTGGGCTTAATTAAAGAAAAAAAAGGTGGTATGTTTAGATCCTCTTTTCATGGGCTCTTTTAAGATTTGACGTGAATATGCGGTCCAAAGCCACACTGATAAGGTCTAGTCAATTTGTTGTTGACGTTGAGCTTGACGCTGGGTTTTAATCTCACACAATATGCGATAGAAGGAGATGATTTTCCCACGATTATTGAGGCAGACCATGGGGTTCCCTTTTTTTTTTTTTTGGATTGGGCAGAGCAAACTTAGCTTCCATTCTGTGTGTATGTAGTTCTAAAGTTCTTAAAATACTCTGGGTAAAATTGGTTCGCTGGTCTACATGAATCACACTTGGATTGATGTCCGACCATATGCTGCAAAGAAGCATGCTCCTTTTAAGCAGGCAATCGTTATTCGGACTTTATCATGGTAGAGTGATGCAATGTGTATACCATCGTCATCGATTAGCATTTCGGGTTCACCATCTCCGGGTATTTTACTTTCTTCACTGCTATACAATATACTAGATAACTGAAAATCAGACATATGGACACAGTAGTATTCGAATAGACTACGTTATTCAGCGCCTGACTGAGGGGAAGTCGCTCTTGACTACATTAAAGGCGCATGGCTGGAGCACAGCATTGAGTTTTGCAGACAGACAAAGCATACGCAAGACACAAATAAATCTACCACTCGACAGGAAATGTCAACCCAACCGTGTGTAATTGTGTGACCCAAAGAGCGCCTCACAAAAATCCAGAGCTTAACATTGTAACTGCCTCCATTTGTTAGAGAGAAAAAAATCTCAGTTTCTTTCATGTCAAACCAATTCAAGCATGCTGTCCCCTTGGCCTTTAGATCTTTAGGGAAATAAATGCCAACGCGACTGTTATTTTTAATATCTCAATGAAACATTGTAGATATTTATTTATTACTAAGCGCGTGCTTATGCGCCAAATGTGCACATACAAGTACATGCAGACTCGTACAAATACCAAAACACGCACAAACATGTGGCAACTATGTACAATAACAAGCTCGGCCATGGCCTCCCGCCAACAGCAAACAGGAAATCCCTTTGAGTGGAAAAGGACACGCTGGAGTATCAGTTGACATTATTGCATTTTTGAATTGGGCGGCCAGACAGCATTCCAAGGCTTGGTAACGTTAAAGCCTTGAATATTTCAATACCATTAAGCGGCGACAACAACAACAACAACAACAAGAACAAGCCGTCAACCAACCAACCAACAGCCGCGACAGGCCTTGAAATGTTGCGAATGTTAGTGAAAACGAGCTGAATCACAGCGAGGCAATAATATCACGGCATTGCGATAAAGTGTCCTTTTAGCCCAGCCGGTCAACAACAACAACAAGAAAAAGGCCATGATAAGCCATACTCCATTTTTTCATTAATATACAATATTTTTTTGTGCATGAGTGCGTGTGTAGATAAGACTTGAAACACATTTCTGTAATATTTTTTCTCTTCTTTCGTAGCTAATGTAGGTTTTTTTTCTAATATTGAAAGAAAAGGGTGATCCAAGTAGAGGTAGTTTTTTCAATAGCCTTTTTTTTTGACATATCACGCGTGAGTCGTATCAAGCTGTCACGTTAGTTTTGTTCAATATTGTTTGGTATTTCATCATGGAAAGACTTACGCCTGAAAAACGTTTACAAATCATTCAAATTTATTATGAAAATTCACGTTCTCTAAAGAATTTTATTCGCGCGCTTCGCTCAAATGATGGTCAACATAATTGGCCTAATGAACGTACTATTCGCAACACCATCACCCATCTTGAGATCCAGCATTCATTATTGGATAATATTCGACCGAATAGACCACGTCCAGCACGCAGTGAAGAAAATATAGCGGTCGTAGCTGAGAGTGTACACGAAGACCGTGGAGAGTCGATTCGGCGCCGTTCGCACCAACTCGAACTGACGTATGGTGACAATTGGTCGCATTTTAACTCGGGATCTTAAATTGAAAACTGAAACGAAATACAGATGTGCAAGAACTGAAGCCGCTCGACCTTCCCAAGCGACATCGCTTCGCTGTACGAGCTCTTGAACAGTTCCAAGAAGTTCCGACCTTTTCGAGCCAAATTTTGTTCCGCAATGAGGCCCATTTCTGGCTCAATGGGTATGTAGACGAGCGAAACTGCCACATTTGGGATGAAAAGCAACTTGAAGAGATTCAAGAGCTGCCAATTCATCCAGAAAAACAAAGGTTTTGTATGGTTTGTGGGCCCGTGGAATCATCGGTCCATATTTCTTCAAAAATAATGCCGGTAAGAACATAACCGTCAATGGCGACCGTTATCGCGTCATGATAACCGACTATTTGATGTCTGAAATTGAAGCTTTTGATCTCCGCAAGGTTTGGTTTCAACGAGAAACACATCATCAACCAATGGATTTATTGAGAGAACACTTCGGTGAGCAGATAATTTCACGTTTTGGGCCGGTCGATTAGCCACCAAGATCGTGTGATACCACACCGTTAGACTTTTTCCTGTGGGAATATGTAAAGTCTAAAGTCTTTGTGGATAACCCCGCTTCGATTTGGGCCCTGGAGCAAAACATCACGCGTGCCATTCGTCAGTTACCAGTCGAACGAGTCGAACGAGTCATCGAAAATTGGACTCAACGAATGGACCATCTGAGACGTAGCCGCGGACAATATTTGATAGAAATAATCTTCAAAAAATAAATGCCAAGGAATGTTCTTTCGAATGATAATAAAAATTTCGCATTAAATTTGAATTTTCTGTATTTTTTTTAAGTAGGGAACCTCGAAACGGATCACCCGTTAATATAGAAAGTACATATGTATCTTCATATGTCTGTATGTATAGAGATATATTCACACGAAAATGCGCGTTATTGCGACTTGCCTTACGCCACCATACTCAGTGGGTGTTGTAATGCGAAATATAATGGCATGCAATAAAATCTGAGAAGTGTGTTAGGTTAGAAAGTGTATGAGAGAACCACAAAAATAGCACACAGTTTCTTATAATAAAATTTATTACTAATGTAGGTGTTAGGGGAGACCGTAAATTGATATTTCTCCAAACTTCATTTAGTACTTATTTGACCTAAATTTTTGGTGACTTAAATGGCATATTATCCATTAATTCCTCAAATTTAATGTCATTAATATGACGTTTATTTGCTATCAGTATGCTCTGTACATTCCATAAAAAGAGGGACCCCGCGATTTGCGCCAATTATCGTGGAATAAGCCTTCTCAATATCGCAGACAGGGTCCTATCAAGCGTACTGTTGTCAAAAAACTGATTGGACCTTATCAGTATGGCTTTAGACCTGGTAAATCCACCATTGACCAGAAATTCATCATGCGTCAAATCTTGGAGAAGACATCTGAGAAAAGTATCGATACACATCACCTTTTCATCGATTTTAAAACCACCTTCAATAGCACAAAAAGGAGCTGCCTCTATGCCGCTGTGTCTGAATTTAATACGATGTGTGCTCAAAGGAAAAGGTGAATTTTGAATTTTTTTTGAAACGTACTTATTTATTCATCAAAATCTATTTTGTCCCCTTCAAAGTATTCCCCCTCGTATATAGTACATATGTGCCAACGCTTTTTCCCATCCTCGAAGCACTTCTGAAATGCACTTTTCGTTCGTTTTGTTTTTCAGCCAAAAAATTACGAAGAAGCATTGATTTGTGAGCTGGTGCATTGTCGGGATGCAGAATCCATGACTTGTTTTTCCACAATTCGAATCGTTTGAGCTGTATTGCTTCACGCAAATGTTGCATAACTTCCTTGTAGTATTCCTTATTGACTGTATGACCTTTTGGCAGGAACTCATGATGCAACACACCATTGTAATAAAAAAAAACAGTGAACAAAACCTTTATCTTTTCCTTTGAACATACCTCATATCCCTGCAAAGCTCATACGGCTGTGGAAACTGACGCTGGGCAATACCACTAACGCAGTCAGAATTGGGAAGAACCTCTCCGAGCCATTCGATATCAAATGTGGGTTCAGACAGGGTGACTCTTTATTGTATGATTTCTTCAATTTGATGTTTACAACCGGCCATAATAACCGGACCATAAGTTCGGCTTTCTCCAACTTACAAAAAGAAGCGATGTGAATGGGTCTCCCTGTGGACGAGGACAATACGAAATATCTCCCCTCATCAAATAAACAGTCATCGCATTCGCACGTTTGCTTCCACATTACTGTTGACCGTCATAACTTCGAAGTCGCAGATAATTTCGTCTATCTAAGAACCAGCATTAACAACACCAACAATGTCAACCTTCAAATCCAACGCAGAAATTGAAAAGTAAAGTCCTCTCTCGGTGAACCAAAACCAAACTACAATAAGCTCATCATTCCCGTCCTGACATATATTGCAGAAGCCTGGACGATGTAGACATCCGATGAGTCGCCTTTAAGAGTTTTCGAGAGAAAAGTTTTGCGGATGATTTAAGGCTCTTTGCGCTTTGGCAACGGCGAATACCGCAGTTGATGGAACGATGAGCTGTACGAGCTATACGACGCCATTGACATAGTTCACCGTATCAACAGACAGCAGCTACGCTGGCACTAAGTTGGAAAGATCACTTGGTATTTCCATTTGCCGCCAAGCAGCGAGAAGAAGAAAGGAATGGCGCGCAATTACTGATTCGGCTATAGTCGCGCGAGCGGTGCCTATGCCAATGAGGTAGTGGTATTTCCTAAACACATCCGGAAATCAGTCAATAGTACAGCGAGCCCTACTATGTGGTGCATAAACTTGGACCATGATGGCATTCGATGCTGGCACTTTTCGGGTGAAAGGTTTCGCTAACGATTTCTGGATCTTTGAGTACTAGCGATGAGGAATATTTTGGATGATGGAACGTTGAACTTCATGAGTAATACGATGGCGTTGACATCAAAATAGTTCAGCGGATTAGGAGACAGAATGAATGAAACCTCCTGCGGGTTAGGGGTTCAAGAATTTACTCGCGGTAAGCCATGTCTGTCGTAAGCGACGACTACAATCCAATAGTTCCCGATTTTTATCCGGCCAAAGAATGTCACTCCCGAAATATTACTCGAAGAATAATTTCAACAACAACAGAATGACTGAAACAACTCTTTGAAAGTTTTCGGCACAGTATTCGTTGGTGGAAGAAGAATTAGGTGAAAATACTTCACGCCGTTGGAAAGATCAGATAGAAAAAGACCTGGATTCACTCGAAACGCAAAGAGAAGAAACCACAACAACAATCCATAGCGTAAGGGGTGCCTATGCCAATTACGAAGGAGAAGAAGGGTTTATGGTTTTTTTTGCTAAGGCTTACATAGTCGATGGGCTTCATCAGAAGTCTCCCCTGGGCTGGTAGGCTTCAAAAATTTGTGTTATGGCTAGATCCCTTTAACCAATCTTAAATTGAAAATAGTTTAGTTTAGTAGGATATGCAGCTTTGGCGGCCGTAATCACCGATGGGTAAGCATTGCGTACTACAATTCGAAGGGAGATTCTTCAAGTCCTGGTCCAAACAACATCCAAAATTTTGGAAAATTAATTTTCCTATTTCCGGTGGCCCCTCGGGAGAAATGTAAGGAGTGTGTTTTTGACATGAAATAAGTGCTCCTCATAAAAATCTATCGACTCACTTTAGACGGCTTAGAATTAACTGTAGGTCAATCCATTTGTTGGAAAACATCAAGTTGCGCTCCACAAATTGCTTCTTGATCTTCAACGTTCCTCTGGGATCGTCAGCTTTAGGCGTTTAAAAGTCAAAGATAGTGAACGGTGATAATCTCTCCAGCTTGTACGCCTCTCCATTTCCTTCTATATCCTTAGCACCAGGAGTTACAGTGGTATTCACGGAAGAACTCTGCTCCAATACGTTATCATCATTTTATTAATGTTTTTACGATGAGGGACAGAATGGTTCCATATAGCTTCTACGAGTATATAATATACATATAAAGAAGAAGAAAATATGTGTGTCTGTCTCCCTCACACTCTACGTTACATAATTCACATGCTTTCTGGAACGCTTGTTTCAATTCAATTTAATCCCTATCTCAGTATTTTCTTATAGTTCTAAAGAAACTCACTCAACCTTCATTTACATTCACATACGCATACACATGTGATATATGTACATCTATGTTATTTACTGTTAGCGGATTATTATGAATTTATTAAATATTTAAAAGTGACTTGACATTTTCCCAAAGCAACACTTTCATCAAACAGTTGAATTCAATATTCCTTGAATATTTGTAGAGGCAAACATACACACTTACAAATATTAAATACCAGATATTTTTACAGTAACTATGCATTTATACTCTGAAGGGCGTTCATAGATAGGTTAATATAACGGTGATCCATTTCGAGGTTCCCTACTTTTTTAAAGAAAAAAAAAAACAGAAAATTCAAATTTAATGGGGAATGTTTATTATCAATCAAAAAAAGATACTTCGACATTGATTTTTAGAATATTATCTCTTACAAATGTTGTTCTGCGGCTACGTCTCAGATGGTCCATCCGTTGAGTTCAATTTTCGATGACTCGTTCGAGCATTTCGACTGGTAACCGTCAAATGAGGCGCGTGATGTTTTCCTCCAAGGCCTGAATCGAAGCGGGATTGTCCGCATAGACTTTAGACTTTACATATCCCCACCGGAAAAAGTCTAACGGTGTGATATCACATGATCTTTGTGACCAATCGACCGGCCCTAAACATGAAGTTACCTGCTCACCGAAGTTTTCTCTCAATAAATCCATTGATTGATGCGATGTGTGAGAAGTGGCGTCGTTTTGTTGAAACCAAATGTCGCGGAGATCACGAGCTTCAATTTTAGCCATAAAATAGTCGGTTATCATGTCGCGATAACGGTCGCCATTGAGGGTTATGTTCTCAAAGGTATCATTTTTGAAGAAATATGGACCGATGATCCCACCGGCCTACAAACCACACCAAACCGTTGTTTTTTCCGGATGAAATGACAGATCTGGAATCTCTTCAGGTTGCTCTTCGTCCTAAATGCCGCAATTTTGCTTGTTTACATACCTATTGAGCCAGAAATTGGCCTCATCGCTGAACAAAATTTTGCACGAAAACGTGGGATCTTCTTGGAACTTTTCAAGAGTCCATAGAGCGAAACGATGTCGCTCGGAAAGGTCGAGCGGTTTCAGTTTTTGCACAAGCTGTATTTTTTCCACTTTTCATTTTAGAGCTCGACGTAAAATGCACCAAGTCGTTCCGTTCCGGCGCCGAATCGACTCTCCACGGTCTTCGTATACACTCTCAGCTATGGCCGCCAAATTTTCTTCACTGCGTGCTGGACGTGGTCTATTCGGTCGAATATTATCCAATAATGAATGCTGTGTTTCATGTTGGGTGGTGGTGTTGCGAATAGTACGCTAAGCAGGCCGATTATGTTGACCATAAGTTGAGCGAAGCACGCGAGACACATTTTTTACAGAACGTGAATTTCGTTATAAAGTTGAATGATTTGTAAACGTTGTTCGGGCGTAAGTCTTTCCATGATGATAAAAATACTATGACAGCTTTTCACGACTCACGCGTGATCTGTCAAAAAAAAAGCTATGGACGAAAGTAGTTCTACTTGGATCACCCTTTAAAATTTTTATTTTCCTAAAAAATATA
Organism: Neoceratitis asiatica; assembly: GCA_030068015.2. Taxonomy (NCBI): domain Eukaryota; kingdom Metazoa; phylum Arthropoda; class Insecta; order Diptera; family Tephritidae; genus Neoceratitis; species Neoceratitis asiatica. Next base: position 28,825,371 of record CM061524.1, read on the forward strand.
TTTTATTCAAAAAGTCACTGACATAGCAAACCACCCTCGTACGACTTTAAATATATGTTTGTATTCTGATTAATGTATGTCAAAAGTAATGTGGCACCCCACGTATGTTTGTATGTACTTATATATGCTAGTAGTAATGAAATATTCATGTAAATATGTATCCAGACAGCTGTTCAAATGTTCATATATTCTTATGAAATCATATTGATTACATATCGTTGCTATTCTCGGAATGATGTGACAGTTATTTTGCGTCATCAATAAAAAATGCATCTGAATCTTTACAACGATTTTTATTGTTTTTTTTTCCTATATGTGTATGAAGTTGTAAATGTAAATAAAAAAAAACAAAGCATAAAAATCTATTTATTTCTGTCGCCATATGGTGGTCCAATGAAAGTATGTGGTAAATATTGAGAGACACATGTACATACATATATATATTATTGAAAATACTTCAGAGATTTGTTAAATGATAGCATGAACGAGCGCTTAGCAAAGTGGGTTTGCAGCTCGTACCTTCAATTGTGGATCGCGGTGAGCTTTCAGTATAGAATATAAATTTCTGCTCGTAAGAGCGAGTTTGGTTTTGACAAAAAAGAAATCCTGCTCCTTTCGTACTAGTATGGCAGAGAAAAGAAAGTAAAAGGATCAAAAGAGAAAGATTAAAAGCTCATCAACCCTTGCCTTGTCTGAGAAGAGTTATATTTAGCCGTAAAGTACTGCCAACGGGTAAAAGAACACTGCAGGTTAGGGGCACAAGAATTTACCCGCGGTAAGGCATGCCTGTCGTAAGAGTCGACTAAAATCCTATGGTTCCAGCAACCATTTGGGGATTTTTTCTGGATTTTTATCCGGCCAAGGACTGTCATTCCCGCGATATTCCCTGAAGCGTAATTTGGGGAATTTTTCTGCGGTTATAAGAACAAGAACAACAACAACCAACGACGAAAACAGATACCTTACATTGCCTGCATTGATCAAAAAAATCTTTATACGAGTATGTACTTCTTCTTCATCATAGTTGGGTGATGGAACGGTTATTCTCTCGTTGGTTGGTTGGGATTTCGGGCTCACCGTCTCCGCGTGTTTCACTTTCTCCACTTAGTAGACTAAAGAAGTTTTTCCTCCATAAATTGAGACGGTCACCAGGTTACCTGTTTGAGTTTGATATGAAAATGCTCCGATCCTGAAGCCTTTAAGTCGTTGCATATTCACATAAAAATTCCGTGCCTTGCCATTAATGACTTCTCAAGGTCTTATTACTCAAAATACTCATCGCATCAACTATATTTTCGATACAGAACACGGGAAACACGTCTGTCGTCTATCACAACATTCGATTACAAGCTCTTCGATCCGGAGAAAGCCATAGCCGGATTCAGGTACTGCAGATAACCATATGTTATATATATAAGGTTTCACTTGAAAAAATGTTTCTATTGAGCCTTACTGTATACTTACTAAGTGGTAAGGTAAGGTAATGTGAAAAAGCCTGGAAACACGGTAATAATCTCTTAAAGTGAGCTCAAAATGAACTATGGTGTTATAGCGATAGTTATATACAAGGCTCTCAACAGCTCCCTCGCACTACGCCCAACAAACGGATCAACTGATACCCTCAGGTGTCAAACTAGAAATAGTGATAATTCTTGTGGGCAAAACTCGTGCTCACATTCTATCCGACCAACCAACTTGTAAACTATGTCTCAGAAGAAATCGATCTACGGAGAAATACTTTTCAAAATTCTGCTTTATCAAACTTAATCACTTTAAAAGAAAACTCTGCTGATTCTTTTTCAGCAAACGATAACTGAAAGCTCAAAATCAGAGCTTACAAAAGCACAGAGCTGGAAGACGGTTGAGGGAGAATTGGAATTCCTTAATATCATGTATAATGGCAGCAAAGGAATGTACAACCACCTCTTGCATGCGCGGTCTCAATATGATTGCAAGTTAAGTTATAGTCTAACGAGAGGCCACAACCTATTAGCATCACAATCGAGTAGAATGGACAGAGTCGTACATATGCCGGAAGTAATAAAATGACAGGCGAGACATTGGAACAACTTAACTCTTTCTATTCGGTGTTATCTCGTAACTCGCCTTAGACATATAGAATTTGCTGCTCAGAGAACTAGAAGAAGTTTTAAAACAGAATATCAAAGATCTCTTAGACTACGCAAAAAGAAAGTGTTGACATTCTACGCAACGACTACTTTACATCGAATTAAATTTAATAACCTCCATCTAGACAAACAGGTCTAACCTTGGGTGAAGGGATACTGAAAACATTTTTAAATCTCTCCATTACTATTCCGTTTGAGTTAATTTTTGGCACATATTGGGCGGTATCTCAACCATAACTTCACGAATATAGCTTTTCAAGAACTCAATAGTTAAAGGCTTATCCACATAAACACGATCTTTCGCGTAGCTCCACAAAAAAAAACTCCAACGGTGTCAAATCGCACGATCTCGGTGGCTAATTGACACCGCTAAGGCAAAATATTAAGCGGTGGGAAAATTTCTCTCTCTCTCTCTCTCAATAAAGTCATATCCGCTCGTGTTGTGTGGCATGTGGCGCCATCAATTTCAGGCACCTCTGGACGAAAGAGCTCACCAGACAGCAAGTTTTTTTTTGTGTAATGGCCTATCTTGAATTATTTGAGGATTCTCAGAGCGCCAAGCAAGTGAGAAATGTGTCTCGTCCTTGAAGAAATTTGTTTTTGGAAAAATCGCGGTCCACTGCTTGTTGTTCAAGCACCCAAACGAAGTAACTACGGCTTTGTGAATGGTCAGCTGGTTTTTGTTGTTCTGTGAGCTGGATTTTATATGGATGTAGAAGTAAGTCCAAGTGCAAAATACGTTGAATTTTCGATTAATATCACTCATTGAAGGCGACCTGATTTTGGTTAGAATATCTTGTCACATGTTCGGCGCTATACGTCATGATGTAGAAGATTTTTTGAAAATTATTGCATATGGTTTCAAAATTTTTGATTAAATGTCCTCCAGCTCAAGTCCAAAACTCTGGCATTCTGCTCATGAGCACCTGTGGCCACACATTTTCCACTAAAAACAGTGCGGCATTCCAATAGCCTGTTCCGGTGTGGGAACATAGAGAACATTTTTAAATATTTCCTGGAATTAAGTCAAATCCGGAATTATATCAAACTAAGCTTCGAACCTTGAAGATGAGAGATGTAGAGATTCTCCTAACTCACACTTTCTTCCCCATTTTAATTTCAGGTGTTCAAATATTATTTTAACCACAATGAATACCACATCGCCCAAGTCCTCCCTAGCAAAATTGGGTATACACACAACGAAGCATAAATCGCTTAAAGTGATGGTGATGGGACAGAGCGGGGTGGGGAAATCAGGTGAGAGTGAGAAAAAAGCTTCATTGAATTCTACTAAATTTCTGCATACTTCTTTCTCTCATTTCCCTTTCACTTACAGCCATGGTTGTACGCTTTATAACGCGGCGTTTCATCGGTGAATATGATCCTAATCTGGAAAAAATCTACACACATAACACGACATTTGACAACGAACTCATACAGTTTGATGTTTTGGATGCAGCTGGACAGCCGAATGTAAGTAGGGGATGAAGAAATTTATTTACAGTTTAATTAAATTATTATTTTTTATTTCAATCAATTTCTTCAACCGATGTTTTATTTCTAGAAAGAGGACTGCGTCAGCTTAGATGCAAACATCCGTTGGGCGGATGCCTTCATACTGATGTACTCGGTAACGGATAAATGTAGTTTTGATGAATGTAATCGACTGAAATTCTTAATACATTATTATAAAAGACGACGTAAACTGGGTTCGAATAATAAGGTAAGTGTATAATGGTGATCCATTTCGAGGTTCCCTACTTTAAAAAAAAAAAAAAAACACAGAATATTCAAATTTAATGGGAAATATTTATTATCATTCGAAAGAACATTCTTTGGCATTTATTTTTTGAAGGATTATCTCTTTCAAATGTTGGTCGCGGCTACGTCTCAGATGATCCATCCATTGAGTCCACTTTTCAATAGTTCGTTTGAGCATTTCGACTGGTAACTGCCAAATGACACGCTCCAAGACCTGAATCGTAGCAGAATTGTCCGCTTAGACTTTAGACTTTACATATATCCACAGGAAAAATTCTAACGGTGTGATATCACATGGTCTTGATGGCCAATCGACCGGCCCAAAACGTGAAATTATCTGCCCACCGAATTTGGCTCGAAAATGCCGGATCTTCTTCGAACTTTTCAAGAGCCCACAGAGCGAATCGATGGTCGCATGGGAGATGGAGCGGCTTCAGTTCTTGCACTAACTGTATTTTGTACGCTTTCAATTTAAGCTCTCGACGTAAAATGCGTCAAGTCGTTCCATACGTCAGTCCGAGTTTCTGCGAACGGCGCCAAATCGACTCTCCACGGTCTTCGTGCACACTCTCAGCTACGGCCACCAAATTTTCTTCATTGCGTGCTGGACGTGGTCTATTCGGTCGAATATTATCCAATAATGAATGGATGACTGGGTCTCAAGATGGGTGATGGTGTTGCGAATAGTACGTTCATTAGGCCAATTATGTTGACCATAAGTTGAGCGAAGCGCGCGAAACACATTCTTTACAGAACGTGAATTTTCGTAATAAAGTTGAATGATTTGTAAACGTTGTTCGGCCCATGATGAAATGCCAAACATTACTGAACAAAAATAACATGACAGCCTGACACGACTCACGCGTGATCTGTCAAAAAAGTTTATTGAAAAAAGTACCTCTACTTGGATCGCCCTTTATTTATATCTGTCTCCCTCTCTCTCAATATATATCTATCTGCCCCTCCCTCCATCTATCTATATATTTATCATCCTCTCTTTCTTTGCAGGATTCGCTCTCCGTTGTGCCAGTTATATTTGTGGGCAACAAAACGGATCAGGCGGGCGATCGCATGGTTAGCCTGGAGGAGGGTCAACGACGCTCACGTGATCTTGAGTGTGCTTCTTTTCATGAGATCTCTGTGAGGGAGAGTGTCGATCAGGTGAGTTATATGATTTTAATGTTTTCTTGTTTTTCATTTTGCTGACAGTCGCTTCATACGAGTATTTGTAGGTGCAAGCTGTGTTCCGTGACGTCTTTCGCTTTTGGCGTGTTCTCAGCAAATTCTCCAAACTGAAACGTTCGACCAGCGATGTACAAAATGTATCAGATTCTGCGTTAAGTCCCGATTCGGGTTGCTCGTTTTATGATTCCTCATCGAACGAAACGCGTCGATCCTTTTTCATTATAGGTAAGAGAGAGAGAGAAAAGGATATAGAAAAAAATTCGATTTGAAATTTTTTTTATTTAAACAATATTCCAATATAACAGGCAGCGCCTGCATGGAGGAGAATGATCACACCGAATCCACCGATGAGCTTGGCACGGGCAGCCTCTGCAGTTCTCGCAGTAACATCGATACACCATTTCGTAGTCGCGCCTCAACGGATGGCACGCTTTTGTCGCGTCCACGTCGCTGGCGCTATCCACCGCCTGGTTGTCTAATGCCGCACACGAATCGTGTTGAACGTCGCATGAGTATCTCGGCGCGTGGCAGTAATGCGAGCTATTGACTGCTAGTGTATCACTGAGTGAAAGAGTGAGGGTGTGAAAAGGAAGAGAAAGAGAGAGCGAGAGATAGAAAGAGAGGAAGAGAGTGATTAATCTCAAGCAGAGAAGTTCTCAAGCATGCCATTAATGGTTTTTTTTTTGTTGCTATGGCAGGCTTTTTCAATACTTTAATAGCTAGGGAGAGTGTGCGAGGCTTTGCTAAATGTACAAAACTAAAAGTGAAATTTGAAAAAAAAAATTATTTTGAATTGAAAATAAAAAATGTTAAATACTAAATGGGGGCGCTGCACGCTTATTAAAGGAAACTCATCTCAGTAAGGAGTCTCAAAATGACAAATACAAATAAAAAAAATTGGAAAAAAATTAAAAAAATATTTATTAAATAATTACGATATACATATTTACATATATGTGTGTTTTATACATGTATTTTTCTATGTGCTGATTGTTTTAATGACATAAGTATTTAATAAAGGTTTCATACATAAGTAGTATATATGTAAATGTATATATATATATGATATGTATGTACATGTATGTTCATCAATAAATGTAAGAAAATTCTTTATAAAAGATTTTTAATTTTTGAATAATTTTTTTTATTATAAATTTCTGAACAATTTGATTCATTTGATGACGAGAAGAGAAGATACTTAAACCATTCCAGCCTGCTGGCTATTTAAATGGAAAAGAGCACTTAATACATAAGTCTCTTGCAGGACTTGCCCAGATATCACGAAGAGCTTGTTTATAACGGTCGATCCATTTCGAGATTACCTCACAGAAACACAGAAAATTCAAATTTAATGGGAAATGTTTTTTAATCATTCGAAAGAACATTCTTTGGCATTTATTTTTTGAAGGATTATCTCTTTCAAATGTTGGCCGCGGCTACGTCTCAAATGGTCCATCCGCTGAGTCCAATTTGGCAATTTGGCTTGTTTACATACCCATTGAACAATGAGTTCATAGAGCGAAGCGGTGTCGCTTGGGAAGGTCGAGTGGCTTCAGTTCTTGAACAAGCTGTATTTTGTAAAATGCGCCAAGTCGTTCCATACGTCAGTCCAAGTTGCTGCGAACGGCGCCGAATCGACTCTCCACGGTCTTCGTGTACACTCTCAGCTACGGCCGCTTTATTTTCTTCACTGCGTACTGGACGTGATCTATTCGGACGAATATTATCCAGTAATGAATTCTGGGTCTCAAGATCGGTGATGGTGTTGCGAATAGTACGCTTAGTAGGCCGATTATGTTGACCATCATTTGAGTGAAGCGCGCGAAACACATTATTTACAGAACGTAAATTTTCGTAATAAAGTTGAATGATTTGTAAACGTTGTTCAGGCGTAGGTCTTACCATGATGAAATACCAAACAATACTGAATAAAAATAACTTGACAGCTTGACATGACTCACGCGTGATCTGTCAAAAAAGGCTATTGAACAAAGTACCCCTACTTGGATCACCCTTTATTTACTTTTACATACCTCAAACCTTAGAAATACCGACGAATAAAAGCGAATTGTCCATAAGCCAATCTGTCGCAAGCTTATCGAAAACTGAACTCTAGCAATTTTAAGTTCAAAAGTACTTATCTCGGGAAGATAGTTAGAAAGGGAACGGTTCTAACTATGTGAAATTCTGTAGTCGATGTGAGTATACCGCTTTCCTCGGCAAAGTACCAGCTTAGATCGGCTAGGGTCATTAGCAGAAATATTCTGTATCGAAGAGAAGAGGAAAAAGTTTCTACCTCTTCTGAAGAGGACCTCCATGAGCAAAACAACCGACCGACGTAATAACCGTACACTTCCTAATGGGAACTCACGGTAGGAGGATGGGTTATTTTTCTTTCTGAAACTTCTATCACAGCTGCAGGCACATAGGCGAAGATGAATGTGTTCGATCTAACACGTTTTCCTATGTAAGTAGGATCATTGACTCCGTTCACAATCTTGTTTGCAATAAAAACAAAGAAGATGTTCATCCCTTCATTCAAAGTAGAGATTCACCCCTCTCGGTTATCTCGTCACTTGTCCAAATGGCATAATTTGCATTCGCGTCTGCGTCTATGATTGGTTTTCCTCCTATATGCATGATATAGTCGATTCGTATTTCCAGTTAGTTGCAGGAGCCTCGATGTTGTGAGCCTCCTCCATTAAATGTACTCAGTTCTGAAATACTGCTCGAAAGACTCTAACGTAACGAGAAGCTCGCTCGAAGCCACATTATTGTGCTGCTGATTTATTTAGAAGAATTTCAACATCTTTAGGATATATGTCACCTATCTCCCCAATAGTTGTTACGGCAGAACCGCCATGTGTAGTTTCATTATTTTCAAACCAGTTGAGTCCAGATCTAGATCCTTCATAACTTCTTCTGTTTCTAGCGTATTCACGCCATCCTCTTTTCCCCTCCTTTTCTTTAATCTCATGTGTACTCTGCCCCCCATAACAATTCCCTATGCTCATGCTCTGGGTACAGCTTATCATCTGCCTACTTCTTATTTATTTGGAAGACTTAACTTGTCGGCTTAGATATGTATGTGAAGTACCTTCCAATCCCGGGATGTTTTATTCGTATTCTGAGCTTAAAAGCCTGCAGTGTGCCCTCCGACTAAACCTCACACTTAATTTATACCTTACCTTGAGGATCCTAGGGATCAAAGCGTTATGTACTAAGACCTGTAGAGCATTTTCAACATGCTTTTGGGGGATTGGAATCATTCACTTCAGTCAATCCAGCATAGCTGACTCGTTGCACCAGCCTGCGCCATCCAAAGACTGCATGGACTTTCTCGCTCCCTCACACATTCGCCTGATCATGAAGAATAGTTGCTTCTTCTTTAGAGATTTTCATCTTTCGGTGGTCATCGGTCCATAAGGGTTGCTGTGGTCCAGCAAAACTGCAGTATGGTGTTGAAAAGCCACTTTGCTTAGCTTATCAGTTGGCACTGGAGGCCTTGCTTCGGCCAAAATCGCTGGATATGAATGATTTTTCAACGTCATGCCTAACGTCCTTAATAGCCTTGCCGTTGTCCGTGGTGCTTCCGAGTGCTACATCTTGAATTTGACCCTTGCGTTTTTTCCTTCAATACTGTTATGGGATTTTGCGGTGTAGCGCTCACCCATCAACTTTGCTCTACTATATTCGACCGTGACTTTCGTCCATGCCATTACTATCTTGCCTCACCGAGTCTCTAGATTATATGCAGTGCAACCTTCTACTGTGATAGGGCAAATCAGGGCTTTACAATCAAAGTCGGAGTCATCTGCCGCCATTTTCTTAGGGTCTTTGATGGGAGACCCCTAATATCATCTCCTTCTAGAATACCTTCGTCTTACTTACTACGGATAGCCATCATAGTAACATCAAAGGAGTTCGTCGTCGCAAATACGCAAAGGATCATAAATCTTCAGAAAAAAGTTTCTCGCGAAAACTCTTATTTCCGGGGGCTCATCGGATGTTGGCATCGTCCGTAAAATTTGGTCGTGTTGGTCGAGCGAGGACTTTACATGTCAATATCTCCCTCGGCGCCTAGTGGCCATTGACTTTGCATTGGATTTCATGATTGATCATTGTTATCGGTGCTAGTTCTGGTCACTAAACATATTAAATTTTCACCGATATCAAATTTATGACTATCAAAAGTGAGATGGAAGCCAAGACAGATGAAAGTCGCTATATTTGCTACTCCCAAACTCACTCTCCTAGCTTCCTTTTGCAGTCTGAAAAAGGCAGAACTAATGAAGCAAGGATACTAACTAGCTGTATAGAGGAGCTTTCTCAATCCAGATCCGGGATTTTCAAAGTACACGCTCGTGGTCAACTCAACAAACTCCAGGCACAAGTCATCTACCGGTTGCCTTCTCTCTATAGCTCGCCTCAAAACAATGCTTGATCTGGCGAAGACTCCACACTTGGTCGGACAGATAGGCTTAGTACTTTCCCATCTCCGTAAGGCTGAGAGACGATACCTAAGGGTAAAAACTCTCATAGTTAGAGTTTTCTTAAAGCCAGTCTTGGCTACCTGAAGACAACCAGTAAAACCAAGTATCTCTCCACTTGATCTCCCTAGCGTAGTGAAGATACATTCATATGAATAACTTTCATATCATTTAAATTGTTGCAATTTATTGGAGTCGGTGTGAGCCTCTATTACAAGGCCTAGGTTGTTTACGAAGAATTGCGTATATAGTGTAATAAATAACTAAAATTAGGAGATTCTCGAATTCCGCAAGAACTCCTCAATCCGAGCTCAAATCACTTAGTATTCCTCATCGATTTTCAACAGATACTCCTCGGCGCGCAAAGCCAATTCACGAATATTGCGTAGACAGCCAGCTGCGGCCAATTGTGTATCCTTATTAATGGAGCCAACACACTCGAGCAAAAAGGGCACAACGCCACTCTAGAAACAGAGAAAAGTAGTGATGTAAGGAGTAGTAGAAGTATGAAAATAACTTTATCCCTCACCCACTAACCTGGTGCATAATGATGCAGTTCTGTGGATCCATTGATAATTTCTCCAGAGCCATGGCTGTGGTGCGATGTACAGCCGGATCATTGCTGGTTAAGTAGCTGACGATGGGTGTAACAGTGCGTAGACGACCCAACTCCTGTGTGTTATTACCAAATGTGGCGCAGCTCGCAATGGCCGCAGCCAAGTTTTCACGTAACAAATCTTCGTTGGTATTAACTGCGCGGAAAAAATAAGAGAAACCAATAATTCTTCTTTTTATATATATCAAGAGCACATACTAACCCAAATCTGCCAATTTATAGATCACCTTAAGATCCGTCAATATTGCCAGATTTGTAGTGTCCTTCGCAATTGTTGCTATGGCAGCACAGACGGCCGACAGCACTTGCGTATCGGTGGATTTGAGCAAATCCACAACCAACTCCATAGCGCCCACCAAGCTACGCACCAACTCACCAGACTCACGTGCATTCCGCACGCATGGACAAATGGCGTAAGCCGCATACGCTTGTACCTTCTTATCGGTATTCTTAAGTAGAGACCAAATCAAACGCACGGCATCCAAATCTTCCAATATACGCATACTTTCAATATCCTCGGCGCATTCCTTCAACGCCTTAGCCAAGTTCACTAGCAGCGGTGGGTGTGAGGAGTTTAAGAGTGCCACCAAAGCTGGCAAACCACCAGCACCGCGCAAAACCTCACGATTATTCTGAAAGCGTACACATTCCGAAATGGCGCCCACTACGTTGGTGATTACATCGTCGGAGTCATCGTTCAGTAGCGGCACGAGATGATTAATCAGACGCAGTGTATCCAATTTCTTGACATTCGCCTCTGAAACGGCGCTCATCCAGATAGCGCCCGCAGCGCCGGTCATTAGTTTCTTATTATCACGCACATTTTTGTCTTTGATTATGGCAACCAGCGGCTCTAGACCACCAGCGGAGCGTACCAAGTCGCGTGTTGTCTGATCGAAAGCACACTTGTAAATGGCTGTGCTGCCTTCGGTTTTCAAATCCAAACTGTCTGAGTGTAAATGTGTTACAATGTCGGCGATCATACCTTCGGTGGTGATGGCCAATTGGAATTTCGGCTATGTGGGGAAAAATGTGGGGTTAATTGAGTAGATTAGTTCCGTTGGCAAGAAGTACTGTACTAAGAAACACGGATGAGTCGAAGCTGGGGGAACTGATGGCTAAGAGAGTTTTCGCTTTTATCTGGCATTGTCCCATTTTTTCTGGCCTTCTGCTCTTCCATCAGCTGTGTGGCAGGTAAAGCGCTTAGCAACCTGAAAACCTTCGAAGCTGCCGTTTTTTATGAGGTCTGACGGAGTGCCTTTTGGTTTTTTAACAGCTCGGCCACTGATCTGAATCACTTGCCTCTGATGCTCCAGACGTAGCAGCGAATGGCGTCGGATTAGATCCCTGTGTTAAACTCATGCACGCTTTTTTTTGCATGCACCCTTCCAGGGCATACGCTTCTTTCCAGCAGATGGAGGTGACTTTCTTCTTTGTAGTTTAGCATCGGGCCCTGTGGGTCTTGGGGTACAGAAGGACTGGACCGTGAAGGCTCTCTCGCTGCATTTTCCACCTTTCAGGGATTCGAGACTGGATTATTGTTGTTCATATTGTTTCTAGTTCTTTGGACATCTACTAAACCGAGACCTTTCGGTGACCGGAAAAATGTGAAGGAGAAGAAAAACGGCAGACTGCGGTAGAACGGACACCCCTGACTGCAAACCATCCTATGGCCACGAGAGATTATTTGAGAAGAATATGTTCGACACTCTCCATAGTGTTTAATTGGTCTCTCAGGGCCACATCTAGAAGACTGCGATGCCTTATCATGCTTTAACGATAGTTACCATCATATCGTATCTCTAATCCGCTTCATTATTCCCTGCATTAAGCTTGGTTCTTGACCTCGGTGTAGCGAAGATAAGGGTAAATAAGGAGACGTGTGCGATCCTTCTGGCCTGGGGAGGATCACGGAAGCTCGAAGGATCTTCTAACGCTCACTAAGTCATACCTAAAGGTTTTGATAAGGTCTCTGATTGGCACTATCTATATCCTAACCTAAAATAACCTACGGTTCTGCGGCACAAAAAATATCCGTGGAGATACTAGCACTTCCTCAACCGAATAAAAGAACTGCGTTAGGGCCTAATCGTCTAATTTTCATGGATTATACTAGCTCCCGTTTCTCATACTTCTCGACTCTCTCTCTCTCTCTCTCTCGGCCATTTAACCCCTTTCACATATCCTTACCTGCGACGCACATTCTTGTATGGTGCCCATAATAGGTATAACAACATCTGTATGACAAGACTTGAGCAAACGAGCCATTAACGGTACAATACCACTCTTGCGCATAAGCTCCTTGTTGTGACGGGAAAGCGATAACGACCAGAGTGCACGAGCACCTGCACGCGCCATATATAAACATTCCAGATCGGCGGTGTTAAGCTCCTCGAGTGGTGTTTGCAGAATACTGACGATAAAAGACATTCAGGTATGTTTCTATGAACTATGGCACCCTTTCCCCTACCCACTTACCGCAAACTCACATCCAACATATCCACCAACATCGGTATACCACCACAGGTGCGTACATATTTCCGTGCTAAACGCACCTTACACACATTAGCCAACGTCTCGGCTGCCATAGTCTTCAGCTCCTTTGAGAGCGAATTCAAAATGTCCACAATCAACGGAATGCCACCCAAATCGACTATCGTCTTACGTATATCAATATTCAACGAGATTTCAGCGAGTACATAGAGTGAGCCCAGACGACAATGCGAATCATTACATTCGAGTATATTGACCAACACCTCCAAACCGCCAATATCCTGTACGGCCATTTGATTGATTTGCGTACGCAAATCATAGTCACGCAGACAGCAAAGCGACACAATGGTCGCCGTTTGATTGCCGGCCTTAATGTATTTGATCAACTTCTGTATATTATAATATTCGGCGGGTATTTCAGCAGTGCGTGCAATATCCTTCCAACGCTCCTCCTCCTCGGTTGAGGACTCCACTTCAGTGGAGTCGGAATCTTGTGTCACAATGGTTTTCTTGCTACCAAAGAAACGTTCTGGACAACTGCCACACGATTCATTGCCACGACGGCGTTGTTTTTTCTTCTTTTGCTCGTCATCTTTTTTCGTCTTTGCTGTAAGGTCCTCTGCCTCTAGTACTTGTTGTGTGGTTTTCATTACAACATCGATCTTTTGTAGATTTTGTGCAATTGCATCGGGCGTGGTCTCTTGAAGTGATTGTACATGTAAAAGTTCTTCATCTTCGTCCATGTCGCGTGCGAATTACAGATGGTAGAAGGTAGCTAAGAAATATATATATTTTTTTTTTCGAATTATAAGCTTTTCGTTTTTAAAATTGTGTGTCGGAATTTCTCAATATGAAACTTATTTCTTTCTTTGCTTGATTGTTATTTACTTCAATTCGATTTTATTGAGTTCGTGTTGTCATAGAAACCAGTTCCGATGGGAATAATAGCGAGTTGCATTTGGAAGGATAAAAAACATTATTTCTTGCTTATGACCTACATACTTTCGGAAAATTTCTTTATTTATATAATCAATTTAATTAACTTAAAGCTTGCCTCTAGCCCAGGAATTGAAACGCATTAGGACCAACAACTTTTATCTGCTCAGCTAAAAGCCTTTTCATATGAGTTAGGCTGGGTTGAGGTGGCCGATGCTGAGATCTCACATATGAAACATGCCACAAAAACAAATAGTTTTCCGAAAGCTAGACCACTCTCTATTCAATAAAATGCTGAAATCTGCAAAAACCCCTTTTAATAATATCTGTTAACACTTCCGAGTTGCTAAATGTATGCGAGCCGTGTTTTTTCAGTCCTACCCTCGAGAACACAGAACAGGAACACAGTGAGGTTACCAACGTGGTGAGAGTTTTGATCTTGGAATGAGAAGATGTCATCCTGACCCTTCGCAGTTCACCTTAGGCCAGAAGGATTTCGCAACCCAGCTTTTGCTGAGCTGTTGAGAAAAGGATTTCAACTGTTCTTCTTAATCAAATAATACAAATAGATTGAATAGGTCTGAGTAAATGAAAATCTGCGCAATAAAACGAATTTCTGATCTTAAAATGAATAGATCATCCCCAAATAGAATCTCTAGTTCTCGCCCCTAAAGGTTATGCTGAGTTTTGCACTAGGTAATGATGTCTAAACTCTAAATAACTCCCTCGTACCCAACTATTCTCACTACAAACAATCTACAATTCTCCAGTACGGAGCTCCGAATCTAGAGGGAATGGAGGCTTCTCAGCTGGAAACTACCTCGTTGTCCTTTCCATTCAGTTTGGATTCATTTGTGAATAATTAAATGAAACTGGATTCTAAGAATATTGCCACACCGCTAGAAGTTGAGTTTTACGCTCAGGAGTAAAGTCAAAATTCTACAGGGTCATCGCGCGACCAGACCATAAGCCAGGCAGGAAGCTATTTGCGCGTTGTCCGGCACCAATGTGGTTTTTATTTTGAAGTAAGTCGACGCTACAGACAGTGAATATAAGCATTCCATCACAAATTTGAAACTCAACATGAAATAGCCTAGGCCAGTAAAAACCACCCGACTATCTGAGTTAATTTTGTTAACTTGTCCCACAAAAAACCGCTCCGAAGTAGAGTATCCACCACTTGCTTATTGGCGACATATTTCGCCTGAAAAACACTAGAAATGCCTAGAAACGTAAACCCTGTAGTGGATGAATAGTGCTCAATACAAGATTTCCTCGATAGCCTTTCCGCTGACTTGTCAGTATTGAAGATAAATACTCCTGTACCTTGCAGTCTTTCGATGAAGAATGTTATTTTCAAACGTTTTCAATTTCAGACTGAATATTCTACACTTTATCCTCTCCAAGTAAGATCATCATCTGTCTGCAGTACGCCAAACGCCCACAGATTACGTATTGTACTGTCCCTACCCTTTATCCTCATTTCTTGCATTTGGGTGGTAAGCCCATGGCTACGTCCTGTACAGGGAGCTCTTTTAGCCAATTAATTGTAATATGTCCGGCACTCAATAAATGTTAACCTCCCTTGTCTCCTCCAATCATTTGATTGCGTCTTTGTAGGAATAGTACTTGCGGGGGTCAAACTTAGACGACTTCACCCCGTTTCGAAATATGTCTTCATAATCTTTTTGAAAAGACTTCTCGGAGGGGAGCCGTATTATGCGTATAATCCAAAATACTGGAACCGTGTTTTTTGCCTTCAGAAATGAGCATATGAGTCTAAGTCTGCTAATTACCTGAGACTCATTTTGGACAAGAACTTAAGCTGATCACAGTACTTGGAGGAAGGGACGCGAAAAGCATCTGTTGCTCTCTATACTTGCATATCACATAAAGTGGGGCTTTGGCTTTACATGGCGGTAATTAGGCCTCTAATTATTTACTGAATAGTGGTCTGGTGACCAGCACTCGAGAGAAAATCGGTCACCTGTAAATTCAACAAAGGCTAGAGAGCAGCCTTCATATGGGCGTACTGAAGTTATGAATTTCCTCTTGGATCTACTACCAATTCTCATTTTTGGATGCATAATGCAGCTTATGCTGCGGTTGGACTACAGAAGGTGTCCAATATATTAAGAAAGTTTGGTCTACCAAAATGGATGAGCTATTACATAACCTTCACTGACTTAACAACTACAAAGTGGTTATTCCGGAATCGAACCAGTGAAACAGGGTTCTTCCAGCACATGCAGACGCGATCCATTTCTATACATAGTCGTTTGGCCAAAAAAAAAGGTCAGGTCAGATTCGATAGGGAAATCTACACTAAAGGAACTTGGAGTTACTAAGTCCTTTCGGCTATCGGAATACTTTAGGGTTTTTTCAAGCTGAAAAGTCGTGCATTCACGAGGCTATTAATTGTCTAAGTCTAATGGTACTCTCGGTGAATGGTATTCATATTTTCTCGGATGGCCAGACCGCACTAAGAACCCCGAAATATGTCACAATAAAATCAGAAACGGTAGAGAATTGCCGCAAATCATTAAACTTGGTGACTAAGCAGTTCTATCTGAAGCTAGTACGAGTGCGCCAGGGCACAGTATCATACTGGACAACGATACTGATAACGAGATGACGAACGAGCTTGCTAGGAAGAGCATTTCCCTTCCAGCTACGCCATCATGGAAACGTCTGTGCATGCCGCTCACCACTTGTAAGCTCACTATAAGGGAGTTATTCACCTCAGATGCTAATTCAAAATGAAAGATTTTCAGTTGTTACAATGTGACTAGGGTAATATGACCGACAAGGAATGAAAAAAAGGACGAGAGAGCTTATCTAACTATAAAAAAAAAGATATCTAAAATGATAAATATTTTTACAGGACATTTCGGATTAGGCAGACACGCAGATAGGCTGGGCGTACCATCAAAAACCCCTTCTGTAATTGCAGAGAGATGTGAAAACGTGAAACTTTAAGGCACTAACTTTTCGAATATGTTATTTCGCAGTTTGGATGAGCAGGTTAAAACCTCCAAGAATCCGACTCAATTCCTGGAATGTAGTTATATCAGCATTTACTTGCTACAAGAACGACGCTCACTTGCAGCCGCGCCTCTGGTCAACAAGTGCTGTCATAAGATCTTAATGGATCTTTAAATGTTATGCCTTCGGGAACACTTCACAAAAGCTTCCTCTACTTAGTCCGAAATAAGACTTTTTCTCATTCCTCATTGAACTGACCGGTTTCCTTTCTGCCGTTTGAGTAAAGATTATTTCTAAGTAAAGTTCGTGTAAGTAGTGAGAGACTTCTTGCCTTCTCCTTAAACACCACATGTTAGCTGCTCAATCTCTCTCTCTCTCTCTCTCTCTGTCTCTCTATCTCTCTCTCTCTCTCTCTCTCTCTCTCTCTCACTATTTCTTTCTGTCTCTCACACACACACCCCCAATGTGCTCCTCATCGCGAATACAGTCATGGGTTTAAGTCACTTGTCACAACAGCAACACCATTTCGTATTCTGGGTCAAAGGTTGACAGGGTGTAATTGGAATTTGAATGCGCAACAGTAAATGGTGAAACTGAAAGTGAAAGTGAAGTCGGCAATGGAAGTGTGTAAGTCAACTTACTTGTTAGTTACGGTGTAGAATTTCAAGCGGTAGCAGGTGCGGTAAATAAAATGTTGAAAAACTTATTTTGTTCGATTCTATTGCTTCTCAAATTTATGCAGTTTTGTAGAGCCAACGGCGAAGGTTTGAGGTATTAGTCATTTAACAATAAAATAAAATGTATTATTAAATACAAAAATAAACACCACAGCCTGCTGGAAGCATCTCTAAGTTATCCACCTAACCGCAATCTACATCACTTATTCACCACACTACTCGCAGCAGCGCGTATTGAACGTTGTTTCGTCATCATAACCGACAGCACATACGAAGAGCTTTATGACTCCACGTTCTTCCATAGCCAACGCACGCCCGGCGCCTACTTTTTCATAAAAGTTTCACCGACGGAGGACCTCTTGGCGCCCAACTATCAGACGGTGCGTGTATTGAAGAAAATACGTGCACAAAATTGTGAATTTATGTTTGTGACCCTACTGAATGGTCTGCAGGTGAAACGCTTTTTACGTTTCGTCGAGAAGAATCGCTTGCTCAACTTACAACAACGCTATGTGTTGCTGCAGGATGCACGTCTGCTGATGGCCGATATGTGGTATATATGGAGTAATATGATATCAACGATATTTATTAAGCCGGTTGAGAATCAGCGGTATGTCGAAATTAAATATTCAGAGACGATTTCACTTTACAAAGTCACCCCGAAATATTTAGTTACCTCCTGAGCACAATTGCCTATCCGGAAGTGTTGAATGGTCTGGTCATCACAAAGCGCTTGATATTGTGGGAGCGTGGCAAGCATATAAAGATCAATCAACTCTATCAGGATAGAACGTCGAATTTGAAAGGTGTGTAGTTGCGGGAGAGTAGTAAATGAGTTTAAATATATATTTTTCCTCCATCTCGTTACAGGTTTTTCACTGCCCATCGTCGTCTTTGAACATGTGCCCATGGTTAAACGTGACGCAGATAATGTTAGCTTTGTGGGACTCGAAGTGGAGATTCTTAAAGCGCTTGGTGTGAAACTCAACTTTAAGCCGAGTTTTTATGAGACCAACGATGCTGAGTTCGCGCATTGGGGCAAGGAGTTGCCGAATGGCAGTTACTCGGGTGTATTAGGGGATATGGTATGAAATGATGGATGTTAAAGTTGAAATTTTGAAAGTGAGAATAACCTGAAAAGTAGCTCTCCCTCTGAACCACCTTCTCTCTTTAACTCTAAGCCTCTTACGGTATTGTGATTAAGAGGACGAATCTTAAGACTTATTTCGTCATCTCGGTAGACCAAGAAGATAGTAAAGATACATGTATACCATGTCTTAACATCTCATACACCTAGTACATATCCTCTAGTAAGTAATTGAGTTAGTTAGCTAACAATCTGCACTCTCTGCTAATACTGGCTCTACACAATAACGTTGATCATGGTTCTATCGGACAGTATGAAGGAAGAACTGCCTTTAAATGGCCAAGTTTTTGAACATACGAGATATTGGAGGACTTAGCGAGGCCAATACGACAAAACAAATTTCTCTACACAACGACTTAAGATCACAACCGGACGTTACTTAAGAAGACGACTAAAACCCAGCTCTTCATACCACTCTTGAATTCCGCCGAAGTAGTATTTAGTTAAAGCTAAAAAGACTAGCTGCTTGAAATAAGTTGAATCGTCTTCATACTTTCTTCTCACCTGCTCGGCCTCTCCCAAGTCTAAGCTAAAGCAAAGATATTTCGTATTTTATGCTTAAACACTGGCGAATTCCAAACTCCACCACGAAAAACAGTCTCCCTTTCAGCATCTAATCAGAATAGATCAAAAATTGAGCTGTACTTAAGTCATGCCCTGTGGGCTTCCCTTCACTTTTAGGCTAACCGCAATGCGCGTATCGCTATTGGTAACCTGCATATGTACAAACTTTATGCCTCGGTCATGGATCTCTCTTGGCCACATAGTTTCGAATGTTTGACATTTTTGACGCCGGAGTCTTCACAGGATGATAGCTGGCGCACGCTGATACAGCCTTTTAGGTGAGTATAAAAGTGTTTGCCAACAACTAACACCGTCTTCGCTCTTTATATCTCTCTCTTTCTCTCTGTCTCTCTCTTTATATGCATATATATCTTTCTCCCGCTCTTTCTTTCCTCACTCCACAGTGGTACCATGTGGGCCAGCGTTCTTCTGTCACTCTTCTTTGTAGGCACGGTCTTCTATGTAATCTCTTGCCTGCACGCCATTCTATTGCAACGTCGATCTCGTCGTTCCCACCACATTTTCAATTGGTCCGGGTGGCACAGTAAGAGCGTCGTACGTCCACCACGCAGTTTCGATACGAAACTCTATCGTGACGTGAATTTTCGACGTTATTTGAGTCAATTGAAGTCACTCCCCAGGAAAAGTACCGATGTCTTTGATGAATACTCCAATTGTTTGCTCTTCACCTACAGCATGTTGATGTATGTTTCATTGCCGCGTCTACCACGTACCTGGAGTTTACGTGTGCTCACCGGCTGGTATTGGCTTTACTGTATTCTGCTTACAGTCATTTATAGAGCGAGTCTAACGGCAATTTTAGCTAATCCGGCAGCGCGGTAAGTTGATGCTGACAAATATTAATATTTTTTAATTCATTTTAATTTCTTAGTATAACCATTGATACACTCGAGGAACTATCCAAAAGTTATGTGACCAGCACCGCTTGGGTGCAGGAGAATAAACAATTCTTTGTGGAGGCCTTTGATGAGATTGCACAAGAGATTGGCGGGAAAATGGAGATTGTGGATAATATCGAAAGTGTGGTGAATATAAACGAAACGTTATTTCAGTGATTTCAAATGTCTTCAGCAAGATTCCATCCATTTACTTTCAGACCGAACTCATCACCAAGGGGGAATACGCCTATTTCGATAATGAATATTTCCTACGTTATCTGCGTATGCAGGGCGCTCAACGGCGTGAGGAGCAACAATTCACCGAAGTGGTTCTGCACATAATGCGTCAGTGTGTCATACAGATGCCGGTGGCATTGGGGCTGGAAAAGAATTCACCACTACAACCGAATGTGAATAAATATTTAAGACGCCTTGGGGAAGGGGGTGAGTGAGATATGTAACTGCTGAAGTGAATTTCGGACGAACTCCTCCGCTAAATTTGTGGTTTTGCGTCTTGATATTATAAATTGGAGGGACCTACAGTCCATTCTAAACCGCTCCCGAACGGCCGATGGATATTTATGAAGGGCTTGGTTTTCATGTCAGAAACACTCTCGGAGGGATTGACCGAACCTGAACTTGAACCCTAGCCTTCCAAATGGTTGTTGTTGTTGTTGCAACCGCAGAAAAAATCCCCAAATTGGGCTTCGGAGAATATGGTGGAAGTGACTGTCCTTGGCCGGATAAAAATCCGGGTCGTTCCGGTGTATACACCCAACTGTCGCGGGAACTATTGGATTTTAGTCGCCTCTTACGAAAGGCATACCTTACATTGTGTAAAGTCTTGAACCCCTAACCTTCCAAATGGTAGGACCCAATGCTAAACACTCGGCTTTTGCGGCCGTATGTATACCATTAGTGGATAGAATAGTCTTGAAGCTTCCTTTCTCTATACTAAAGACATCTTTAGTTGAAAGTGGATCGCCCCACGAACCAACTAAGTAAATAGTATTTCATTACTTTCCTTAAAAGGGTGTCGGGTTCTTTACTTTTTCCACAACATCGGCAGAAATGGAAGGGAGTGTATGTAACAGGTTAGAAGCTGCTTGTAAAGAATGCCATAATGCTCTTAACTGCGGGGATCGGAGAGTCCTTTTAACCTAGATAGCAAAAAGACATAGTTATGCTGACTTGATAGGTATTTTGACAGATCTGTAGCAATCCCCAAGAGGCTCGCTTTATTGTAGCACAAAATGAGTGCGTGGCGGTTATCAATTATGTCTAATATTGTTGTTGTTGTAGCTCGGTTTGGGGGAAAAGTAAGCTAGTTAAAGTCATCTAAAGGGAGGCTCAACAAACGACTTTTTTCGTCGAGTTCGGTCCAAAGGAGGCGGGGTGCTAAATGAATCGGTTGAAGGTTTACTTGAAAAGAGATGGTTGATGTGATGCGTGGACTAGTTTCATGCTGAACAAACGCTGTATACGTCAGGGAAAATCAGGTTGAATATGAGTTCAATCGATTTTAATATCCACACCTTAATTACCTAGATCTCGCGGTACAGCTTGAGGAACTCTACGTCTGCAATAGGTGTGTAGGAGAGTTCGAGAAGGTGTTGACGGAACCTATACGCATTTAGCGCGTCCTGCGGTTATGTTGTGGTTGTTGTTGTTGTAGCAGCAGATTGCTTAATACCGCCTAGCAGCAGGCAAAGTTAGTCAAGGTTATGCAACGAGAGGCCCAGAAAAGAAACTATATCGACGAGTTCGAAGCAAAAGGATAGGGCTGTAAGATAAGTCCGTTTAAGAGGACATGCAAAGAACAAACCTACAAGAAAAGATACAAGTTTTCAGTAAGTTGGGTTCGAGACTTTAATTGGGTCAGTATTGCTTGGGTCTCACGAGGCAGCCCGAGCTCTTCGTCTGCTGTGGGTGGTGATTGATTTCCGATCATGTCATTCACGAGAATAGTTTTAATAAAAGTGTCGACACACTCTTTGTGAATGGCGCTTAGAGCGTACGCTTAGAGCTCGTCCTGTGCGGAATGCGTTAGGTCAAGTACTCCCTTCCTGAGTACTGCCGTGTTGAGATTTGTGGTTATGCACATTCCTTCTGATGTGCCTTGGCTGACGTTTTGCTTCAAGCATACCACTGCAATGAAAGGTTTTGAAACGGCTGTCTCTCTAGCCAACAATCACAGAGTGAAAGAGTATAGTCACACCAAGCAAATTTGGGTTATTGATCCACCTTAATATTCGGATTTAACTATCATTCCTTCGTCCAGTTGATAAAGTGGGTCACTGTGGATTTCGTGAGCGAGAGTATTAGATCGCTGTCTGTGAAAAAGTGGAAAAGGTTATCAATATCAAATGCCAATATCGAACACTACTGCACATGCCAGGCGTAGGAGGTGACTTAAGTCAAATAGTTTACGGATTTTTATACGACCAAGGGCGGACAAGACTGTCGTAAGAGGCGACTAAAATCCAATAGTTCTCGCGACAGTCGGGTCTTTATACCGGAACGACCCGGATTTTTATCCGGTCAAGGAATGTCACTCCCGCAATATTCCCCGAAGACCCATTTGGGGAATTTTTTGCGGCTACAACAACAACAGCTCCCTCAATACTCCCCGAAAAAAAATTTGGTGAACAACAAAATCAGGGAAACCCCCTCAGTGTGCAGAGCTGAAACTTGTTCAATTTAATTTTGTGACGAACGAGAGATGGTTCTAGACCACCTGAAATTATACAGTTTTTTTCGACCTAAGATTGGTCCAAACGATATAAAAATAAGCAATTCTTAATCATTCTTTATAAAATCTTTTAAATTTTCATATCAAATATTCCAAAATCACTTTCCACTCCACCCCATTTTATAGGTCTCATCACGAAATGGCTAAAAGATGCGATTGCCGAGTTGCCCGCCGAAGAGCGTACACCACAAGAGGCTGTTATGGATTTACCAAAAATATGGAGCTCATTTGTAGCACTTGGTATTGGTTATTTTCTTGGCGTTTGTGCAATAGCCGCAGAGTGGTTGCACTATGAGCATGTTGTATGCAAACATCCACTCTATGATAAATATAATAAAAATTTATATTATAATTTTAAACGAAAATTTTCAAATAACTAGAAGAGAAAAAAAACTGATGCGAAAAAGTAGAGAAAAAACTTTTGATTTTACAATATTTATTTTAAGTAAATAGTTTACTATTTCAGCTTTACTTTTAAGTACATTTATAAATACATACATACATAAGGACATATTTGTTGTATAATTGTTGTTGTTGTTATGCTACTTAAGACTCAAATACAATATTTATTGCACACATTTGAAGTTGATTTGCAAAACAAACAACAAAAAACAATAACAAATGAACGTTTTTTTAATAAAAATAAATAAATAAATAAAAATAAAAATAAAATATTTTAATTAAAAATAAATAAATAAAAATTAAAATTATTAAATACAAATATTTTAATTTAAACAAATAAAAAATTAAAATTATTTTAATTTAAAAATATATATATAACAAAAATTAAAAAAAAGTATTTTAATTTAAAGAAAAAACTATAAATAAAAATAAAATAAAATTATTTTAATTTAAAAAAAATAATAAATAAATAAAAATAAAAATAAAATATTTTAATTAATAATAAATCAAAAAAAAATTAAAAATAAAAATATTTTAATTTAAAAAACAAAAAAATTAAATTATTTTCGTTTAAAAAAAATATGTATATAAAAAATTAACAAAGTATTTTAATTTAAAAAAAAACTATAATTAAAAATAAAAATAAAATATTTTAATTAAAAATAAATAAATTAAAATTAAAATTACTAAATACAAATAATCTTAATTTAAAAATTTTAACAAATAAAATTATTTTAATTTAAAAAATATATATATAACAAAAAATTTAAAAAAGTATTTTAATTTAAAGAAAAAACTATAAATAAAAATTAAAATATAATTGTTTTAATTTAAAAAAAAATTAATAATAAAATAAAAATAAAAATAAAATATTTTAATTAAAAATAAATCAAAAAAAATTAAAAATAGAAATATTTTAATTAAAAAAAAATTAAATTATTTTCGTTTAAAAATATATATATATATAAAATAAACAAAGTATTTTAATTTAAAAAAACAAAAAAAATTAAATTATTTTAATTTAAAATATATATATATAACAAAAATTCAAAAAAAAGTATTATAATTTAAAGAAAAAACCATAAATAAAAATAAAAATAAAATTATTTTAATTTAAAAAAAAATTAATAAATAAATAAAAATAAAAATAAAATATTTTAATTAAAAATAAATCAAAAACAAATTAAAAATAAAAATATTTTTATTTAAAAAAAAAAACAAAAAAATTAAATTACTTTCGATAAAAAAATAAATATATAAAAAATAAACAAAGTATTTTAATTTAAAAAAAACTATAAATAAAAATAAAAATAAAATTATTTTAATTTAAAAATAAAATAAAATAAATGAAAATAAAAATAAAATATTTTAATTTAAAATATTATTATTATTAATTATTATTATTAAAAAATAAATATTATTAATAAATAAAATTATTTTAATTAAAAAATAATAATAAAAAATAATTAAAAAAAAGCATTTTCATTTAAAAACACTAAATAAAAATTCAAAAATAAATTATTTTAATTTAAAATACAATGATAAAAGCAAATCTACATAAAAGGTAAGTTTAAGGTATTTTCTTTGGGTTTCTCAATACATATTTATAATATATAAAAACTTTTATTAAAACTAAATACTTAATGTGGAATGTGTTCAGTGCTTATGCGCTTTTGTTGCGTAAATTGAATGTATATGAAAGAATATTTTTTCAATTTTTCCAAAAGCATACATATATTATACAATTTAACTATTTAATTTTGTGTAAAACATATATACAAACGCATATATGTGTAAATGAAATAATGTTTATTTGCCTCAATTCAGTTTAACACAGTAAATGCGCAGTAAAATTAAGTGTGTATGCGTACGAAAACTAGTCAAATTACATACATATATGACATTGCATTCACATATGAAACCCAAGGAACCAAGCAAGTAATTAAGAAGGAACAATAAATACAAAGTATCATAGTATCAAGTATCAAGTCATACTCGTATCACACAAAAATTTACGTCTTTACTTTCCGTCCCAATTTCGTTATGGCATATTTATTTTGACCATGGCTATTATGTTTTGTATGTTTCGCTGTGTTGCTAGCACGTAAAATACCATTTGGTTTTGTGCGCGTTTCGAAGAGCACATCCGAGTCGGTCTCGGAATCGCTCAGCGATGTTGTGCGGCAAACTATAAGCGTAAAAAAAGAGTGGAAAAGTTTTAAAAATATATTTTTTTTTTAATTAATTTCAAACTCACATTGCGGTGCCTCCTCATCATTATTGCCAATTAGAGAATATTTTTGTAGTTTTGGTCGTTTCGGTGGTTTTTTCGTTTGTCTACGTGTACAAGTTATGCCCCAAAAGAAAGCGGATAATAGTAAAAAGCTCGTTATGGTGCCAACAAAAACATATAGAATGGACCAGTCTGTGAATGAGAGTTTTAATTGAAAAATATTTTCCACTAAAATAAATAATTATTATTATTTTATTTTATATTTATATTTTTTAAGTTGTATTTATTTATTAATCTTTTTATACTTATTTATTTATTTCTATTAACATATTACATTATATTTATTTATTTAGTTTTTTATATTTATTTATTTTATTTTTTATATGTATTTATTTGCCTTTTATTTATTTATTTTTTTATATTTGGTTATTTTTTATATTAATCTATTTTTTTTTTTTTAATATTTATTTATTTATTTTTTTAATTAATTAATTTATTTTTTTATATTTATACATATTTTTATTCGTTTTTTTTTTTTAGTTTCTCACTTATTTTTTAAGTTTCATGATATTAAATTTTTGATTGTTTTTTTATTAATTTTTTATATATTAATTTTCTTGCTATTTAATTTTTTTTATTTTTCTTCATACATTTTTTTTATTTTTTTTAATATTTTTTTTTTATTTATATATATTCAATTTTATTTTTTTATTTATTTTTTTATATATTCTTTTGTTAGTTATTTTTTTATTTATTTATATTTTATATTTATATATTTTTTTTACATTTTTTTTACATTTTTTTTTACTTTTTTGTTTTTAAATATTTTTTATATTTATTTATTTTATTTATATATATTTAATTAATTTATTTAATTATTTTTTATATTTATTCTTTTATTATTTATTTTTTATTTTTTTATTTATTTAGTTACTTATTTATTTTATTATTTATATTTATATTTTTTTTTGTTTATATATTTTTTATATTTCTTTTATTTTTATTTTTTATCTTCCTTTTATTTTTTTACATTTGTTTTTTATTTTTTTGTTCTTAAATATTTTTTATATTTATTTATTTACTTTCTGTACCTATTTATTTTCTTTTTAAATTTTTTATTTCCTTGCTTAGTTTTTTATTTTTTTGTACTTTTTTTTATTTATTTTTATATCTTTCATATTTTTCATATATGTTTATATTTATTATTTAAAAAAATTAATTTCTTTATTTTTTTATACTATTTTTTTATATTTATTTTTTTATTTTTTTTTATTTTTTATACTTTTTAAATTTTATTTTATTTTTTATATTTTTTATATATTTTTTATATTTTTATATTTTATCTTTAATTTTTTTTTTTTTTTTTCTTTTTTTTTTCTTTTTATATTTATTTAGTGATTTTATTTTAATATTATTTTCATAGTTATTTATTTTGTTTAAATAATTTAAGTTTTCATATAATTTTTTTTTAATTTAATTTTTTTTATTTAAATTTTTTTTAGATAATTATTTATTTTATTTATATTTATTTATTCTTTTTTATTTATTTTTCTTTTGTACTTATTTATTTGTTGTATATTTATTTATTTATTTTCTATATATCGTGTTTTTCCTTCTTTAATTGTTTTTTGTTTATTTTAATTTTTTTTTTAATTTTTTATATTTTAATTTTTAAATTTTTTTTATTTTTTATTTTTTTTTTATTTTTTTTTTCTATTTATATATTTTTTTCTATTTATTAATTTTTTATTTTTTATTTTTTTTTTAATATATTTTTTATATTTATATTTTTATATTTATTTATATTATTTTATATTCATATTTTTAGATTTTTTTATAATATCTACTCACCACAATTGGCCTCCTCTATGCCCCAGTAGTAAGTTATGGATGGCATCCAAAAGGCCTCACAGGCGCATGCGCGTGTAACGGGATTACAAACACCATGGCCCGAACACTTATTCTGACATATAGTTGTGCGTATATCTGTAAAATCGGTACCCAACAGGCCAGCATCACGCTGAAGCTTATCCTTAAGTAGCTGTTCAACAGTCAGGCCGTTAACCGGGTGATTTTGACCATCCGGGGCAGTGGACTTTGTGGCGAATAAATAGATAAAAAAAATAAGTAAAAAAAAGTATAATTTTGAAATCATTAGTTAATATTATTATTTTTTGCAACTCAAGTGCTGATCTTCTTAACTGCATATACATATTTACCTCCACATAGAAAACTAGTATCGTTGAATCTGCACGCCGTCCATCGCACTTCAGCTCACGCACATATATCTTCATATCACCCAAAAGTAAACCAATTTTTTGCACAATCAAATTTAATTCAGATTGTGTGAGTATAGATGGACCCATGGGCAGCGTTAATTGCACTAAATTCAATAATAGCGGATCTGGATGTACTATAATGCTAACCGTATCGCTGCTAGAGAGACCTTGCTCATCATAAACAGTCAATTTGAAGACATAGCGACCATGCACGAGGTTTGTTAGCTACAAAGGCGGTAAAAGAAAAAAAGTATAGAAAAAAATGTAAAAACTTCCACGCATTCCCACTTACAATCAACACAGGACGTTTATCGCTGTCACCAACAACAACGCCCGCTGCTAAGCTTGTATCATCACGTGTCCAAACATAACGCTCAACCGCTAAATCATCCGATGACGAAGAGCCATTCAGATATAGCGCCGAAAGTGGTAGCGTGACGCTTTGATCGCCGCCCGCATTGGCGACAGGTGGTGCGTTTTTATCTATTAATTAAATATTTGTAATATAATTTAGTTAAATAACACTTTTTCAGCGCACTTACCTTGCACCACTTTTATCCAGACACTATCAGTTGCTGTATTGTTATCCTCATCTGTAACGCTCAAAACGAATTCATATAAACCAAGTGTTAAAGATGTAGCATTTGTGGCCTTAAAGAAGGGAATATTTATTATTTAAAACTTTTTAAAAACTGTAAAAAAAAAACTGTAAGTTTTCTACAAACCACAGCTGTGCTATTGGTCAGTGCTGCCGTATTTGGACCAGACTTTTGTTTCCATAAATAACTCTGAATGCGTATGTCATCGGTGGAGGCGGAGCCATTTAGTGTAACCCAATTGCGTGGCAAATTTATTGTCTACAAAAAAATAAACATCATAAAGGGAAGCCAAAGCCAGAGAACTGAGGGTTTTAGCACCTGATTTCCGCCTGCCACAGCCACTGGCGGTGTATTTGTCTGCGCCTTTACAAAGACATGCACTTTAGCAGTACTGGATTGACCGCTGCCATCGGTTACTTTCAAAACAAATGTGTAAATGCCTTCTTCCAAGTTGGAGAGCTGTAAGATGGTATAATATTTAATGAATTTTACTAACAAATGGAAAAAATCTTCACCACACTCCAGTGGAAAGAATTCCGTTAGATCATTACCTGCAAGTATGGTGTACGTGTGTTCTGCATATCAACAGCTTTAGTATCATCGCCAGCATCTTTAGTCCATTCCCAAGCAACGATTTCGTGATCATCGGTGCTCGCAGTGCCATTCAAGGTCACGTTGTTATTCGGCAAATAAAGCATCACTGCATCACCTTAAATTATTAAAACAATTATATATTGTACAAACATATTTTAATGAAACTTACCAGCATTGGCCACCGGCGGATAGTCCGTGCCTTTCAACACCGTTATATTAGCAGTTGTAGAATTAGTCACATTATCGGAATCAGAAACCGTCAATTTGAATGTGTAATTTCCCGGCGAGTTAAGATCACCCAATTGCAGTATATTCGTCTCAGGTAATTTAGGTTGATAGCCAATGGGACCTTGTACTACCTCCCAATGCCAACTAATAATTTTATCATCATCTGTACTTGTGCTACCATCTAAAATCGCATTTGTTATGGGTAGACGTATGGTTTGCTCTTGGGGTTTAATCACCACTTGTGGCACACGATTTATACGTGTTTCCGGCAGTACCGTTACATTAGCCATTGCTTCACCATAGGTGCCATTATCACCACTCACAGATACTTTAAAGATATATAAGCCTTCGGATAGATTTGATAGACGCACTTTGGATTGACTTTGATCCGAAATCGTGCCGTTCATCGGACCTTTGGGTTGCGTAATAAGTGTCCATAAATATTTGTATTTACTGCCAGTGGTCTCCTCATCGGGCACAGTGAATGCTGCCAAGGTCACCTCCTTTTCTGGTAAACGTACCTCTTTCGAGACCACAGACACTACAAGTTTCTTATCAGATTCAGCTTTCACTGTAGTAATCGCTACGTGTTCAATGTCATCTTCTTTGTCTTGCGCCACAATGGAAGGTAATAACTCGGATGCCGCAGACGTCATAGAGAGACGTTGTGGTGAAATATCTTCTAACAGGGGATAATCCGCGGCCGTTGCCTCTGCTGGTACACATTCGCCTTGTTGATTACGCATCAATCCAGTGAGACACTGGCAAACGCCAGTGGGCGAGTTTGAACTCAATGGTATGCATACTTCTTTTGGACCACAACGACTGTTCGCACCCAATTCTGACATATCCAATTCGCATTGTACATATTTGCTTAATTCATGTGCCAAATTAGAACCAAAGAAATTCAAATCTTCACTTTTTCTAGAAATCGGAAGGAAAATTGGTTTTACACGATTTTCTGCATTGGTCGCTTCATCCTCGTCGTAGGTCGAAATGTCCTATAGATAAATAAATTTTAAGTATTCATATAAGAAAAGTTTATTTCTTACTTTATACACTTTAACGCACCTGATTTCTGCTTAAATAACGAAATTTATGCGGTTGTTTCCAAAAGCTCAACGAATTTGGCTGTCTTTCTGCACCACCTGCACTTTCTGTGTCCTCTGCCGTGGGCATTTCTATACCCATGCCTCCACTTTTCATCGCTTTAATCACTTCCAGCCAGGTAAGATTCTCATCGTCTATGCCATGCTTTCGTACCGGACTAACTAACATCATTTGCAAACGATCTTTGGTTTGTTCTCTTTGCTTGGGCAAGCAACCTTCGTTACTGCGGCAACGTACATGATAGCATTTGTTTTTAAAAATAAAAACCAAATTACAAGTGTCGTTGGTACGTGCTTTCTTACAGCATGCGGCCAGACATGAAAGCGAATCAACATCTTCACCCATTCCAGTATCCAGCCTGGTATACTCAATGAAGGTGCCTGCATTAGCCTCATCTCGTGGTGTTGCATTGTCGAATACGTCATTTAACATGCTTGGACACATTGACAATACTGCATCAGCATTACGTGTACTCACCGGCATGTCGTTTGTTTTTGTAGGTGTTGCAGCTTCATCTGCTGTATCAGCATTATTTGATTGTAATACATTTTGTGTTGTTGTAATTTCAGCTTTCGCAGCAGAACAAAAAATTGCGAGTAATACGAGTAAATGTTGCAGACGAATGCACCACATATTACTTGTGAAATACATTTTATGTTATGATTATAGAGTAAATAATTTATATGCAATATTTTTTTTTTCCTAAATTTAATTACTTGCTTTGATTGTATAGCAAGCGTTTGTATGGATGAAGCAGCTGGTGTTTCCTCCACCTTGATCTAGCAAACTCTGAACTTCCTAATTTCGCTAAAAAAGTATTAACGGTTTTATGGTTATTTTTTCCATCTCACGTACATACTTAAGTATGCATCAAATAGTTTTGAACTCACTTTTATGCAATATTTTCTCTCCGACGAATATGATATAAAATTTATTTTTCCAGATGGGGTTTATTGTTCTTTGTCCCTTCAAGGTATTTGTCAATGTCAGCTGATTGTGATAAACAGTTCAGTGCTGGAAATCGTACATTCAACACTACAAAATTGCCATGGAGATGTAGGTTTCACTTCACTGCATGGACTCGCCATCATCGACTGCTGCAGATACATCGACCACGTTACGTGGTATATCGACGTCTGAGGTTAATACATGCAACCATACGAAATTACCCATATAATCAATGCTGACTCTATAGCAACACTAAAAGTTGGTAAACTCTTAAGCCGACGGCAGATAAGCATTTTGCGCCACAATACGTGACAGCTTGCATTTGACATCTAAGATTAAAAGATGCAACTCAACGAAATTATCCTCATACGTAAGACCAAAAGCTTGCGAATTTCAAGGAATTTGAAAGCAAAACTTCAATAATTACTTAATATAATAGAATTTTAAATTTTTGATATAAAAATAAAAGATAAGAAACAAGTTCGCTGTGTCATACCATGAGCGTTTTTTCGATTTGCAAGCAAAGTTGAAAATATCACGCAAGGCATTGTAGTACAAAAGATCTGCCATCGACTTAAGTAATATTCTTTCATTGGCAACGCCAAAAATAATCATGATGACATCTGCCAAACCCGAATTTTGGACTCTTGTGAAAAAATCAGATTCAGGTGCATTTGTTTTACTTCACGATTTTGTTAAGGAATTCTTCTTGAAAAACAAACTGGAACAGCATTAAAAACATCACATTCTGGTCCAGAAAACTTTGCCTGTAAATTTTGTATCAGAAAAGAATATCCAGAATGGTGTTCAACTTCACAGCATTCGCTTATATAGTGGCATTAATAGGCGATGCATTTTTAATATTTTTCGCTATATTTCATGTAATCTCCTTTGATGAGCTAAAAACAGACTATAAAAATCCTATCGATCAATGTAATAGTCTAAATCCGGTAAGTAGACCAACTGGGCTAAAGGCTATTTTATAAAGGCCTTTACGCTAGCCAGCTATACTATCTAATTATAAATAATGATAATGCAATTCATGGTTTTACACTTCTACTTACAGTTGGTGTTGCCCGAATATTTACTTCACATTTTTCTCAATTTATTGTTCCTATTTTGTGGCGAATGGTTCTCGTTGTGTATTAACATACCCTTAATTGCGTACCATATATGGCGGTAAGTAGCTACGCACATATCTACTAGTCCATATACGTATATGATTGGCAAGTATGTGCGTGGAGAGTATGGGATATTATTGTAAA
Organism: Neoceratitis asiatica; assembly: GCA_030068015.2. Taxonomy (NCBI): domain Eukaryota; kingdom Metazoa; phylum Arthropoda; class Insecta; order Diptera; family Tephritidae; genus Neoceratitis; species Neoceratitis asiatica. The sequence continues at coordinate 28,857,663 of CM061524.1, forward strand.
TTTAACCAAAAAAAATCTGAGTGGTGAAGGCAAATAAATTTCAAGTATGAATCATCACGTGAATGTTTAGCATCAGCTAAAAAGTTTGATTTTGTTTATTTATACAATATTTTTGAAACTTTATTGTACATATTTTCACTTTTAAAATATATTTCTTATTAAAATAGCTACAAAAATCGCCCTGTCATGACTGGCGCTGGTCTATATGATCCGACGACCGTTTTGAGTACGGATAATTTAACAAAAAATATGCGTGAAGGTTGGATTAAATTGGCCATTTATTTAATTTCATTCTTCTATTACATATATGGGTAAGATTTAATTAAATGTACTTTAAAAGAAATTGAATTTAATTTCGTTTTTTTTCCAGAATGGTTTATGCGCTAATTTCAACGTAAGAATGAAGCGAGCTAGCATGATCTCGAAAATGTAAAAAACAAAGAAACACACAAATAATAATTTTATAATTGTAAACAACTCATATTTTATAATAAGCCCAAGGAACAAACCAAGGAATTATGAATTTGGTTTTGGTTAACTATGAGTTGTTCGTAGGATCGAATGAAGAAAGTCATAATTATTAGTAGCGTATCCTAAAATTATAAATGTAAGAATGATGCAAGTAACCGACTTCTTCATGCAAACCTTCATACAGCACCACATGAATTGAGATTTTTAACAAATAAAAACGAATAAAAAAATTTATATTTTAAGTGATCTTTAACCAACTTCAATGATCATTAGCAATAGCAAGTTATATAAGTTATGCATATGTATATATATGTGTATGTATAAATATTTATCAACATTAACTCATTATTAAAAACATTTGTACAAGTAAATAATTTATAAAAGTAACATGCTTAAATATAATACAAACTAAATTTTTACTATCTAATCACGAAGAAGTAAAGATAAAAAATACTATGCGTGCAATTAAGTGTGATAAAAGTGGCATTTTGGCATTTTTCTGGATACACATCACCCTTCTAGTTAGGTTCTAATATAATTTTCATCACGTTCGCAAAAATACGTGAATGTTTGTAGGTATCTACCCAAGAAAGTAATACGCAAAAAGAAGCAATATAAACGGTTTAAGCTTTAGCTTAATTTTTATTTATTTATTTACATACGAAACTAATTATATACGTAAATTGTATGTTAAGTAGAGATAAGCCGTGAATGTGAATATTTTGTAACTTGTCTGGAAAAAAATGCCAAAGTACGAAGTTTTTTGTTGTTGTGTCAACACACTCACGATTTCACGAGGTGATGTTAGATTAGTTATAAATTTTTTCTGGTGATCGCCCAGAATTATCCTTGGAACGAATAATAAAGTAAAGTTTATTTTAATTAAACATTAATTTCCGTAAATCCCAGACAAAAAACATTAAAGAAATATTTTACCTTTCAATTTTTGAATTTCCCTTTACAACCCATTTTCGCATATATTAATACACATTACTTTTCACTTATTGCCAATAACAGTTTCTATTTTATTTAATTTATAAACTTTTAAATGTTTTTTTTTTAATATAAATTGATAATTACATAAATCGGTTTATCATTACATTATACATTCATTGTCATTGTTGCGTATTGGAAAATATTTCGGAATACGTAGAAATATTTTATTCTTTTCAGAATTAAAAATCATATATATATATATACGCATACAATTATTGAGAATTTCTACAACTTTAAATATATTCAAAAATAATCACAACTTGTTTAAAACCGATCTTAATGTATGTATATATATATATATATATATATATATACATATACTCATAACAACACTGAACTGTTATTACGTTAAAAATACGACAAAGAAAATGAAAAAGAATATCAGTACAGCGAATATTTTAATCATCAACCATCTATTCTTGGAAACAGTTTGGAAGTACTTTAATATTTCGCCATGAGCAGCTTCGATATTCATTTCTGCGTCTTGTATATTCGTATCAATACGCTCAACAGTCTCCTCTTGCTCTTTAACCATATGTGCCAGTTGTTGGAATATACCACCGAGTTCAACAATAGTCGATTCAATATTTTGCATAGTTTCGGCACGTTGTTGTACATAACTTTCAGAGTCATCATAGAGTGCTATTTGTTGTTGAGCCTGTATACCGGCGCCGCCACCACCACCAACGGCACCCAACAACGGTGTTGTATCACTTGCGGCCATATCGATGCTTACGGCAGTGTTTTCTTCACTCAGAAGCAGAGAACCTTGTTTTGCCGTACTGGAACGTACGGTACTAGCTGCAATTGGTGCTTGTCCGAATTGATCACGACGCGCTTTTTGATGTTTTAGATTTTCTGTACGTACTTCCAATATCTGTTTAAAATCGGAACCCATGCTGGCTAATTTCGATTGCAGTGCATAAACCATGTTCGAGGAATGTAATTGCAGATGTTTTCCAGAGCTTGTACGACGTTGATCTTTTGAAATCTCTTGAAGTCGTGCTATTTGCTGATTGAGTGCATTCAAATCGCCTTTAATGATGTAAGTCAATTCTTGTATTTCTTGTGGTCGATCATCAAAGAGACTTTTCTTTTTGGCCACTGTGGAAAATAAATGCTCATTGTAACTATGTATGTACATATGTACTTTAGGTGAAATAGTAAATTTTTTCATACTTACACAGGGTTAGCTTTTCCAGCTTGGCATATGCACTGGCTATATTCTTTCCTATATATTTGGCCACCATCATAAACTCAGAATAGCTCTGTACTTCTTTCGCTTTGCGTGGATCACGTATATTGACGGCGCGTGTTATATTGCGCGCCTGTAGAGAGCGTATTGCATTATTGAATTCACCAGTTCGATCACGTGAAGCCATAATGAAAATTTCTTCTTTCTCAAATATTGAGTCCTCTTCTTCTACGACTTCTTCAACCTTCAGTGTTTGCTGCGAGTTTTCGTATGGACTTATTTGTGTATAACCACTATAGTCTTGAGCTGTATGATTACCGGTCACAACAGCAGCTGCTGCACTGAGTGGCTGTTGTATAAAGTTGCGTATTGCTTGCCCAGATGATGCTTGGATACGTGTAGATATCGAACGGAAATTCCACTGTCGACTTGCCTTACTATATTTATCGTCAGGATCACTTATATTATTGTTATACGAATTGTATTCTTGACCGTTGCTATCTAGTGGGTTATAATCGCCAATTAATATTGTAGACTCCTGGTTGGCGCCTCCACTTGTTGGAGCTGCAGCTCCACCAAATAATGGATTTTTGTACTGTTGTTGTTGTTCTTGCTGCTGTTGACCTTGAGGTGCAACTAGTGGTATAGTGTCTTCATAGGATCCTGCATAGAATCTATTGGTATCTTGTTGATAATGACGGCGTCGTGTTGGCATCTCATAATCTACTAATTGGTTATTGGCGTTTCGTCCTCCTGGCGCCTTCTTTTTCTTTTTATTTATCCTTGTTTGGGTGTGTTGTCAATAATACTCAAGCATTCGTCATTTACTTGCTACTTAATCACACACACACTCATTTATATATTTACAACTGTGTACTATTTTGCAACTCACGCAGAGCGTTTGTAGGCAAACCAATTAGATTTTAGTTGTATATTACAAAACTGTTGTTAATTATTTCACAAAGATATATCACTTCGTTATTTCCCAACAATGTAGTGAAAAAATAAAAGTGCACAAAATAAAACAAGTTAATACGTGTCTTCCCGTACAGCTGTCAGGTCAATTGGACTAAAGTGAAAGTTATGAACTGACTAGATGTCGCTGTGCACAAATTGGAATATGCCACATTTTTACAAATCTATTTAAATTTCGAATAGAGCAAAAACTATACGTAATAATAGATTCACTACGAAATACTTACGAGGGTTTAGTATTTAAAATTTTTAATTACTGAAAAAATAAAATATTTGTATTTACACGGCTGCTTGTAAAATTTATTTATTAATCTGGCAGGCTATACAAATATTTCGAAAACTTATCTATTAGAATTCGAAGTTCGGCACTCACCTGCTTTTGCATTTTTCTGCACTGTAATTTATTAGTATAATTTTTAAATAAAATTTCTGAATAAAATAACAACCAAATGACTTTGTATCACTTCGGAAATTGTATAGCACTTGTTTATGTGCCATATTATCTCACTTATAAATATTCAGGACTGTAAGTGTGACGGTTTTAAAGTGTTAACCTACACGCATATACGGTTTTACTAATTCTATTAATTAATTATTTCTGTGCACTTACTACAATTACAGTTCGGAATATGGTGCTTTTTGGAAATGTATACAGGCTGGCGGTATTTATATTTTTACGCAACTATGTAAAATGCTTGTGCTAGCTACATTTTTCGATTCTGATACGCTAAATGGCTCCGGTGAAGGCTTCAGTTTCCTAGCGGTGAGTGCATATTGCTTTTGGTTTTAATGTACATAATTAATTAAAAACGATTGGTTTTGTTTCGCAGGAGTTCCTCAAATCAAGTGTTAATGTCGCTGATTTGCTTGGATTCGCTTTGATACTCTCACGTATACCAGGCAAAGGGCATAATAAATTAATTACGACCGGCTTAGGTTGGGCTGCTGCTGAAGTCATACTTTCACGTGGTATAATGCTATGGGTAGGTGCACGAGGCACAGAATTTAGCTGGGTTTATATACTTAAGTGTCTGGAGTCGAATGTGCTTTTGGTAAGCTAAAAAATTAATAAATTCTTTTAATTATATGTATGTTTTTTTAATGTTTCATACAACAGGTGCAACATATCACTACCGCTACTTTAATGTGGCTGTTTTCTCGACATGATCTCAACAAATCACTAAAACCTTTGGTGACTATTCTCCTGGCCTTGACAATCTTTAAGGGAGTTTGGATGGAAGGTCTACTTAGTGTACTTACATTTGGACCTTGGTCAACGATTGCTATTAAAGCATTGATTGCCTCTATTATGGGATTTGTGTCATTACATGTATACACGGGCTTAGCACAGCAAATAGGCATTTAATATGTTTGAAGGTAGTCAAATCAAAAAACTTGTAGCTAGAAAATTTTAAGTTAGAAAATATAAAATCTTGAAATCTTAATTATCAACCGTTCTTAAAATTTCTTAAACATTAAATTTCAATGAGATGAAATCTTATTTTATTAATTCATAATCGATATTTAACAAATTGAGTAAGAATGATTAAATATTAAATTAACAATTTAACAGCTTATTATATACGTTTTAACAAATTTAACAAGAATATATTACATTCTAAACGTATGCTGCCAACAGATACATAACGCATATAATATATGCATTTAATTAATTTCCATGTGTGCGATAACCATTTTTAGGGCGTTTCTCTACGATTCCATTTAGTTTACTTTGCTGTATGAGTTTAACCGAAGCAGCGCCTAATTTAATGCTTTGCAAATGTTTAGTGTGCTCCATGGCTATTAAAACAATAAATTTTTTTGCTGCAAGTTCTAAAATTGTTAAATGATTAGTTTTGATATATATATATATAATGTATATCAGTTTATTTGTACTCAATAAATCGCCGAATCCCTTAGCAGCTACCTTCCTACTTGTTGTATTTTGCGGGAAAATATAATCCACAGAAATTGAATCGTCTACAAATTTTTCAGTGCGCCATAAATGTAATAATTTTATCATAATATTGTAAGTGCCACACTCATCTTGTGTGCCAGTTGAGGACTAAAGTAAGAAAAAAGTTTTGTAACTGATATATTTGCACTTTTGCAATTTTCGCATGAACTTACGGTATTATCATTAGCTCGTTCCAAATTGTTGTTATTGTTATAAATAATATTGTTGTTATTAATATGGTTTGAGGTAGCATTTGTGGTTGATATGATTAACTCATTGTAATATGGCATTTCTTGTTGTTCAACATCGAGCAGGGCACGATTTCTTAAACTATTTGCAACTGTTGCATTCGACTTTCCTACTTTATTCCAATTTTTGTAAATTTGTGTAGCCAAATGTTCAGTAATTTCGCAGTTGAAAATATCATATAGCAAATTGCGATAAGTTGTACTCTCGTTAGGAGCGGATTCGCAATTTGTAAGTTTCCCTTTGTTCCTCACCTTAAATTTACTCATCGCAATACAACTGAAAATTTGTATGTTAAACTTTAAACTTTTTCAAAATTAAAATTATGCTATCATTTACTTGCGACTAAGTTTAGTTAGTAGTTCACTGGCAGCTGGCAATATTCTTTCATAATATTTGGTACTAGTTAAGTAATTTCTAGTATTAAACTTAATTTTAGCTCTGAGTTTTCGTATTTTCATCGGTATATTAATACGCGTTTGCAGCTGCTCACGCATTTCAGCTTCCGTGAGACCTATGCGTTCATCGGTAATTATATTACGAGATTTAAAGTTTCTTTTATTCGAGAGCCTACCACAGGCTAAATCCTATTGATCGTGCGAAATAGTTAGATAGTCTGGTTATTTAACGAAAATTAATACCTTATAGGAATTACATGAAATATTTGCAGCACTTGCAGCGTTATCTTGCACATGCGCTTCCGGTTTGCTAATTTTCTGAACGTCGTCGAAAGTAGTATCATTTAGATGCTCACTGCCGGGTAAAATTTTTCAAGTGAGTTAATTTAGTCAATATTAGATATATACATGGTTCACCTGAAATCATCGCTATTATTCTTTTCGCAGTTATTTTCAATAGCTGGCATACAATGCATAATCTCTTCATTATTAGAAACGGCACATCGTGCAATTTCTATTTCAGGAAGTTCAACATCTTGGCAAGTATCATTTTGTAAACCTATAGAAACAGATTTATTCAAAAATGTTTAAAATAATTTCTATAATTCCTTACCTTGATTACATTTAGATTTTCCACAAACGTTGGAGCTTTCAACAACCTATTTGGGAAATTAAATGTATTTAACATAATATTATTCTTAATACTTGACACAGACATACCGTCTTATTCTCGGCTTTCTCTTCCAATGTTGCAACGGCGAGTTGATCTGTATGTTTTAATCATTATATTTTGTTATAAAACATCATTTCAATAAATCGAGTAGCATACCTTCGCATATTTTCGATTTTTTCTCACAAACCTCAGTTGTCTCAATAGCCTAATTAAGAGCTTATTATTGTTGTAAAATAAAAAAAAATTTAATTTGATATTACATACCCTTCTTTTCTGTGCCTTCGCGACAGAGGTTTGTCCGACAGATTCTTCTGATTAAAATATTTAGTTAAAAAAAAAATATTTATATTTAAAGCAACGTTACATGCGTACCTTCGACCAAACGCATGAAAGTAGCTAGATCGTCGGCTGTATTGGTGCCAAATCCATCATCTTCATCGTCTAAAAACTGCTCATTGTTTGTTTCTATTTCGTTAATGGTAATTTCACGTATGTGAATGCAAGTGGTTCTACTATGACCATTGGTTTTCGATATCTAGCACATAATTTATAAAGAAAAATGTGATTGGTGGCATTATATATAATTTGTATGCTTTGTAACTGCATGAGAGACCTTTCCATTCAAAATTTCTGCTTTATGTCCCCATTCCACAAATTTATTTGATTCATCTAGCAATTCTGTGTAATTTGTTATTGAGATATCTTGCACACTTTGTTCTATTGTTGCACGCCTCTTCTTTTTTGTAGAATATGAAATTAAGCATTTACTTGGTTGACTGTGGGAAAGTATTTTTTTTTAATATTTTTGGAAACTATATAAAATTGATTACCTTCTCTTCTTTACTTGCATTGTAGACCAATCCCTACTTTGCGCGACTAGCTCCTTTGATTTGTCTAATTTAAGTGGAATATTAAATAAATTTATTCAAAGAAGTTGTGTACTTTACATCTTACTCAACAAGTCATTGACTTGCACTTCATGAATCCGCAAAGTTGTATAACAAAGTCCCGATATGGAACGAAAGGTGAGCTCATCTCTTGAACGACGCCGTGCTACATCCAGTGTGCGTTGTAGGCCATTGCATACTTGTGTAATAGCTAAACGCAGCTTTTCACTATACGTAAATAATTTAAGTGAAAGGACGCTTTCAAAAACAGTTGTGCACACCGTTATGCATAAAATAACTTACCAAATTTTTATAACATTTATTGTTTGTAATTTATTCGATTTCGGTAAAATGCCTTTTTGACTTGATGGCCATAATTCCAGAAAATCAGTGAGCATTTTAAAAACAACTTGAAAAATTTGTTAAGTTGTTTTAATTTTTTTTCATCAAACAAAACAAACAAATTGAATGTGTTTAGCTTAAATAATTCTTAAAATATGGCGACCGTTAGCAAACGGCATTTCCGGTCTTAACGGCACTTAGCCTTCATTAGTTTTTGCTTAATGCATTTTCATTCATTAACAATTGTAGGGCAAATAAAATTTCTAATGAATGCTTGAAAATTATAATAAGAACGTGTGTATAAATTATTTCTGGTCGTTTATTGCTGGGAATGCATATAATTTCACAATTAACTTTACCGATTAACTTCCTTTTATAGCGCTTTGTTGAAACATGCAACCCTGTTCGGCAAACAAACAGCAGTTTTTGTAATTTCCATTTTGAGCTCATTTTCTGCATTAATTTGTGAAACAAAATTTTAGTTTGTATTCAATTGTATTTGTGTTGCTACTGTGGTATTTTTGACTGCTCTGTCTAAGTGATTTTAAATATTCGTATACAGATATTCCCTCCCAGAAGTACTCAGGAATTTAATTATAATCAATCCTGCCATTAAAGTATAGTAAATTAAGTTCAATAATGGTAAGTATGCATATAATTACATTTTTTTTGGCAATTTTACTTGCAATTACATATAGAACGATTAACATGACTAATATAGATCACACGTCGTTGCTGCTATCGAAGCAACAGAATAAGGGACGACGATGTTGAAAAAAAGGGTGCGGAAAATAACTGAATCATTTGTGTATCAATGGTATTGATAATAATCTTGTTGTTGTTATGTACATTTATTTAATGACGGGGATTTCTCTATTGCTTGTCTTAAAACAAATTGATTAATGTTCTTATTGTTGTACCACTCCTAGGGCGATAGTAAAATCTGTGACATCAGTGATGACGTGCGTGACGCATTGAAGAAATTTCGTTTCCGTAAAAGCACTGCCAACTCTGCACTAATATGTAAGTAAATTGTTTTTAATTTTCATGCATATTCAATGGGCGCGCGCACCAAATTGGCGGTAAACTTGGATATGCTAATTTTACTACAACAGATTAATGGGTGTTTTAAACGCTTTCTCTTTTGCTATGTTATTCATAAGATCATTAGCATTTTCTTTGTAAGACATAAGTACAAAGAAAATGTTAAGAATGTGATATCAAAACAAAATACACAAATTAAAGACGATAAAGAATTTTGATTGTTTTTAAGAATATATTGTTGATAAGTTGAAGAAAAACAATATCAAATTATGTCTCAGTAATCTAAAATATTTTTCGATTTTTTGTTTTTTTTTTAGTAAAAGTCGATCGCGAAAAACAACTTGTCGTTTTGGATGAACTACTGGAGGATATATCCGTTGATGAATTGCAAGAAACACTGCCCGGACATCAACCGCGTTATATCATTTATACATACAAAATGACACATGATGACCAAAGAGTTTCCTATCCCATGTGTTTTATATTCTATACGCCACGGGATAGCCAAGTACGTGAGATTATAACGTATATTCAAGTTAACTATTAGTAAATGTTTTTCTTTATTTCCTCTCCCCAGATTGAGTTACAAATGATGTATGCTTGCACCAAGAGCGCTCTCCAACGTGAGGTGGATTTAACGCGTGTCTATGAAATACGTGAATTAGATGAACTTACTGAGGAATGGCTCAAGGAAAAACTAAAATAAACGTATTCAAATGGGATTTATATAAACATATAAATTGATAAGCAATAATGTGTATATGTTTGTTGGTGTACTCTTAGCATGTGCATGAACTTTACAAATTACCAACGATTTTACACCAAAAACATACATCCAAACGTAACATACATACATATATATATATCTAAAATTAAAATAAAAGCAGTGTATTAAAGCACTACAAAGATGAGCAAAGAATATTTTAAGTAAGTTTTTTTTAATACTACCGTATAAAGACCAAAACGCCAAATACTTAAAAAATTCCAAAAAGCATAAATGCTTCATTCCATAATTTTTTTTTAAATATTATACATATTATGTAGAGTAACAACTTTAGTAGCGTTTTTGTAGTGTTGAAGTGAATAATTATTTTATGAAAAAATTATTTTTATTAAAAAAAAAACAATTGTATTTTATAAAAAAAAACATGAGAAGCTGTGCTTGCCAAATTTAATTTTATTAATTTATGCTAAATATTTTTTTATTATTAGCCTCTAATACAATATATTGTGACAAGCAATACGTGGTTATTTAAAAGAAAAACCTCCACTTTTGTACACATTTTATGAATATATCTACATATACGTAAAAATAAATATACATACATAAAATATAATAAAGATATTGAATTTATAAATAATTTGTGATTTTCATTTGAGTAAATAACTCATTTATATGCACATTTCCCCACTCTTTTTCTTAAAAAGGATGTAAACGTTGCGCCGCATGCATCATACTTAACGCTGCACCACTTTGCACCGTTTGTGCGGTAGATGGTGGTGGCGGAGGCTGCGCTGCTACCAACATATGTGCCATGGACGGATGATGCGTCATATGCGTAGGATGGTGGTTGGGTTGCAATGTTGAATTCAATGACAAATGATGTGTGTGTGGATGTAGACCATCATGTGTAAGGATAGCCTGCGTGGGTGGCGGTGGAGGTGGCGGCGCTGGTGCCGTTGTATGATAATGATGTGGTATTTGTCCAGTTAATGGCAGATTCAATAGATTACTATTAGCATGTGCGCGAAAGTGTACACTTAAACTACTCGCTGAACCGAATTCTTTGTCACAATCTGGACATTTGAAAGTTTCGTGTAACACCGCCGATGATGTATCCACTGGCAGTACAACATGTGGTACGGTATTACCCACAACCACCACCGGATCGGGACATGTTGTATCAACAGCCTCATCTTCGTCATCTTCGCTACGCTCCGGCAATGTGTGTTGCTTACGTTTATGCGACTGCATATCACGCTGACGACTAAATGACTTACCACACACATCGCAATGATGATTTTTCAACTGTGTATGTGTAACCATATGTTTGGTGAGATCACCGGCACTGTAGAAAGCTTTCTGACATACTGGGCATAGTTGATCACGTATGCCGGTGTGGATCTTTTGATGCGCTTGAAAATTACCCAAAGCAGAGAATTGTTTTGAACAAATTTCACATTGAAAAGGACGTTCACCGGTGTGTGTACGCTGATGGATATGTAAATTGTATTTCTGTGCAAATCGCCGTGGGCAATAACTGCATGCGTATGGCTTCTCGCCCGTATGTGTACGTAGATGCATTTGTAATTGCGCTGAACATTTGAATGTTTTATTGCATTCATAACATGTTTGTGGTAGTTTGGGCAAAGGTTTTGGGCCGCGTCGTTTATGTTCTTCAGGTGGTTTGCGTTGATAGCGGGAGCGACGTTTACTATTGCATAAAGAAATTACATTATATAGTCAAAATTTTTCTATGCATGTATGGTTAATACCTCTTCTTAACATTTTCGCCCGCATCAGATTCATCATCGGAATCCTGTTCTAAAAAATTGTGTGTTTTATGATCCATTGTAGCAATTGGTAGGTCAGTATTTGTTTCTGCATCGCAAACGCTACATTCGAAAGCACAAAATGTTAATATATAAAAAAATGACTTAACAATAGAAAATCGCTTACCCATAACCACGATCTTGTAAACCCAAGTACTGTCGCAGTCTCATATCTGAGTTTTCACATTCCTGTTTAAAATGATATGCCACGCCTAGTCGGTAAATGCAATTATTGCATATAACTGCTGGTAGACCATCGGTTTTATAGACCTTAAAATGCATGTTTGTTAGCATTGTTACCTTTGTTTGATTACCTCATTCCGGCTTAAGGATTTACCCTTATCTTGGCGCACATCATCAGCATTGTGCACGGCATCATAGCAAATTCAGTGCTGTATATGGATGTAAGTGCACCTTCCTCTAGACAAACTCTACAGATTTTATGGATATTATAGTCCATCAAAAAAGTTGATTTATTTTGCAGAAATTGGGAAATCAAACAAAATTCAGCAGTTGTTTACGAATAGTGTGTGGCAATTGAGGATAAATGATTTAAGTTGCCGTATCAGATTTATGAGTTGGGAGTAGCTATTACCAGATATTTAAAAAAAATTTAACTTGAAACGAGATTTTAAAAATAATTTTCCAATATTACAAAGAAACAAAAAAAATTTCGCAGAAAATAACTACCAAACATTAATAAACGTCATAAATTGCTTAATTTTAAATTTTCTCATATTTAAATCTCATATAGGGAAACCGTAATTATTTAAATGCAATTCTGGGCGCACAGCATTACCCACTATCAAGGCATATGTCAAGATGACAGCTCGTATTGACAGCAGCCAACTTCACGTCGCTTGCCTGCATTGCCGACGACTTCCTTTCTAGTTTATTTCTTAAAGGTATGCGTACTTATTTTTCGATATTTGTTCGAAAAAATCTCTAAACATCAGTGAAATTATACGTAGAATATCTAATTGAATAAACTAAAACTGCAGATAAATGTTTTGTGCTTGTAATGTCAAATAACTAATGTGAATTTTTCTATTTCATGTACAATTTTTCTGTGATTGTATCGGACTTTTTCAACTTTGTGATGGTGGTTATATTGACGAATTTTGCTACTATAAATTGCTATAGCGGTCAATATGGTTCAACGCTTGACTTTGAGAAGACGTCTGTCGTACAACACCAAATCCAACAGGAGGCGTATGTAAGTAAAATAAGCTAAAACAAACGTAATTTCTGTAAGGAAAACTGCTGGTGAAAGGAATTGAATTGTGTTTGTGAGGCACTTAGTTAAAAGTCATGGAAGATAAAGAATTTTTTGGCCTGTGTTGAAAACAGTTCTTATTATACTGTAACTGCTTTATAAAATTGCTCCATACTCTACCTAAGTACAAATATATGATAATAAGTTTGTGGCAAATGTAGTCCTTTTGAAGCTCATCAATTTTTTTTAATTAAATCTAGTTGTGCATTGCATTCAACAAAAGAACCACCGGCTAGTATTCCTTACACTTTCTCGATATGTTCATGTAACTAATTTGATTCTCATTTCAGTGTGCGCACACCTGGCGGTCGCCTTGTGTATCAATATGTCAAGAAGAATAAGACCGTCCCAAAGTGCGGTCAATGTAAAGAGAAGCTAAAGGGTATCCGACCAACACGCCCATGTGAACGTTCCCGCCTGTCGAAACGTCAAAAGACCGTTGCCCGTACATATGGTGGTGTTTTGTGCCATGGGTGCCTGCGTGAGCGTATTGTTCGTGCTTTCCTCATTGAGGAACAAAAGATCGTAAAGGCGCTAAAGAGCCAACGTGAATTGTTGGTGAAACCAGTCAAGCCCGTTGCTGAGAAAAAATCCGCCAAGGCGCAAGCCAGCAAACAATCAGCCGGCAAGTCGGCAGCCAAGAAACCCGCCCAAAAATCCGCTGGCAAATCCAAGAAGTAAACAGTTGTTAATGGTTTAAACTTATTGGAGGGGGTGGGTGGTGAAACATATTTTTAATTGATGTATGGAGAAGAATGAGTGTGAATAATGAAATTATCCAAAATGTATAATGGATGAAACAAAATAAAAGCGCTGTTCTTTTTTAAAAATATTTCTCTTCATTAATTTTATTTTTATTTAGGCTAGAGAATTCGTTGACTGATTGTTTTAATGATTTTGTTTGTTATTTGCGTATTTTGTGTGCTCACATAGGGAGTTTCTTACCCAAATGGCCGATAACCAAGAAACCGATAAACATTTTACCCCATTCGATAATAAATGCAACCATGTGTTTATTTTTTCATCCACTCTTCACAGCTGTCATTGGGGGGTTTTCAATGTGTGTTTTGATTTTCTCAACCAGTTTCAATTTCAATTAAAAATGGCCGAAGTGTTGTTGTATCGCGGACGCAATCGCGCTTTTGTTTTTAATTTTGTGCTTTTCATCACATTTCTATTGGAAATCGAGTGTGGTAAGTGCCTTGAGCAGTGTTTAAATATTCAAATGCTTTAAAAATTATTACAAAATTGTGCAACGTTTGCCGCATACGGCTATTTGAAACTTCTGTGGCTTCAGTGATTTTTTTGTGCTCGGCGGATTGCAGGCATTCCATGCAGGTGCATTTGTGTATGTGTGTGTTGTTTCTTCCCATATTGCCATTGCGTTTTATAGAGAGCGTTTTTTTATGGTGCTTATTCTCACAGAATGCCAATTGGAATTCTGCTCACGAAATGTCAAAATGTTATGCATTGTATACTTGTCTCACTCACACTTGGCTGTTTGAATGGCAATTGATGCACGCGTTGCCAACGACATGTTCGTTGTGTACTATTGAACAGTAGATGGCGCTGTGATAGGTGGAGAATTCAATTTAATATAAAAACTAGTGCGTTATTTTTGAATTTTCATAATTTTTTTTTTCAATTTGATTTGAAATAATTTTATTTAAATAATGTTCAATTGCCTTAAGTAACTTCGTTAAATCAATAGCTTTTGTGGTTCTCTTTCACGATTGACTCTTTCATTGCGTGAAAAACAAAGGGTAATATGGACACGGACTCGCTTGGATAGGTATGTAGCTACTGTGATTCTCTTGCTATTCAGCCCAAAATAAATATTTTGGTCCTTGAGACCTTCCGTGGCTATTTAAGGCACTGAAAACACCACTGGCTGCTACAATGCTTACGAAGTTACTAAGTACCAGTAATTCAGCGCACATAACCTCAACTTTTCTAGTAACATAAAAACGGTATTCTTTGCTCTAATTAACTGTCTGTCCCTCTTTCATTTTATTCTTTTAATCATCTTAACTTTAACATTTTCCTTCGTGCGTAAAACTAAACCATTTTCGAAATTGATCTCTTCCAAAGTGGTCACAGGTAATAAATGGAAATTTTGCAAAATCCCCACAAGAATCGCTTTAACCTCCAACATAGCGAATTTTTGCCCTGAAAATGAGTGTAAAAGGAAAATGCGATAAGAGCTATAATAAATTGCATTTTTCTTTTCTCTCTCTTCGCCTTACCAATACAATTTCTCGAACCCGCACTGAAGGGTACGAATGCAAATGGATGACGATTTACGCTATTCTCGGGTAAAAATCTATCCGGATCGAAGCGTAGTGGGTCCGGAAAGTGTCGCTCATCACGCATTATATCAAATATATGTATATTTATATTAGTATTTGGTGGCAATATCAAACCATTTAGCTCTGTTGTTTGTGTGCAGGTTCGCGATATGAATGGCACTGAAGGATAGAGACGCAGTGCCTCCTTTATGACACGTTCCAAGTATTCCAATTGGTTAAACTCGAAAATGCTGAGTGTGATTAGGTCTGTAAGGAAGATTTTTGGGGAATTTAATATTTTTTATTTATTATTTTAATGAATGTCAATTAAGTACAAGAAGAAGAAGAACAAGAAGAAGAAGAAGAAGAAGAACGTGTGCACGCATTCTCTACCCACCAACATTTGACACTTCCTGATAGCATTTCTCTTGTATATCCTGATGTAGAGCCAAATTGAGCAGTGTAAAAATGAGGCACACCGATGTTGTGTCATAACCCTCAAACATAAACGTATTCACTTCGTCACAAATGCCCTGATGATCGATAACACCTCGCGCTTCCGCGTAGAAAAGCGTATCCAGCATGGCGTAACGTTTTCGTTTGTTCACTTGTTCGCTAGAAAAGATATTAAGTTTTCCGTTTTAAAAATATTTGACCAGGAAATTTAGTCCATTTTTTTTTTTTTTCGAACTAATTGCCTTACTCCAGTTCGCCAGCAAGTTGTCTACTCTTGAACTCCTCCCGTTTCTTCTCAATTATCATGCTACTAAAATCATGCGCAATTTTCAGATCGCTATAGAATCTCTTGTAATCGCCGAACAAATAAAATATCAAATCATAATACATTACAGGATTACATAATCGATCCACCATAACCAATTCTAAATTATGTATGGATTTACGATATTCCTTGCTGCCGGGTATATCGTCCAAAGATACGCCTAAAGCGGTTTCTGAAAGAGAGTAAAAACATTTTTTTTTTTTTTTTGAAATCATCATTCCGTGATTTGCTTACCACAAACATTATTCAGTGTAAATTCCGGTATCAATTCATGCAAATTGACCACGTGATCCGCTCCTTCGCTTACTGATTTGACGAGCTTTAGACTCTCGTTTCTGCAAAGCAGTGGGATAGCGGTAGAGGGAGTGTGTATATAATGTTTCTACAAGCCAGTAAAACATATTGAAAAAAAAAACTTACTTAAAAACTCCAATAAAACTTTGTAAAATATTAAAGTGGAAAGCTGGTGTGAGCAGTTTGCGTCTATCGTGCCAATGTTGATCTGGGAAAAGAAAGAGTTTAAATTCATTAAGAATAGTTATTTTGTTTAAAAAAGAAAAGGGAGATGAATCAAAAAAAAATTTATTCTTTTCTATTTTATTTTTTCATAATTTTTTTTTTATTTTTTTAAATTTTTTAAATTTTTTTTTTTAAATTTTTTAAATTTTTTTTTAAATTTTGTTAAATTTTTTTTTTTGCCTTCACAAATTGCCGCATAAATAATTAATAATTTATAAAGTTGGCAAGTCTGCGAACTGTGGCAACACTTGCGTGAGTATATCAGCTGATATCATTCTATCAATTATTTGCAGCAATAAACGCACGTTAATTATTAAATATTCACAAATTTTTTATTTAAGTTTTTTTTTGAATTTATTTTGGGTAAATTTTAGTGATTTTAGATTTGGGAATAAAGGAACTTACGTTAGTTGATTCAGAAGTAATCACGAAAAAAATCGAATTTTAATCGGAAATTCAGCGAATAAAAAATATAAAAAATAATAAAATTAAAATTTTAACAGAAAAATGCCCATAGTTCAGTTTGTGTTGAAAAATTGCGCCCTTACTGCGGAAAAAAATTCTTATCAGATAATCTTAAGGATATGCATCAAAACTCTTCACATCAATGAGGCGCAACGTAGGTTCGGGTGAAAAAAAAACAATACTTTTCTCACCAAATGCATATAAAGGGTTATACATTTAGAGGCTTCGGAAGTGCAGGACTGTATTTTGTCAAAATGGTGAGTCAAACTTGGTCACGTTTCGGAGAGACACTGCCTACCTCGAAACCTTGCGATCGACTACAACACGTGCGGTGTGGGATAGATACCGAGAGCTGAAGAGGGAAGCGAGACGCATTTGCAGACGAAAAAAGATAGAGGCCGAAATGCGTGAATATGAATATCTTGAGAAGCTGGCCGACGATTACCCTCGAAAATTTTATGAGAAGATGCGGCGACTTACATAAGGTTTCAAGACAGGAGCAAACTCGTGTAGGGACCATGGAGGTAGTCTGGTGTGACAGATGTCCAGAGTATACTTAGTGTATGGAGGGAACACTTCTCCAACCTGCTCAATGGCAGTGAAAGTGAAAACCCCGGAGATGGTGAACCCAAAACCCCAATCGATGACGATGACGATGGTATAGAAGTGCCACCACCCGACTATGAAGAAGTTCGAATAGCGATTGCCACCTTAAAAAATAACAAAGCGGCGGAAGCCGATGGCTTACAGGCCGAATTATTTAAATACGACGGCGAAGAGCTGACAAGGAGCACGCATCAGCTTCTTTACAGAAAATGGTCGGCTCTGCCCAATCCAAAAAAAGGGGGCCTCACGGTCTGCGCCAATTATCGTGGGATAAGTCTCCTTAATATCGCATATAAGGTCCTATCTAGAGGATTGTGTGAAAGACTAAAGCCCACCGACCTGGCAAATCCACCATTGACCAGATATTCACCATGCGCCAAATCTTGGAGAAAATCCGAGAGAAAAGAATCGATACACGCTACCTTTTTATCGATTTTTAAGCTGCCTTTGACAGCACTGCCTCTACGCAGCTATGTCTGAATTTGATATCCCCACAAAACTCATACGGCTTTGTAAACTGACCCTGGATGAAGCCAGAAACGCAGTCAGAATAGGAAAGGACCTCTCCGAGCCGTTCGATACCAAACGAGGTTTCAGACAAGGAGATTCTTCAATTTGATGCTGGAGAAAATAATACGAGCTGCCGAGCTAAATAGACCAGGCACAACCTTCTACAAGAGTGGAAAATTGTTGGCGTATGCCGATGATATTGATTTAATTGGTCTTAACAACCTCACCGTAAGTTCTGCGTTCTCCAGATTAGAAAAAGAAGCGAAGCGAATTGGTCTGGTAGTGAACGAGGGCAAGACGGAATCGCTCCGTCATCAAATAAACAGACATCGCATTCGCGACTTGGCTCCCACGTCACTGCTGACAGTCACAACTTCGAAGTCGTAGATAATTTCGTCTACCTGGGAACCAGCATTAAAAACACCAACAATGTCAGCCTTGAAATCCAACGTAGAATCACTCTTGATAACAGGTGCTACTTTGTACTGAGTAGGCAATTGAAAAGTAAAGTCCTCTCTCGACGAACTAGAACCAAACTCTACAAGTCGCTCATCATTCCCGTCCTGACAAAGAAGAACACTTGCATCTACATTCATATAAAGACCAGCTCACACAAACACAACTACCGAAGCCAGCTGACCATTCACAACGCCGTCGCTTACGTCGATTGGGTGCTTGAACAAAAAGCACTGGACCACGATTTTCTCACCAAATTTTGTTCAGCGATGAAGTTCAGTGAAAATAGGCCACTGCACCAAAAAAAAAAAAATTTAAGTCTGGTGCGACCGGAGGTGTGATTGAACGCTATTTCTTTGGAAACAATAACGGTGAGACTGCCACTGTCAATCCGGAGCGTTCTGGTAGGATGATAACCGAATTTTTTTGGTCTGTAATTGAAAAACACGATTTCTACACACTGTGGTTCGAACAAGATGGTACCAGATACCACACAACACGAACGAATATGGCTTTCTTACGAGAGATATTTCCCGGCCGCGTAATCCCTCGTCTTAGCGATGTCAGTTGACCACCGAGATCATGCCATTTGACACCGTTGTACTTTTTTGTGTGGGGCTACGCGAAAGACCGTTGCTTGTGCGAATAAACCCTCAACTTTTGTGCACTTGAAAACCAACATTTGTTAAATTATGGATGGGAAACCGTCCAATATGTGATAAAAAGTGATCAAAAATTCTCTCAAACGGAACGAGGTTTGCAAAAATTCCACTTACCTGAACTCACAAGCAGACCATCGCCCAAAAATGGACGCGTTAATCCATAAATAATGCCCTTGGTTAACACCGTTTGGCTTTGGAAAACCTCTTGTACATCTTCGGGACTCGTTACCGAGTAAATGGAAAGTCTGCAGAAATGCAAAATGTAAGGTTTGCCATTCGTTTGACGATAGAGTTCGCGACACCAGAGAAAAATGTCACCTAAAATTGAAGGCGTATGCAAGAATTAAAGAATTCTCAATTAAATAGATTGAATATTATGTTACATACATACATATGTATGTATGTACATATACACAAATATTTAATATTTAAATAGAAATGCACTTACCCGGCGTTGAACCGATTATATCGAAATTATTACCAAAAACCGTACGTCCCGGCACCACATACGCCCTCTCCGCTAATCGACTGCCATCCACAGTTTTCAAACGCTTGCAGGGTGCCCATAAATAATAGTCCTTGCTTAATCTCTTCAAATACAGTGCTATGACTAAGAGAAATATTGAGAAAATCGCGAAAAATATTATCAAAGTCATTTTGAATCAAATTGGTGTGCAACCGTTGTGTGGCGCATTGCAATCGGAACTGAATAAATATGTGTATTTAAAATATTAATATACTGATTAAGAAAAAAAAAATTAAAATTAAAATAATATTTTATTGATTGCAATTATTATTTATGAATATTAGGGTGGTTGTGCATGTTTTGCGAAATCACTTAGCGCCTACTAAAAATATTAACCAAGCATTGATGAAGAGTTTAGTTGAACCAATGCCAACTCATTATGCTTAGTAGAGTTTTCAGTGAATGGTTCGGCGATAACACAGTATGCCAGAGAATTCCAGAAAGTTTTGCTGTTGTCCAAAGCATATTGTTTACAGCATAGAAAAAGTGAGTGGAAAGATTTTCGTTAAGCCTAAATTGTGCATACTTTGAAGAGCAAAAAAGGAGAGCAAAAACTCTCTTAGAAGATTCAGTAAAAAATGAATTCTCCGCAACATTATAGAGTAATATTAAAATTCAAATTTAAGTACAACCCTAACCTATGGTATTATGCATTGATGTATATTTACGAGTACTTACACATGTATATTACACATATTGTAACAGGTCAATTTAAAAGTCCCAGGCCCGACATATACATAGATGGTGCTGCTACAATTAAATACAAATCCATGTGCTCGTAGTTAACCCTTACCTACAAAAGACGCGTGTATAAATTTGACAGCTGTCGGATCATTAGTTTATGAATTTATAGCATTTTGAGTGAAGCAACTTTTGTTGTTGTGAAAAAAATAGATAAAAAGGGGTTTTGCGTAGTGCAAAAATATTGCTTTTTGAAGGGAAAGGAATACAGTTGAAGCAAAAACTTGGCTTGATGACGAGTTTCCGGACACTTGCCCAGAAAAATCAACCATCAAGGATTGGTATGGTAAGCTCAGACGTAGTGAAATAAACATCAAAGACGGTGAACGCAGTGGACGCCCAAAAGAGATTGTTACCGTCAACAAAACATCGGAAAATCCGCAAAATTATTTTTTGCGACCGTAAAATGAAATTGAATGAAATAGCTGGCATTCCAAAGTTATCAACTGAGCATGTACATCAGATCATTCACGAATATTAGGGGTATGAGAAAGCTCTGTGCAAAGTGCGGACCGCGCGAGTTCACTTTTTACCAAAAACAACGACGAATTTATGATTCGGAGCAGTATTTGGCGATGTTCAAGCGTAATAAATCCGAGCTTTTGAGTCGAAATGTGACAATGGATGAAACATGGCTTCATCATTTCACGCCGAAGTCTAATCGCTAGTTATACGAGTGAACTGCACACGATGAACCCGCTTCAAAGCGTGGAAAAACGCAACAACCAGCTAGCAAGGTTATGGCGTCTGTATTTTGAGATGCGCATGGAATAATTTTCATTGACTACCTTGAAAAAGGCAGGGATCATCAACAGCGACTATTACATAGCGTTATTTGAAGTACAAAATCGCTGAAAAACGGTCGCATTTGAAGAAAAAGAAATCGCTGTTTCACCAAGACAATGCACCGACTCACAAGTGAGTGAAATCGGATGGCAAAAGTCCATGAATTGGGCTTCGAATTGCTTCCGCGTCCACCGTATTTTTCAGACCTGACCCCGAGCGACTATTTCCTGTTCTCAGATCTCAAAAGAATACTCGACGGGAAGAAATTTTCGCCGAACGAAGAGGTGATCACCGAGACTGAGGTCTATTTTGAAGCAAAGTACAAATCGTACTACAAGAAAGGGTATCGAAAAGTTGGAGCGTTGGAGGGTATCAATGTATCTCTTAACGGGAACTACGTTGAATAAAAAGAAGAATTTTGCCAAAAAAAATTTGTTTACTATGGTAAGCCGGTGACTTTTCACTTGACCTGTTTTATTACTGAAAATGATCGACTAACCCATATACGAGAGCAACAGCGTACTATAATTATCTATTTTAAGCATATTATTTACTGAATTATTTATATTTTTAATTCATAAATATATGTGCATATGGATGTACATAAAAATATATTTATATTGCAATAATCTCCACACACCACTTGAATGCGAATGCATGTCGATTTTTATAATTTCCGCATCAAATGTTTAACGAAAATAAAGCGTGCCCTTTTTCGGGCCAATTTCAATTACATTTTCAATTTAATGCCTAAAAATTTTCATTTTGAATTATTATTTGCATTTAATTTAACTATCGTTGCTTTTAAGTTTTTAAGTTCAGCTTTATGATTTATGAAATAAGTGGCATCACTGCACAGGTTTGCTACTTGAAGTTGGTTGCTATGATGAACATGTGTTTTTTTTTTTGGCGAAAATATTAACAGAAATTTGCAGTTTGTGCTTTTACTTTAAAACTTTTTGAGTTGCTAAATTAAAAACTAAAGCAATGAAGGTGATTTAATGTGAATGTGGGTGGCTGTGAAAAAAATATTTGTATTTATATTTTGCTCTGAGTAATCAATCAGACGTGTTGCTTGTTGTAAGGAATAAAGTGAGGTTGTGTTCTTTCATAATAACTCGTAAGTCGGAAATATTAAAGTTGTTGGGTTTTAAATTGAACATAAATGATGAGATACACATGTAATTTCAAGCATAGAAAGTAATATTAAAAAAAAATAATAATAATTGTAAGTAAATACTGACAACAAATAATTTCGAGCTACGTCAGCGCCGCATTCTGTTTGGATGTGGTTACTTTTAACCTCAAATTTTATCAAAGCTATGACAAAATTAAAATTATTTTTTTTTTTTTTTTTTTTTTTGTAATAAATGAACTCAGTTCATACATACTCTACTAGGAATAATGCACAATATGCGGACACACCCTTTATAACAGATTATAATACCCACCAATAATTTAAATATGAATATTAAAGTCATCGATCAATTTTATTCCTCTAGAATAAGTGCAACGCTTAATTATGGTGACTTAAACTTTTTTCTATAATTAGGTTTAAAAAAAGAGAGATTAAGATTAGATTAATTATGCCTTAAGTTACTAATCACATATAGTTTAATTATAACATCCATATATGTACATACAGTTTGTCAAACAATTGTTTGCAAAATCAAAAACGTAATAGAAATTCAATTTAAACTTAAAATTTTAATAATAAATTCTTATTTTTCAGTCTCTTTTTGTTTACAATACTGTTTAAACATGTATTAGCGATAAGTACACCGAGAAAAAAGTCAAAAGGAAGAACCCAAATAAAAGAAAAATAAAGAAAACCTAAAAGTAATAAATTTGTCGCTGTCAAATAATCATTTGCAAAATGTGCGCACGACTGGAAAAACCAACGGGAAATCAAATTTACAGCTACGTTTTTGCTTTGTGTTTTAATTTTGCAGCATGCAAGCACTCATTTTGATTTTCAGTTCGAACAGTGAACAAGTAGCTCGTTTGAAAATCCTTTTTGCAATGCCTGGCAAGCGAGTCGACGAAAATTTGATACAATTAGTTTATTCCCATTATTACAAGGGGAAAACTGCTAAGGAGTTGGCTGAAATGTTTGAAATTAAGTTAAGGACAGTTTATAATATTATTCAACGTGCAGAAAAGGAAAATAGACTACATTTAAACAACTCTGGAGGCAGACCACCGAAGCTTTTACGTCGGGATCAATCTAAAATATTGAAAGAAGTTGATAAAAACCCTCGAATAAGCTTGAGAGAATTGACAAATGTCATTAAAAATGATTGCAATACGAGCGTGAGCCATGAAACTGTGCGAACAGTGCTTAATAAACACAAATACTCTTCACATGTAGCAAGAAAAAAGCCGTTACTTTCAATAGTTAATATTGAAAAGCGATTGACTTTTGCTATTGCTAACGTACAAAAGCCACCGGAGTTCTGGGATGACGTAAACTTTTGTGACGAGACAAAAAGAATGATGTATTACCATGATGGACCTGGAAAAGTTTGGCGAAAGCCGAAAACAGCTTTGCAACAAAAGAATATAGTCCCAACCGTAAAATTTGGTAAACTCGCCGTCATGATATGGGGTTGTTTTTCAACCAAGGGTGTTGGAGAACTGCGCATTTTCAATGATATAATGGCCAAAGAGTTTTATTTGGACATACTCAAGAACGAATTGACTAACAGCGCAAAAAATTTTGGATTTGTTGACCCCCAAAATAGCAATAAGTTGAAGTATAAGCTATACAACGATCCAAAACATAAATCGCTGTTATGTCGGACCTGGGTGCTATATAATTGCAACAAAGTTTTAGATACCCCTGCCCAGAGTCCAGATTTGAACCCCATCGAAAATTTGTGGGCAATTTTAAAGAAGATGGTGGGCAAACGGAGCCCAACTAACAGAATTGCGTTAATTGAAGCCATTAAAGAAGAATTGAAAAACCTGCCTTTAGTTTATGATCTTAATAGATTGGTGCAATCAATGCCGCAACGGCTTCAGGCTGTGGTAGATGCCAATGTCAAGCACACCAAATATTAGACTTTGTTTACTTTTAGTTTTTATATTTAAACCATTTTTGAACAATATGATTGGATTTTGCAAAGAATTATTTGACACCGACAAATTTATTACTTTTAGGTTTTCTTTATTTTTCTTTTGTTTGGGTTCTTCCTTTTGAGTTTTTTCTCAGTATTCTTACTAATACATGTTTAAACAGTATTGTAAACAAAAAAAGACTAAAAAATATGAATTTATTATTAAAATTTTAAGTCTAAATTGAATTTCTATTACGTTTTTGATTTTGCAAACAATTGTTTGACAAACTGTATGTACACATCGCAGAAAAAGTTTGCATTCACTCACTGTATTAAAAAGTATTCAAATAAAAATAGTTATGCATTTTAAGCAATAACAATTTTATTTTAACTTATTTTGAAAACAATTATTTGAAGTATGTTCGAGCAAAATTTTTTAGAATTTGAGATGCGTCGTTCTGAGCTAACGGGATTGTTATAAGTGAGTTGAGCAGAAAAATTGTGCGTTATTATTATTAATCCCAACGGTTTACACACCTCCCGTCCATCCGCACGCGGGGCGCTGTGCGTTCATTTTAAAAAAGCGATAGTTTGTCGCATTGAAAATACAAATTATTTGTGTTTAATTCAATTTTAAATGACACACGATAGTAATCGCGATTAGGAATCAGCTATAGATTATATAAATATAGGAGAAACTTATTAATAATTTTTTGACTATGGACCAAAAGCGACCAGAAATAGGAATTGGCTAAAGGAAAATCATTGTTGGTTTTGTGGCAGAATGGTAAAAGTTATCGGGAAATCACGAAAACTTTTCGGAGACAGTACTCCTCTCTCCAGAGAGTAATAAACAATTTCAAACAAACAAAATCTTATGAGTCGTAAGTAACGTTCTGGACGTCCAAGAAAACTGAGGGAAAGAGAAGAGCGCAACCTAACCATTGTTGTGAGGTCTAATCTACGTCTAACAGCGAGTCAACTTTCAAAATACATTGAATTAATTTACCAAAAAAAAATGTACTGATACGGCGCGAAAAATTCTTAAAAGAACCGAATTTAATGGTAGATAGAGTCGTACGAAGAAAGCCCTTCATGTCGAGAGTTAATCGTCTCAAGCGGATGACCTTTGCGAAGAGGCACTTAAATAAGCCTCCAGAGTTCTGGAATAAAGTTATTTTTTCAGATGAGAGAAAGTTTTGAATTTTTGGGATAAAAGGTCGTAAGATTATTTGGAGGAAAAGCGGTACAGCGCTGGAGAAGCAAAATCTTGTACCCAGCAGTAAAGCACGGTGGTGGAGGTGCTATGATGATGTGGCAAGTTCGGGTGTAGGAAAATTTCAGTTTATTGAATGGATCATGAACAAGCATGATTATGAAAATAAATTTAAAAGAAAGTGCAGTAATGCTGGGACTCGGTGAGCAATTTATTTTCCAACAGGACAACGACCCGAAGCACGCAGCAGAAATTGTTAAGCTTTGGTTGTTGTACAATATTCCTAAACACCTGTGCACACTTTTGGGATGTACTAGAATGAAAAAATTTGGCAGCGTACTATAACCAGCAAGGAAATGCTTAGGAGCGCGCTTGAAGAGGAATGTGGGAAGCTATAAGCCGAGAAGTAATAACCATACTTGTTGGACAAATGAAAAACATTCTTCTTAAAGCCATTAAAAGACGTGAATATCCAAAAAGTTATTGACTTAATATATATATTTTTCATTTTTAGCTTTTTGTTTCATTATTCTTGAAGTGAACGCAGACTTTTTCTGATTGGTTTGAGTGACCCCCTTTGGTTTATAGGTGGTCTCATTTTAAATTTATATAATTTATTGATATCAAAGTTTGTGTACAGTTCTTTTTTATTGAACTAAATAAATAAAATAATTTAAGAAAAGTTTATGAATGATTTTTCATAGTACAAATAAAATATACTTAGATGAACGCAGACTTTTTCTGCCATGTGTATATATATATTTTTGGCGCTTTATAGCCGCTGAAGGGATTTTCGACAAAAGGCTTGCCATTCCCTGTTAAGGAGCGAACGCAATTTGAAATTGATTTATTTTCTGTAATTTTAAATGTTGGTCGAACCTGGATTTGAACCACCCAGGCCATCCGCGTAGTGTAGTACGTAATGCTAACTACTCGGCTATTGCGGCCGCGATTATATATGTATGTATATATATTTATAATTAATTAAACTTTAAACTATTCAAAGCATTTACATATTAAATGATTGATAATTCCAAATTACATTATTTATACTTCATATGTACTTATGCGGGCTTATGGAAAGTTACTTTACCTAACCCAATAAAACATACAGACGTAAATCACACACGATTTTCAACAGGTTTTTTTTTATTTTGTATTAAAAGAGGAAAAGTGCAATGTCTTTCTTTGGAAATTACTTTTATTTTCAAATCAAAATCACTTTTCAGGCAAATGGCCATTTACGAAACTGTTTCCACGAACCATGATCACAGTTAGAAAATTTAATTTCTAAATTAATTTTCTGTATTTTGAATGTTGGTCTGGCCGGGGTTAGAACCTATGAACCTATGAACTTTCTCAGCTCTCTATATTTATTAAATATATCTCATATATATTTCATATGTAATTTAATTTTGCTTTATCTATTATTCTAGTTTAATTTTTTATATATTTTTTAATTTATTTAGTTTATTTTAATTTATTTCTGATAAATTTTCTATTTTAATTATTTATTTTTTTCTTTTTGTTTTATTTCCTTTATTTGTTGTTTTATTTAATTAATTTACACTAATTTTTTTTTGTCGCTAATTTTTTATGAATTTTTTTTTTAATTTTTATTTGCTTAGTTACAGTTTTTCGTTAATTTTTTTATTTATTTTATTTATTTTTAATTAATAAATAAATTTTTTCCCTTTTTTATTTTATTTATTTATTTTTCTTTTATGTTTATTAATTTTTTTTTTTAATTTTTTTTTTTAATTTAATTTTCGTTTCCTTCTTTTATTTTCGTTAATTTCTAATTTTTATAATTTTTTCTTCTTTAATTTAATTTTATTTTCGTTAAATTTAAATTTTTATGACTTTTTCTTTCTTCTTTAATTTAATTTAATTTTAGTTTTTTTTTATTCATATATATATATTTACATTATTTATTAATATTTTATTTTATTTTCCTTTATTTTTTACTTATTTCAATTAATTTTTATTTTTTAACGCTTTATCCTTTAATTTAATGATATTATAGTTTATTTTTTAATTATTTTTTATAGCTATAATCAATTTTGGTTAATATTTTAATTTTTTAGTTATTTATTTTATTTTTTTATTTATTTTTTATTGATTATTTATGATGATTTTATTTATTATTTAATTAACTTTTTAACTTTATATATTTTTATTATTTATTTAATTATTTATTTTTTAAATTTAATTTTTTATTTTATTTTTTTTTAGTTTTATTTTCGTTAAAATTTTGACTTATTTATTATTTTTGAATAATTAATTTTGTTTTTCTTTATTTTTTATGTAATTTAAATTATTTACAATACTTTTCTGTATATATTTTTAATTTGTTTAATTTAATTTTATTTTCATTTATTTTTCAAATTTTATTTGTTTATTTTTTTCATTTTTTTTATTTCCTTTTGTTTGTTATTTTATTTATTTAACTTAATTTCGTTTTTTGTCAATAATTTTTTATTTATTTTTATTAGCATAATTAAATTTTCTTTCGTTCATTTTTTATTTAAATTATTTATTTTTTTAATATTATTTAATTTTTTTATATTTTTTTATATTTTTATTTTATTTATTTTTAATTAAGTTATAATAATTTTTATTTACTCATTTTTTTAATTTTATTTTATGTTTAATTAAGTATTAATAATTTTTATTTACTTATTCTTTTAAATTTTATTTCATGTGTAATTAATTTATTTATTTTTGTTACTTTTTTAATTTTTTTAATTTAATTTTATTTTCATATATATTTTAGTTATTTATTTTTATTGGTTATTTTTCATTCTAATTTCCTTTAATTTTTATATAAAAAATTGTATTATTATTTTTAATTAGTTAATTTTTTTTTCTTATTTATTTCTAAATTTTTTATTTTAATTTATTTTGGTTTGTTTTTATTTTCACTTAATTGATTTTATTTAAATTTGAATCATTTATTTATGTTGATTTTTTTTATTAATTTTTATATTTACTTTTTATTTTATTTTTTACATATATATTTCTTATATTATTTATTTTTTATTTTCATTTTTATTATTTTTTATTATTAATTTAATAAATTTGTTTTCCTTTATTTTTTAATTTATTTACGTGTTTTAGATTTTTTTTCTATATATATTTTTATCTTGTTTAATATAATTTTATTTTTGTTTGTTTTTAGTTTTATATAAAGATGATATGATTTCCAAGTGTCGTTTTGGCCATTTTTAATATGTCATGATCAGTCATTTTTTTTTTTCATTATATTCAGTAATGTTTGCAATCTCATAATGGCAAGATATACGCAAGAACAACGTTTACAAATTATGCAATATTATTATCATAATAATCGTTCTGTAATTGCAACTTTTAGTGCGCTTTTGCCATTTTATGGTCGTAATAATCGTTCACCTGTGCTCGCTATTCGTCGAATTGTTGAAAATTTCGAGCGTACATTTCGCTTACATAATGTTCAAGTGCCAATAAGACAAAGAACCGGTCGAAGTAATGAAAATATTGCTGCCGTTCAGGCAAGTGTTGTTGAAAACCGTAATTTGTCGATTCCAAGACGTTCTCAAGAATTGGGACTGTCTCAAACCACAACCTGGCGGATTTTGAGAAAGGATTTGGGCTTGCATCCGTATAAAATTGTTCTCACTGAAGAACTGAGGTCATTGGACCACCATAAACGTCATGAATTTGCTGATTTTGCCTTGGAACAACTTGAAAAAGATAACGATTTTTTTAAGAAAATCATCTTCTCCGGTGGGGCTCACTTTCATCTGAGTGGTGCGGTAAATAAACAAAACTGTCGATTCTGGTGCGAAGAAAATCCAAAAATTATTCATGAACAACCATTACATTCACCTAAATTGACAGTTCGGTGTGGTTTTTAGTCTGGTGGAATCATCGGTCCGTACTTCTTTCGAAAAGAAGCTGGTTACTGTCAATGGAGAGCGGTATAGATCGATGATAACCAACTTTTTATAGCCACAATTGGCAGAAATTGATCTTAACAACATCTGGTTCCAACAAGACGGGGCTACCTGTCACACAGCACGTGCAACAGCCGAATTATTGCGAAAAAGGTTTGGTTATGCGATAATTTCAAGAAATTGTGACATTAATGACCTCCAAAAAGTTGTGATTTAACACCATTAGACTACTTCTTGTGGAGTTATGAGAAGTCATTGGTCTTTTGCAATAAACCAGACTCTCTTCAAGCTTTAAAAGTCAATATTGAACGTGCTATTCATGACATACGACTTGATTTAGTGGAAAAAGTGCTCAAAAATTGTGTTCATCGAATTCGTTCCTGCAAAAGAAGTCGTGGAGGCCATTTGAATGATGTTATATTCAGAACTTAATTTTATCGATTGTACTTCACATTAAATAAAAAACATTTGAATTTCCTTAACAATTAGTATGTTCTTTTTTTTTAAAAGAAATCATATCACTCTTATTGGAAAACTCTATATTTTGTAGGTTTTTACATTTTATTAATTTTTTGATGCATTTTTTTTATTTTTATTTCATTCAATTTCATTTTATAAAATTTTATTTTCAATTTATTTATTTATTTTTTTCGTTTTGTTCTTATTTTTTATTTATTTAATTTTTTTTCTTTTCGTTTGTTAATTAATTATAATTTTTTCATTCATTCATTTATTTTTTATTTGTTTTTT
The DNA here is from genome assembly GCA_030068015.2 of Neoceratitis asiatica. NCBI lineage: Eukaryota > Metazoa > Arthropoda > Insecta > Diptera > Tephritidae > Neoceratitis > Neoceratitis asiatica. Next base: position 28,887,976 of record CM061524.1, read on the forward strand.
TTTTCAATTTTCTTTAATTTTTATTTTACTAATTTTTTAATTTTTTTTTGTTATTTTTTCTTTTCGTTTATTTAATTTAATTTAATTTAATTTAATTTTATTTTATTTTAATTTATTTTAATTTATTTTATTTTATTTTTCGCTTATTTTTATGTTATTTATTTTTTTAAAAATATTTATCTTACTTTTTAAGAAAATCTCTACGAAATAAATTTCTCCAAATCTATTTCTCGGCGAGTTCGCTTGACAGGTAGATAGGTAAAAATAAATATCTCGAAAAGAACTTTCTGGACATCACGTTAGATAGGGATATGATCGCCTTTCAGCATAAATCTCTACAGTCTTCTTCTATCGAACCCCTCTTTTTCTCTTCTAGTTCCATCCACTTCTCGACAAACTTCTTAAGCGTAGTTACGCTCTAGGTTACTCTAACCATGTATAGATGTACCAACAAAATAAACAGCTCCAATAACAACAACAACAACAAATGAGTTATAACCACATATGGATATTTGCTGTCTGTATGTCATAAATGATGATAATTGCTTGTGACAGTGCTGTCTAATGTTTGCAATCGTCACTATGAACGGCAAAGTGGAATGTGGGTAGCCGACGTTTAAGAAGAGTTAGTTAGTTAGTTGAAGATGCGAAGATGCGAAGTTGCAGCAATTGATTTGGGTGGTGTGGTGGTGGTGGTGGTGAACGAACGGTTACGTACGTTGCTGATTGGCAATTGACGATCGGTGGGTTAGATCGCGCGACGATCGTTCATTGTGATCTTGTGATCGATATGATCGATGACAATTGTGCGGTATCGCTTACCAAACAAGTCTATTTCTATGTTTGTCTCTGCAATTGCCATATGAGGCACCACCACATAACAGCGAATGCAGCTGCTGAAGATTTTGTGCGTGCTTTTTGTTGTTGTTGTTTTTGTTGTTGTGAGTTTTGGCCGCCGCTTGCATGGCGAGTTGTCCGCGCAGTTGGATGCGTTGAGTTGTTAGTTAGGAAATATCAGTAAATGAAATGAAGAACGGCTGCTGCCGGCAACTAATGATTTTCCCATAGATGCTATTTGAACGATGGATGGATGGATGCGCGTAGCAGAAGAAAAAAGTCACCGCATTTTTCTAGACTTTGCTTCTGTTGTCACATTTTATTCATATGGTTTTTTTTTGTTCATGTGCTCGGCTATATAGCTCATTAAAACTACACGGAAAATTAATTCGTTTCAAAGCGCGCGGTTTTTTCTTACATATTTGCTGCGGTCGTTGGCTTTGTAACTATGCGTAGAAAGGAAAACTGTGAGACTTTCAACATTCGTGCGTGCGTCTGTTCGATCAATCGGCTGGTGTTGTGATGTCAGTGGATCGATGGATCGATCGATCGGCCAACTGACCATGGGATCTAGTTTTTGCTGAGCATAAGTGTCCTCAGTGTTGGAAATTGACAGCGCGCTTAAGAGACGGCAGTAATATGGTATAAGTAGGCACCGTTCTAATCAATACGTGTGCAATAGGTACTTTCTAGCGGCAGAGTCATGAGAAATGTTATGGTACCGAAGTCGGAATTGAAGTTTTTGAAATCTGCTTCTTTGGAGTTGAAATCGATCGACTCTGAAACGATCATACCCGTACTTTTATGTGAAGGGCGGATAAAACCATTTACAATACCTCGTGATACATACAGAAAGGAGTCTATTTCTGTCGCAGAAGCGTTCAAATATAAATTGATCCCACTAAGATGATGTCAACGGACCGTAGTCAGAACCAACATTTTTTGCTGTAAAATCTATCAGAACCACAGTCGTTTCTACTGTTCATCCCCTCTTTAGACGATGGCGATCATTAATATAACCGAAGATCAATCGGAAGCTCCGAGGACTTGAAACCAAGGCATAAAACTACTTTTGCAGAGTCAAAGTCTAGCGCGGGTCTTGTACGGAACACACATTTTTTAAATAAATTGATACCTTCCTACTCATATGGGAAGGACATCCCCAGGAATCCATTCCTGGTGCGTTGTGCTACGATCGATCGGCAAGTATGTTGTGGGGCATCGGAAACTGAAGTCACAGCATTCGGATACGTTGCTATAAATTCCACTTCGGTCCCTTTGTTGCGGATAGACATTAAAGGAAATCAGAGAGATATATCACACAAATGAGTTGAAGAGAAATGGATGTCGGAAGGTCTAAGGTTGGCACTGGGAGGTCTGTTTTTTTTTCGAAATTTTGATTTCTTGCAAATAATTTCATGATGGTCTCTTTATTCCAGGTAAGCAATAAAGGAATTCAAAGAGATTGTGCACTGGAAAGATCTAACTGTAACTGGATTCCATGGACCAAATACAGCACGGGGAGATCTACAATTAATTTGAAATTTCGATCAGAATATTTCTCAGAATATTTCATCTGGAAATCTGTATTCGGGGGAGGTAGCGGAGCAAATTAGACGCCTCTATAGGCGAGTGGATAGTATAGCATACTTCAATGAGGAAGACACTAGATTTGAACCCTGGGCAGACCAAAATTCGCCAAAAAGGCGCCGTCTTGTTGAAACCAAATGTCGCGGAGGTCACGAGCTTCATTTTCAGGCATCAAATAGTCGGTTATCATGGCGCGATAACGGTCGCTATTGACGGTTACGTTCTCACCGACATCATTTTTGAAGAAATATGGACCGATGATTCCACCGGCCCACAAACCACACCAAACCGTTGTTTTTTCTGGATGAAATGGCAGCTCTTGAGACTCTCTTGAGGTTACTCTTCGTCCCAAATGCTGCAATTTTGCTTGTTTACATACCCATTGAGCCAGAAATGGGCCTCATCGCTAAACAAAAATTTGGCTCGAAAACGTCGGATCTTCTTGGAACTTTTCAAGAGCCCATAGAGTGAAGCGATGTCACTTGGGAAGGTCGAGCGGCTTCAGTTCTTGCACAAGCTGTATTTTGTACGCTTTCAATGTGAGATCTCGACGTAAAATGCGCCAAGTCGTTCCATACGTAAGTACGAGTTGCTGCGAACGGCGCAGAATCGACTCTCCACAACAATACGGAACCAAAATAACATGACAGCTTGACACGACTCACGCGTGATCTGTCAAAAAAAAAAAGGCTTATGAAAAAAGTACCTCTACTTGAATCACCCTTTAAGTTAACAAATTCTTTGCATAGAGGCATCCATCCCTAGAGTATCAGAGACGCCATCCTCTTTACGGCGCTCTATTCACGATGGGAAGTGAGTTTAACGAAACTAGAGTCAGAATTGTGATTTTCCGAAACTAAGTTTTTCGAAATCCGAACCGAAGTTGTAGACAAAAACAAACGCAAGTTCGAAACCATAGCTACCGAATTCGAAGCACCGTTACATGCCTGAATGCACTAGTGGGACAGTGAAGCAGCGGCACGTAATTGTTATTTTCCAAGTAAAAAAATCAGCTGCAGATTGGCCACTTTAGATTTTATATATATGTACATATGTACATATATGTGTGTAGATATGTATGTACTTAGTTTGATGTTGCATGCAACAAACGCGTACACGTGCAATTCCCTGTTACTTACTGTTGTTAAAAAATGCATTATTGTTATTTCACTTTGTGATGTTGTTGTTGCTGTTGTTGTTATCTCGCGGCTGCTCTTCACATGTACTCACGATGACTGACTGCCTGGCTGTTTGTGTGTGTTGCTTGTGTGCTGTTTTGTGGCTGGTTGGCTGGCCGCTTTGCTCGCATTAATGCGGCAAACAAGTCACATTCATTGTGAATGCAAAAGGCGTTAGTGAGCGTTTTCGGAATAACTAATTGAATCGACGCATTACAACGTTAATTCGTTTTTGTTGTTATTGTTGTTACCATTTGCTTGCATTTGTAGCAGTATTATTCTTACGAGCATGCCGTTTTGGCTTGTTATTGTTCTCATGCAACGCAAACGCGTACGTATGTATGTACATATATGTATTATTTATTCATATTGTTGCTGTTGTTATTTCTTTTTTTTTTAATACAATATCTCGTTCGATTGCCCATTTCTCGTGTCTTTTTTATTCTTCTTGTGTTTACTCTTTTATTATTCTGAATTTTTGTTAGTTTATTATTACATTCTTTTCATTTCTTTTCTACTATTTTTTACTGTTGTAATCTATACTGTTTACTTTACCTGCACTGATTTCTTCATTTCTAATGTCATTGACGTTCCGTAATATGACAAGCTGTGTGTGCTCTTGACATTAGCGGAAGAGAGAGGGAGAGAGATGGCGCGCTCTCACACAATAATTCTTTACTTTTATCATGCTTGACCTCCTTCTCTTTCCCAGTCGCTCGTTTTAAGCCCCAAGAAAAACCAGAACTTCTTTACCCTCTTAACGGATTAATCTCTTCCGCCTGGGTCTGCGTTTTGCGTCCAGGTCGCTGAATGAAATACTTTGTCCATATAGGCCGTATAGTATGTGCTCTGTATTCGTTGTTGTTGTTGTTGGTGTTGTTGTTGTTGTTACTGTTGCCGCTGCTGTTTTTGTTGTTGTTTTTGTTTTTGTTTTTGTTGTTGTTGTTGTTGTTGTTGTTGTTGTTGTTGTTATTGTTGTTGTTTTTGTTGTTAACATTGTTGTTGTTGTTGTTGTTGTTGTTGTTGTTGTTGTTGTTGTTGTTGTTGTTGTTGTTGTTGTTGTTGTAAACACAGAAAAATTACCCATATTGAGTTTCGGGGAATATTGTGTGAGTGACAGTCCTTGGCTGAATAAAAATCCGGGTCGTTCCGGTATAAAGACCCGACTGTCGTGGGACCTATTGGATTTTAGTTGCCTCTTACGGTGGACATACCATATCCTAACCAGCAGGGGATCTGTATTCGTCTAAAGAGCTCTGCAAAGATATTTGACATGAATCTGGTAACTTTTCTCAAAAAAGTGGGCTCGTACTGAAAATTAGATTAGGTAGCGAGCTATTTCTATTATATAATTGACCTTCTAATTGACTTTCTCTGCATCCACTACATACCTGAACCAGTTCACCCTCTGACAGCCCTTTTACAATGGGCGTACATACAGTTATCTCATGACGAAGGGCTAGGGCATAGTGGCCAAACTTATTTTTGCACTGAGCAAGCGCAGATCGATCCTACCTCTCACAGGTTTATGGAATGCGAGCGAGTTATGTTCTATTGCTATTAGCAAAACATCTCTTTCGGGCTGACTCGCATTGGATCTATTAGTGATCTATCTGAAGGATGAGCTCACCTCGAGCATTGTGGTCGATCCCAATGGCTATCCTCATCGTACAAGCTCTTGTTGTTGTTGTTGCAACCGCAGTAAAATTCCCCAAATTATGCTTCAGGAAATATTGCGGCAGCGACAGTCCTTGGCCAGATATAAATCTGTAACGATCCCGTACAAAGACTCGACTGTCCCGGGAACTGTTGGAATTTAGTCGCCTCTTTGAACAGGAATGCCTTACCGCGGGTAAATTCTTGAACCCCTAACACGCAGGGGGAACAGCCTCTTCTTTCGTTTCCTTGTTGATGGATGCTCTCAGAGAACGGAACACCAAGTCGAGTAGAAAACTGCTTCGCTGTCCGTTGTGTGATTGCAGCTTTTCGACGTCACACTTGTGTTTGTTGATGAGCGTTCTTTGCTGCGCAGTGCCGGTTGCGTGTGTTTGCTGCTACAAGATAGTGGTCCAAGTCGATGCTAGGTCTTCGGAGCGTAGAAGTCCATCCACCGCGGTGAATGCCAGGACTCGGTGACTGAGTTTGAGCTCCCACCGCGTCTCTTGGACAGCAGTGATGTCAGCCTTTAGTCGTATAAGGGCATGAGACAGCTGGGAAGCGGCACCTTCGCAATTAAAGAACCGGGCATTCCAGGTATATGCCCTCAAATCGTGATCCATGGTACATATGCTATGGTGATCATCAAAGGAAGGTGTGTTTCTCATCCGAGACTGTTATCTCTTTCTTATTGGAGTTACTTTCCACGTGGTGGACCTCAAACCCAGCATACAACCTCTCTTCGGAGTAGGTGGGTGAATTAGGACACGTTTATATAGCGAGTTGCTTGCCTCAAGACAAGCGTCCACTCATAGCCATACCTCTGTAAAACTCTAGTTAACACTTAAACTGAATAGGACGGAGGGATTCCACTAAAGCTCCATCTTTTTAACTGTGATACAAGGCTCCACACCTGTTGGTCACTGCGTCTCGCATAAGGGTTACTCACGTTTCCAGGGTTTGCGACCAGGACGCACCCTATTACCACGTAGTCATTGCGGGTGCTGCGTTTAACGTCTTACTGCAAAAAGAATGCGCTTATCGCTCGTCTGCGTTGTTGACAGTCTCAAAAATATGTATTTCTGCGGTTGTCGTGGTCATGGCATCACTCACCATTGGCTTAAGTACACCCATCTTGTACTCTCCTAATGCCTAATACCAACCCCCATCACACAATTTTAGGAAATATAACCTTCATCTCTCAGTTCATGCCAGTCTTGGAAGTCCTCCTTAATAAACGGTCGGCAGCTCTGCGGCAAGAGAGGATCCACACACCGCTTAGGCAATTGGTTATTGGTGGCTGTGGTTAGTTGCGCCCGTGGTATTGTGTGTGTACATTTCCACAAGGTGTTACCTGGTTAACAAATACCACTGATTTTCCTCATTAAGCCAACACACCACACACATTCTTCACAGACTGCTCGCTACTGCAAAACCGATTTCATTTCAAATTAACCTCTGTAGCCTTACAACAATTGGCCCTAAAATGCAACGCGCCAACTGTTGCTGCTGCTGCTGCTGTTACTTGGTTGGCACAAGTGGTGTTCGTCAGACTGGCCGTTCGCCTTAACAGACGGCCAGCTGAAGGTGCCTAATGCCTGGAGGTTCTTAAAGTTCATCATTAATTTCGTTGGCGTAGAAGCAATGCTGGAGTATTGGAATGAGCAAATGAAAGAGTAGACTTTTACATACATATGTACATGTATGTACGTATGTAAATATGTTTGTGTGTGTTCATGTAAATCGTCTGCAATTACTCTTGCACACCGCTGCTGCTGCTGCTGCTGCTGCTGCTGCCGCACAAACTTTTTGACAGATTTCTTATGGCAGACTTTTGGCGCCTACAGTGTAATAATTCTTATGCGTAGTTGTTGTTGTTGTTGTTGTTGTTGTTGTTGTTGTTGTTGTTGTTGTTGTTAACCATTTTTTTGTTTTGTTTATAACTTATTTTGTATGCCATTGTTGTTTTAAAACCAAATTTATTATGTGGTTGTTGCATTCATTATTTATACAAAGACACTTGACCAGAACAGACCTTAAGGGCACACACGAATATTGTAGGCTCGCTTAGGAATTCTTAACTGTCTTCTTTTCGTGGTAATTAAATGCATACAAAGTTGTGATGGTATGTATTTATTATGAATGTGTTCTTTTTGAATTTTGGTTTTTGTGTAGAATTCTTTTTTTGTAATTATCATTTCTGAAGGTGTTAAAAAAATTTACATCTCCTTAAACGTTTCGAAGTGACCTCTTGGAATACACTTAACACCGCACTTGCCATATCTTCTTCTTGATTGTGGAGCTCTAAGTACGAAATCCACAGCTGCACACGAAAAGTTACTCTATAACTCTCCTTTCCCCAGTAGCGAAGACACGTCTTTTATTCACCACCGGAGCTCAGCAGCACATTAGCGTGATCCTCGACTATCCTTTTCATCAGCTGAACGAAATACTGGGTGATCCCTTTCGAGGTTCCCCACTTTTTTAAAGAAAAAAACACAGAAAATTCAAATTTGATGGGGATTGTTTATTATCATTCGAAAAAACATTCTTTGGCATTTATTTTTTGAAGATTATCTTTTTCAAATGTTGTTCCGCGTCTACGTCTCAAATGGTCCATCCTTTTCGATGACTCGCTCGAGCATTTCAACTGATAACAGGTGAATGACACGCGTGATGTTTTGCCCCAAGGCCTGAATCGAAGCGGGATTGTACGCATAGACTTTAGACTGTGGCCCAAAACGAGAAATTATATACTCACCGAAGTGTTCTCTCAATAAATCCATTGATTAATGCGATGAGTGGGAAGTGGTGCCGTGTTGTTGAAACCAAATATCGCGGAGATCTCGGGCTTCAATTTCAGGTCTCGAATAGTCGGTTATCATGGCGCGATAACGGTCGCCATTGACGGTTACGTTCTCACCGGCATCATTTTTGAAGAAATATGGACCGATGATTCCACCGGCCCACAAACCACATCAAAGCGTTTTCTTTTCTGGATGAAATGGCAGCTCTTGAATCTCTTCAGGTTTCTCTTCGTCCCAAATGCGACAATTTTGCTTGTTTATATACAAATTGAACCAGAAATGATCCTCAACGCTGAACAAAATTTGGCTCGAAAACGTTGGATCTTCTTGGAACTTTTCAAGAGCCCATAGAGTGAAGCGATGTCACTTGGAAAGGTCGAGCGGCTTCAGTTCTTGCACAAGCTGTATTTTGTACGCTTTCAATTTGAGATCTCGACGTAAAATGCGCCAAGTCGTTCCATAAGTCAGTCCGAGTTGCTGCGAACCGCGCCGAATTGACTCTCCACAACAATACTGAAACCAAAATAACATGACAGCTTGACACGACTAACGCGTGCTCTGTCACAAAATTGCTATTGAAAAAAGTACCTCTACTTGGATCACCCTTTAGTATCAGCTCAAACTGATAGTTAAATTCCACTAAGTTGAAATTCTGACAATAAATAACCCCAAGTTCCTCCATTCAGCACCACAGAAAATAATAGAACGCCATTCGCAGAGAGTCCGTTAACACCTTTACAAACTCTCTAACCCTGAATGGCTGCTCAAAATACAACCACTATCCGTAGCAGGCGATAGGCTAGAGCTACCTCGCAAGACTCCCACCTATTCAAACTTGACCTCGACATACCTAACATATATTCTGCATACAACAAGTCCGCGCACGACACTAATCATCTTTATTTCTATCCCTAAAAGCAACTCATCTAGCTCCCTTCGTTAGATGACCTCAGCCGCCAAGATCTTCGGTCAAAGCTCAGTAAGCAAGGGAAGGGTAAATAGGATAGATTACATACCCCAACGTTTTATCTGAGAAAGAACGCTAAAAGACTCAACAAAATCAGAAAATGTTTCTAAGAGCAGGCAAGCAGTGGATAGAGTGAAGAAACTGCAACGATTTCTGAGGAACGCAGTTCAGAGAACTCAGAAAAAATCTTAACCCATTTACAGCTAATGGTCGAGTCGAAAATAAACGAGAAATGTCCTGAAAGCAATAATTGTATGTCATTTTGCATCTTTCTGAACTTAACAAAATTTTTTCTTTCCCTAATTTATTGATTTTTTAAAATTGGCATTGACTAATTAGAGAAGCCTCGTCGTCACAAGCATTCGTCATATAAATGCACCAAATGCGATGTAGCCCTACATGTTTTGTGTTTCAATCAATTCCATGAAATATAAAAATAAGATATTGAATTTGCAAAAAAAAATTTTCCAAAACTCACTTATCAGATGTATCTTTCTTCTATTTTAAATGAAATGTAAAGTGAAATTTGAACATCGAAGAAAATAATCGTGTTGAATGATAAACTCTAATAAAACACTGTTTTACTTTAGTAAGTATCGTTTTCGGCTGATGGTCGACTTTTCGACCACATTCCCGTGGCTAAACGGCTCAATGTAAAAATCTCAAAAAATAAAGTTTCGAATTTTTTCCATACTAAGCAGAATATAAAGTTTGAATTAAATCAATACAGTGGATCCAAGTGCCGACGGAAATGGGTTAAAACTATGCCATTGTCGGAGAAGAGAAGATAGGCACTACCACCCACAGATTCCCTAAGATACACAACACAATCCCCATGGAATATCTCTTACAGGTCCACTCTTCATCCCCTGTTTTGATTGGACAGCATCTACACTATGGATGCCTTTGACATAACCGCTACCATCCTCTTGACAAAGATATGTTTAACGTACAAGTCGTGAATTCAGTGTTGTCCCACAGCTTCGGAAGACACTCTGCCATTGATCGGATGGCAACGACGTCTTCAACAGAGCTAATTACCAGTTTAAATATCTCCTTTTCGAACCGAGCAGCTTCTGTCGGGAAGACGACGTTAAGATGAAGTCCGTAAGACGTTTCAGTAAAAGGCTGTCAGTAAACGCCGCCTCCAACAAGGTCTGCTGCTGAGAAGACCTTCTTCCTTTTCGTCTTTCAATATGCATATATATATCACTGCCACGATCAGCTGGCCGCTAGCGAGTTGAGTGGGTTTTCTATTTCTTGGTTGGTTTAGCCTCCTCGGGAGCCTGGTGCCATTTTCCGGTCCTTGGAGGCATTGGATCCGTTTTGGCCATTTGACTGGTTGCGGCCGTTATTGTTGGGCGGCCAAATTGGGCTTCGGGGAATATTGCGGGAGTGACAGTCCTTGATCGGATAAAAATCCCGGTTGTTCCGGTATAAAGACACGACTAACGCGTTAGCTATTGGATTTTGGTCGCCTTTTACGACTGGTATGCCTTACCACGGGTAAATTATTGAGCCCTTAACCCGCAGGGAGTGCCTGTTGCGGCCGTCAGTACAAGCTGTTTGGGCGTCTAGCGGTCACAGAGCGTTTGTCAGCTATTTTGCAAGAGTTCAGGCTAGTTTGAGTTCGGGGGTTGAAGCCTCCAGACTCCGCTCCCCTCGCAGTTGAAACTGCGGGTGGATTACCATGGATTATGTTGGGTAGCAGTTTAGCGTTTCTGCCAATGTTGACTTCTTTTCAGAGGAGACTCTTTTCGTCATGCTCGTTTTCACTGCAAACTCAATCAAAGTTAAATCACTTAAAGCCGTTAACTGTTTCCCTCGAAGTCACGTGAAAGCAAAGAATGATGGACCTTCATTTCTTCTTCCTTCATATTTAGGCAGCCGAGCTAAACAATTCCGGTAGCATTTTATTATCTCATAGAAAATTACTTTGCGTTGTCTGTATAGTAGAACAACAAAAACAACATAGCAATAGCACACTTAACGCGTTTGTGCCTCAATATGGAAAGGGAGATTTACACGCCGTCTTTGGCAAATCATCGCCATCAAAGAGCGCTTACCGTTGTTATCTTCTCATACCAATAAAACACGTTGCCTTTCCAGGGATCTGCGCGCACAGGCACACATACAAACGCAGAATTGCGCTACCATTATATGGTATCTGCTCTACACAAACTAATTTCGAGCTGAAGTGGAGTGGAGGAGAGTGAAGTGCAGGATAGTGGAGTGTAGTCGCCGTCACTTGTTTCGTCTTCTAGTATTTACCACTGCCCAGTTTGCGCATGCGTACACGTTCGTTCTAAGCAAACACTCCTTTGTCGCTTCTGCCTTTTTTGTCGTGGCTATTAAATCAGCGGGTCTGTGGTTGAATCCTCTTTGCTGCTGTATGTTGTTGTTGCGGCAGCAGCAGCCGCCGTGTGACAGTGGCAATTGTGGTCGGCCTCATGGGCGTAATATGGTCATAATATCTCGAAAGTCAAACCGTAAATAGCACACAAATACACAAACATAAGAGTACATACCGCGCTGTCTGAGTTGTACAACTCTTCCTTCTCTGGATCTATGCTTGTTGCGCGCAACCCATATTTAGTTTGAGTTATGTTAGAAGAATGCTTTATTGCCGTATGTCGTATGAAATAATGATAAGAATTCTTAGTTGGTAAAGTTATTTATTTTACAACAACTACGATTAAGGTATTTCCTTAATAAGTTTGATTGGAGTGGAAAAGAAGAGGAAGAAGAAGAAGAACAAGCAGTGATTTGTGATTCATTAGATGTTTATGTCATATAAGGAAACCCTCAACCGCAAGTCTGTGTCTGTGCATGAGTGATATGGAGTTTTAGTAAAGGCACGCAAAAAATTCTACTTTCTCAGAGATTCCCGGTCAACGCCCAACGATTGGTTCTCTAAATGCAGGCTCTTGAAAAGCTGATCAATGCCGGCTCTATGCAAGAAATGAGTTGTCCTTAGATGGCCTTACAACCGGCATGTAGTAAGACGCAAATAGCTCCATCTGTACACCAAGAGCTTGTTGTTGTTGTTGTTGTAACCGCAGAAATTTTCCCAAATGGGGCTTCGGGTAAATATTGTGGGAGTGACAGTTCTTGGCCGGATAAAAATCCGGGTCGTTCCGGTATAAAGACCCGATTGTCGCGGGAACTATTGGATTTTACTCGCCTCTTACGACAGGCATGCCTTACTTAGGGGTCAGCGAGCTTCCTCATGTTCTCAGCTCAATTTTACGTTTGAAACTGAAGAAAAAAATCAAACACTGGAGCTGTGTCTGTTTTTTTTTCTAAAATATTTAGCCACTTAAGAGTCAACGAAAAGCAAAGCTGTCAACTAGATCGACTAAAACTAAAGTTCCATCAGACGAGGTGTTACGACATAGGATCGGACCATAGGATGTTAGAATAGTTTATTTAAGAAGTTGGAAACTGTATGGGGTAAAGTTCAGAATTTTAATTGTACCAGAGTGCTAAGGGTTCGCCATGCAGCCCGAGTTCTTTGTCTGCAATATGTGATGCTACCATTCGCGTAACGTGCAGTACGTGGAAAAGGGTTCATTGAGTCTCTGTGAAGGTATTTGTTCTATGAGAAGTTCGGAAGTTCCTCCTGAGTCCCTCCTGGTGTGCGTGGAAGGTGATTAATTCTATACAATATTTGTTTTGTAGGAGTATCAGGAGCGTCTTTTCTTGATTATTGTGGTGGCTCAGGTTGTCAACCATCCGCTTGTAGAGTTTTACTTTCGTAGGTTAATATTATTCTCCACACTACTAACCCAATCCCATCCTTAGAGGAAATTAATGTGGCGAACCGTTTGTTGGAAGCTAATAAGGAGACACAGTAATCTGTATGTTCTGGGGTAAAGTCGATGACTTGCAGAATCCTCGCATGTCCAAGTTTCGAACCTAGAAGTGACTCAGTTTCTTTACCATGGTTGTGCAGTTTTAAGGAGTTTTTCAATGGTCCACTGATACTGATTAGTCACCTGCGACACAATTACAACATCTCTTCTCTCTCTTAAGCGGCCTCCACCAGGCAAATATTCAATTAGGCATGATAGACTTAACTTCAGTGGAACTTCAAATGATAACTACAGTATAAGTCGACCGACTGACTTCGACCTCCAAGTCAGTTTCCTGTCGAGGATAACCCCTAGGTATCGCAGGTCATTAACGATCAGAGAAGAAAGGACATCTCCATGGCGGTTCAACTGGTGCCGTTTTCCGGTCCTTTTGCATCCGTTTTGAGTTTAGCCCCACTGGCCGTTTGCCTGGTTGCGGCCGTCAATACCCACTGTTTCCGCGTCTAGCGGTTCCAGAGCTTTTGTCAGCTCTTTTGCTAGAGTTTAGGCGTGACTCGTTTGAGGGCGGAGGTTGGAGTCTCCAGAATTTATGTCCCTTTCGCAGTTGAAACTGCGGGTGAGCTTAGACCCTACTCTACATAGTCACCACAGTTTTGTTGTAGAATACTTTGATGTTTGGTTCGACCTCGTATTCAAAGTTTTACGGCTAGACATTGTAGAAGTCCACATCGATATCAAGAAAGTCACCTACGATTTACACGATATTATAGTATGAAGTGCAGTGTCTACCAATTTTCCTTCACAGTTAACATATTGAGCCAAGAACAGGCATCCTCGAAGAATCTTGTAGCTTCTTAACAGCACAATCAGCCTGAAAGCACCATCGTAAAACTGAGATCATCTACGAACTTTCGAGAGGAAGATCACTTTCGCTCGCAACCTACGCAGTGATTAGAGGCAGTTTTCCTCTACGTCACTGTGACCAATGACTCAAACCAGCCATCTCCTGAAGAGATCTACTATAGAGCAGTATGATTATAGAGTTTGGCATGATCGCGAGAAGAGCTGTTTTATTGCTGTCTTGCTATCAGTGAAGATGAATACATAAGTATTTCTCTTCCTGAGTATTTGTATCCAATGTGTTTAACAACTTCCAAAATAGCGGTCTGTGTGTTCCTTAGGATGTCAAGGATTAATTCGCCTTGATTACTTCCAGATACGTTACCCCATTAGAAGTCTTTTATGTATTTTACTTAAGAGCTTTCAACTTTTGTACAAAAAATCACGAATCTATGGAAATTGGAAGATGTAGCATTCGGTAGTACTTGCCACGGACTGGTCAAATATGAGAAAGACTGAGGGCGGAAGGATATTCACTTCATAGTCGCTGTAGCGAAAATGGCAATTTATATCAATTTTATTTATTTTCCGCCATTTTTTATATTCATGTATGCCATAATTTGTGATTTAATGCATTTTTTTTCAGCTCCGAATGCGTTATGATACAAATTTTTTAGAGATTTTTATCTAATATGATTTATTGGCAATTTTATGCGTCCAACATAAATGCAAGCAAATTGCTCTGGCCAATTTATTTCTGCACATGTTATGTATGTATGTATATATATAAGAGTATATTTACTTGTACACATGAATATTTGTAAACTCATGTGAATATGTAAATTTCCAAACCAAATACTAATCTTTCCACTAAGCCAACGATCAGTCAAGTTTTGAGAACGTCCAACCTGTGGCTGAAGTGGCATATATAAAGGGTGATCCAAGTAGAGGTACTATTCTCAATATCCTGTTTTGACAGATCATGCGTGAGTCGTGTCAAGCTGTCATGTTATATTTGTTCAGTATTGTTTGTCATTTCATGATGGAAAGACTTACGCATCAACAACTTTTACAAATCATTCAATTTTATTATGAAAATTCACGTTCTGTAAAGAATGTGTTTCACGCGACTCTCGCTCGACTTTTGGTCAGCATAATCGACCCACTGAGCGTACTATTCGCAACACCATCGCCCATCTTGAGACCCAGCATTCATTATTGGATAATATTCGACCGAATAGACCACGTCCACGTAGCTGATAGTACATACGAAGACCATGGAGAGGCGATTGGGCGCCGTACGCAGCAACTCGGACAACGAAGGGAACGATTTGGCTCATTTGACTTCGAGATATTAAATTGAAAGCGTACAAAATACATATTGTGCAAGAACTAAAGCCGCTCGACCTTCCTAAGCTGCATCGCTTCGCTCTATGGGCTCTTGAAAAGTTCCGAAAACGTCGGATTAGAGCCAAATCTTGTTCAGCGATTAGGCCCATTTTTGGCTCAAAGGGTATGTAACCAAGCAAAATTGCCGCGTCTGATACGAAGAGCAACTTGCAGAGATTCAAGAGCTGCCATTTCATACAGAAATAACAACGATTTGGTGTGATTTGTGGGCCGATGGAATCATCGGTCCATATTTCTTCAAAAATGATACCGGTGAAAACATAACCGTCAATGGCGTTCGTTATTGCGTCATGATAACCGACTATTTGATGCCTAGAATTGAAGCTCGTAATCTCATTTCGACATTTGGTTTCAAAAAGACGTCGCCACTTCCCACAAATCGCATCAATCAGTGGATTTAATGAGAGAACACTTCGGTGAGCAGATAATTTCACGTTTTGGGCTGGTCGATTGGCCATCAAAATCTTGTGATATCACACCGTTAGACTTTTTCTGCGGGGATATGTAAACTGTAAAGTCTATGCGGACAATCCCGCTTCGATTCAGGCCTTGGAGCAAAACATCACGCGTGTCATTCGCCGGCTACCAGTTGAAATTCTCGCACTAGTCCTCGAAAATTGAACTCAACGGATGGACCATCTGAGACGTAGTCGCGGTCAACATTTGAAAGAGATAATCTTCAAAAAATAAGTACCAAAGAATGTTCTTTCGAATGATAATAAACATTCCCCATTAAATTGAAATTTTCTGTTTTTGTTTTCTTTAAAAAAGTAGGAAACCTCAAAATGGATCACCCGTTACATATATAAATATGTAGGTATGGAAAAAATATCTATTTTATGGATTTCACCATTTAAATCACAAAAAAAAATATTTTTATTTTTAATTTTTATTTTATTTTATATTTTATTCCTTTATATAAGCCTTCCCACGCGTGCTCTCGGACTCAATGGGCTTTTTCTGCTCCCCAACTCATCTGCTATTATTATTATTCACAAATTTATTGCTTCCATAACATACAACAGCATTCATCACACCTTTTCTATTCTTTATATTTTTTGTCACCATTTTATGACATCTGCCTTGTTGTTGTGTTTAAATAATTCATTAATCTTCCATTCAAAATCAATATCCAACCATTTAACTATCTACTATGTATCGAGTATAATACCAATTTTGTGTGAAGCACATTCTACTCATTTGCATTTTAATACATAATTTTTCGCACTTTTAAATGTTATGTTATTTACCGTTTAACGTTCAGTCGCGAATTATAATTTATTGCCCATAACACTCACATAAACTTACATGCATACATAGCACAGAGTAACCATTACAACAAGTTCAAAATTAAAAAAATAAAAAATTAAAATTGACTTGTATTTACACAACGCTCATTTGAGAATCTACATTTATGCAGGCTTTACACACAGTGATGTGATAAATTTGAGCAGCAGCGCAATTTTTTTGGGAATATTATTTGATATATTTTCATTTATTTATTAACTGCCTTAAATAGATGTCTCTTCAGTCGCTGAGACTGTGAGAAAAAAAGGTATTGTAAAGATTTTCGTAAATTAAGTGTTGTCACCAACGAGTTCTCATACTGGGTAACTACCACTGATCGTTCACATAAAGACCTATAAAGTTCTGCATGAATTGTTTTCGACTACTTTTTTAAAGACAGAAAATTCAAATTTAAAGGGGAATGCTTATTATCATTCGAAAGAACATATTTGGCATTTATTTTTGCAAGATTATGTCTTTCAAATGTTGGCCGTGGCTACGTCTCAGATGGTCCATCCGCTGAGTCCAATTTTCGATGACTCGTTCGAACATTTCGACTGGTAACTTCGAATGACACGCGTGTTGTTTTGCTCCAAGACCTGAATCGTAGCGGGATTGTCCGCATAGGTTTTAGACTTTACATATCCCCATAGCAAAAAAGCCTAACGGTGTGATATCACACGATCTTAGCGGCCAATCGACTGGCCCAAAATGTGAAATTATTTGCTCACCGAAGTGTTCTCTCAATAACTCCTTTGATTGATGGGACGTGTGGGAGGTGGCACCGTCATTTTTGAAGAAATATGGACCGATGATTCCATCGGCTCACAAACCACACCAAACCATTGTTTTTTCTGGATGCAATGGCAGCTCTTGAATCTCTTCAGATTGCTCTTCGTCCTAAATCCGGCAATTTTGCTTGTTCACATACCCATTGAGCCAGAAATTGGCTGAACAAACTTTGGCTCGAAAACGTCGGATCTTCTTGGAACTTTTCAAGAGCCCATAGAGCGAAGTGATGTCGTTTGGGAAGGTGGAGCGGCTTTAGTTCTTGCACAAGCTGTATTTTGTACGCTTTCAATTTAAGATCTGACGTAAAATGCGCCAAGTCGTTCCATAAGTCAATCCGAGTTGCTGCGAACGGCGTCGAATCGACTCTCCACGGTCTTCGAGTACACGCTCAGCTACGGCCGCTATATTTTCTTCACTGCGTGCTGGACGTTGTCTATTTGGCCGAATCTTATCCAATAATGAATGCTGGGTCTCAAGATGGGTGATGGTATTGCGAATAATACGCTCAGTAGGCCGATTAGGTTGACCATCGATATTTATTAGGCAGATACTACATTTAAATCAGTAAAAATCGAAGGCTATTTGCCTAGATCTTTGGTTCTATACTGTTTTTCTTCTGCAAAATATTCCCTTAATTTAAAAAATATATACATATTTTGTCGGCTTCCAACTGCGAACATGTTCAAAACTCAATATGGATCTGTTTCCGCCTACTGACTTACTTGGAAAATATCACCATTTCGGCTAACTAAGGGATTTTCGAACACAGTGCGCCAAAGATGGATCGTAAGGTTGGTTGTGGGGAACATAACGCCTTCCATATCATTCTCTTCAAAATTTGAAAAGAAATGATCCGCATTGACGGCAACATCAGCTCCTCGTTTCGAAGAGAAAGCGGACCAATGATGCCGTCGATCCATATGCAGCACCGAACAGTCACTCACATTGAGTATGCATTGGCTTTTTCATGGTTACATGAATCTCGAATGCGGTAGTTTGGCTTCTGTCAAGCGATCTTCAGTCCATAGAGCGAATCAAAAATCGCATTGGATGGTTGGACCAATTGGGATTCATATACATTTACAGCGAAGTCTTTATGCAAAATCATGCGCAAAAAAGTGCGTGAAATGTTTAATTCCTGCGAACGGCGTCGTGTCAATGGCTGTTCAAGCGCATTTTATGCCACAGCAGCAATATATTTTCCTCTGAACGCACTGAACGAGCACGTATGCGAGTCGTTTTGTCCGATAACGAACCGGCTTGGTGAAGTCGCTGCACAAATTGATCCACAAACTCTGTCTGGAAAGTACAGTGGCTGTTGAAAACTCACTCTTTTGGAAGTAACCAAGAAACTTCAAGCTAGTGAGCTGCAACCCAGTTAGACTAAACGCAACTAAGTCTTGGAGGAATCGCGTTTAGTCGATGTCAACGAGGTAACTTAAAGGAAAGTCCAAGAAACCCTTTCGATAAGTTGTTAGACGACTGGATTTTAGTGGTCATCCAAAAAGGTGGTTTGTGCCGTACATTGCATGCAATTCATACGTTAAGTATGTCAGGGAACACGAACCAACCACTCTCAGGACAGTTGAGTTTACGCATCAGAGTTGTTTTTATCTGTCACCTTTTCGACGACCTTACCCCGTTTGGGTCACCAGATAAGCGCTAACTTTTTGATTCTAGCAGTTCATTATATCGGCACTGAGTTTTACTTTCTATTTAAGCGCTCCAGATAAGTAATAGATGCAGCTCGTTTCTAATGCTACATCTGACGTGACATTAGTGATGAACCAAATTTCTCCCAAATGTATTTACAAACCCTTTTCTTCATTGTGGACTTTCTTTTACCCAACGGCAGTCCTTCGATTCATAATATGAGAAAAACTGAGTCACTTATGTATGTATACATCTGTAGTGCTCCTAGCCAGCACTCCCTGTAATCTTATACTCTGATCGTTGGCGGAGAGATACTCTCTACAGGGTCTTAGAAGCGAATTTCCATAGTCCTGAAGACTCTACTGACTTTTACACTGTTTGGTTAAAATTCTGCCCCAACTTCAGTTACACATTGCAAGATTACGAAAAGAAGTCTCAAACAGTACCAGGACCTACTGCTCTGTGGGCTGATAAGAGGTTTAGTTCAGGTTAAGTTCAGTGGAACTAGTTGACTATAGGAAGTCTCACATACGACCAAAGCACTTTCTTGCGACACTTCGCGATGGATTTAGAAAAGGATTTCTATAATTTATATGTTGTTATTAAACACCGTTCTGTTGGGTTAAAATTACCACTACCGACCCTGGTATCGGCTTTACATTTCATGAGTATCTACTTAAATAACCCTTAAACAGTATTCCTTTTGTTGTTTTGATCTTCCGACAAGGTGGTAAGTTGTTTTAAAATGGAACGATTTTCTGTCATTCCTTGTCAATTTTGGTTTTTCGACAAACCGGTTTCGGCGTTCCGCCATTTTCAATGCCTAGTTTCGGCCTTAAACAGTACTTTGATTTCATACTCTATCCATTTAAGAGGAGAGGATTTTGAAGGACATTTCTAAAGTTTGTTTATCTTTATTGGTTTCTCTTCTGTCAGTTTGGAAATGCTACTATCGATCCTAACTTCGGAGCACACATTTCACGGTTACCAAAAGAATCTTCACACAGTAGTTCGACGTTTACTCTGCCTCTATGTTTTCTCTCTCTCTGAAAAAGTTCTCTCTTTATGAGCTTAGAAAGGGGATTCCTTTACTTTGAATATCTCTCTGACTCAGTTTTGTTTTATTGGAAATGGTACTTCGACGCCGATTTCGATGCATGCCTTTCTTTGGACATGTATAAAACCATCTAAATTTATATGGAAATAAGCAACTGAGTTGCTCTAGCCCTCTAGCAACTGTACAGATATGAGATTTTACTCATACGTACGCCTAAAAAGCCCCATAATTTTTTGCACTCAACTGTCAGTCTAGTTGAAATGTAAATTTTGCCAATTTTTATTTGTGTTTATTTATGTCATACGATTGCATACAGAGTTGCTTTAGCATTTAAGCGCGTGCTTTCTAACCACTACCATACCGAGTGTACTAGTACCGAGGTGTACAGTGTTGCGCACTGCATTAAAACTGCATCATTAACATGTTAACCACCATCGTCAACAACCAACCACAAACGGACAGGCGGGGGCAGGCAGGCAGGCAGCTCAGCTTCAAACAGTAGACACTCATTTCAATTGCAAACCACAATTGCACGGACTGCTGGTAGTGCCGGTAGTGCAGCCATTAAAGTGTACTATGAGCAGAGCAACAGCACAGCGTCTCCCAGTGACTCTGATACGAGTGCAGCAAGTGGTGTGTGCTAGACTTGGTTAGATTTTAGTATTTAGTACAAAGTATAGTACATAGTTTGTTAGTTAAGTTGATCTAGTTGTTATTAAGTTTGTTACCTTGTGGCTAGACGGTTGGTCATAAGCAAATGCAGTTCGCTCCTCTATCTAAGCAACACCTCAGTCCTCCATCTAAACAACTCCTCACCACCACCAGCAGTCATGCCACCAGTCCACTTTGCACAAAGTGGTTTTAGCTGTTTACTCTTGTTGTGGTTGCTGGTTGTTGTGGAATACAAACTGACAATGATTTACGGACATAATCAATGTTAATTTGATCAATTTTCATTGATGATCGTACATGACATTTTTGTTGTCATTTAACATTTATGCACTAAATGTACATATGTATGTATGCAACTATGTACAGGAAAACATAAAAATGAAATAATTAGTTCAAACTCGTATGTGAAAAAGGGGGTATCGTGTTACACGCCGGCCGCAGGGTGAGTATTGATTGAATAATTTTTTAATTTATTAAGCAATTTTTCAGCTTATAGTCTTTAACAATTATTTGAAAAACAAAAAAAAATTAAAATAAAATAAATAAAAAGAAAAAAATTTTAATTGCATCGGCCGGGAATCGAACCCGGGCCGCCCGCGTGGCAGGCGAGCATTCTACCACTGAACCACCGATGCTTGTTGCTAACTTTGAAACCAGAAGCCCTTAACAAAAGAGTGTGGGTCAACAGTTGTTGTGTGTTGGGTTGCGACACTAAATGGTAAATCAACGCAAAGTATGCTCATGCTATCAAGCTTTATTGTTGCTGTTGTTGGCGTGTCTCAAAATAGATTTTGTTGTGTATTTAAATATTGTAAATACCCATAATCTCACCATGTGCATAACCAAGCTGGCTGTAGGTGGTGTTATCGCTGCTGAAATTTCATTGCAATACGCATAAGTGTGTGTAGAAAGCACCACTGACAACAGTCATGGCCATACGAATAGGACATAATTCTTTTTAATGGTTCTTCAAAATTCAGGAAATCACTTTTGGCTTCGCTAAGGAGTTACCGAGGGAATATTGAGCGACATGTGCGAGACGCTTACCCATTTCCAAGCTATCAGTAGTCACTAAGTCTGAGTTCATTTTTGTATGTAACCACCTGGAAATTCTGATCCGCTGAGTTGAGTTGTTGTTGTTGCTAGGCCACATCCCTATGACTTAAGCCTACCGGACTGCTGTGGTATCACTATTGAGCATGTTATATAGGTCCTTCTCATGCTGTTGTAGTGGCTTACTCAACTCCGCGTAGAAACTGGCAAAGTCAGTCTATATAGTCGATGTCATCTAGCGGCAGGTTGTTGTTGTTGTTGTTGTTGTTGTTGTTGTTGTTGTTGTTGTTGTTGTAACCGCTGAAAATTCTCCAATTGGTGCTTCGGGGAACATTGTGGGAGTGACAGTACTTGGCTGTATAAAAATCCGGGTCGTTCCGGTATAAAGACCCGACAGTCGCGGGAACTATGGATTTTAAATAAATTCCGGGTAAATTCTTGAACTGCTAACCCGCAGGGGGTTAGCGGCAGGCAGCGGCAGCGGCTCTCGCTCTCGTCACAGCACGTCGAAACAGCTCGTTTCATGAGCGGCGAGAGACGTATGTTACATGAGTAGGCTTTAGTGGGCCAGCAAAGAGGTGGCTGGTGTTGTGTGACGACTCATTGCATGCAGCACATATGTTAAGTATGTTGGGGTCATGTTATGGAGATAGCCAAGAGTTGAGTCTACTACAGTATGCAGTTCTTAGTTGTGCCAGTATTACTCAGGTCTCGCAAGGTAGCTGAGCTCATCGTTCGCTAAAAGTTGTGGTTGGATGCCGAGCACGACATTAACGGGAAGACATTTTTAAATGGTGTTGAAAGACTCTCTGTAAATGACGTTTAACGTCTATCGTAGTGCTGAATGAAGTTCTTTAGGTCAAGTACTCCCTTCCTGGCGTGTCTAGGTGGCGGTCCAACCTCGAGCAGATGTCTACTAGAAAAGTCCCTATAGAAATCGTCACCATGAGAACGATATCAACTCGTAGATTCTTTTTTCCATTTCTTGGAGTGCTCTTGTGATGATCACGGAAAAGAGATTATTGAAGGTCTCCCCAACATCAAGGAAAACGCTTGATGTATATGAGCTCTTCAGGTTAGATTACACTTGCCGGCTATTGCCCCTGCTTAGATCTGTTGGTTGTTTGTAGTGACACCTGATGGTTCGTTTTATTGGGATCTAAAGTAGTTGATTTTCGTGAATTTCAATAATGCCTTAATATCCAATTTTGAAGTCTACTCTAGTCATTTGAACTGCGAAGCTCCGAAATATCTAGCTAGGGCCGGACAGAAATAGAGCAGGTATTATAACGTCTCAGTCATGCCTTCCTCCCTGGATTTTCTACGTGCACCGCTGTTACTAAAGCCCATTCTGCTTGCATGGGATGTCAGTGAGTTGTGGCCTGTCATTAGGCCGACAACTGCCGTGTATTCTTTACGCGACTGTGTAAACTAGAAATTGGTGATTGCTTTGCTGCTTTTGCACATGATCTTAGCGCTTTTGAATGTCGCTAATTCGTTCCATTTCTTTCCATTCCTGAAATTTCATTTAGATCGCTTTTAGCGATTTTTGTAATTTATGGGTTGGTTCGCTAGCAAGACAGATTACACTTGTTTGGCAATCTCATCAGCTATTTCGTTGCCTTTAACTCCATAGTGCCGCCCTGACTAATGCTTCCCGGTTTCTAAGGACATTATCTGACAAAATACGGTATGAGCTTATTGCCTTGACTGCCTGTCAATTGGCAGGTTTCATGTTCCTGCGTCATCCACCCTTCTTAAACGTACCTTCAAAGCTTCCGGCTTAACTACGCGTTCGGTCAACGGAAAAACGGTAGAGGAGTGGCTTTAGAAATATAGTAAGTGAGTATTATTTAAGGGAACCTTAGAGGGGTTTCTGTATCCCCTCAGTAAAATATTTAAACTCTTGGAAAAACTCGAACAGAAACTCCTCTCTTTGCAGTGTCTACTCCTCATGAGGGGCATTAATTTATTAACAACGGATCTAAAGAGTGATCCAACTAGAGGAATGACTTACGCCTGAACAACGTTTACAAATCATTCACTTTTATTACGAAAATTCACGTTCTGTAAATAATGTGTTTCGCGCGCTTCGCTCAACTTCTGGTCAACATAATCGGCCTACGGAGCGTACCTTTCGCAACATCATCACTCATCTTGAGACCCAGAATTCACGTCCAGCACGCAGTGAAGAAAATAAAGCGGCCGTAGCTGAGAGTGTACACGAAAACCGTGGAGAGTCCGATTCGGCGCCGTTTGCAGCAGCTCGGACTGACATATGGAACGACTTGGCGCATTCCACGTCGAGATCTTAAATTGAAGGCGTACAAAATATAGCTTGTGCAAGAACTAAAGCCGCTCGACCTTCCCAAGGGACATCGCTTCGCTCTATGGGCTCTTGAAAAGTTCCAAGAAGTTCCGACGTTTTCAAAAATGATGCTAGTGAAAACGTAACCGTCAATGGCGACAGTTGTCGCGCCATGATAACCGACTATTTCAATGGATTTATTGACAGAACACTTCGGTGAGCAGATAATTTCACATTTTAGGCCAGTCGTGACCACCAAGATCGTGTGATATCATACCGTTAGGCTTTTTCCTGTGGGGATATGTAAAGTCTAAAAGCTATGCAGACAATCATCCCGCTTCGATTCAGGCCTTGGAGCAAAGCATCACGCGTGTCATGAGTCAGTTACCAGTCGAAATGCTTGAACGAGTCATCGAAAATTGGACTCTACGGATGGACCATCTAAGACATAGCCGCGGCCAACATTTGAAAGATATAATCTTCAAAAAATAAATGCTAAAAAATGTTCTTTCGAATGATAATAAACATTCCCGATTAAAGCTGACTTTTCTGTATTTTTTTTTTCTTTAAAAAAGTAGGGAACCTCGAAAGATATCACCTTTTATATGACAATATTGCTTCGCTACACCGGAAATGAGTATTGAATCTGAAATGAGAAAAGAAGAAAATATTAAAAAAGAAGCAATTTTTTTCTGCGTATGCACAGATATATGTATATTCACGTTCCATATTTTCCACATTTACTAAATTTAATTTCGCCCAAATTCTGAAAAATATACACACACATACACACACACACACAAATGCGCTTTAATTTACCATAAGACCATGCCATAAAAAAGGATTTGAATAACATTATTTCCCTTCAGCAAAGCGTAGGAATTAAATAATGAAAGAAAAAATGAAAAATTAAAATAATAAAAACGAATTTTGTACCGGCTTAAAGTTATAAAGAACGGTTTTTATATGAGTTTCAAATTTTTATGTCTTCAAATTTTTACAACCTTGACATTTCCTTTGTCATAAATAAAAAATTTATAAAATCAAATGTTCGCAATGTATTGTTGTTGCTGTTGTTATTTCTTATTCTCCAATAAGCGGATTTCACGTCTACCGCAACGCATAAAAATGCTGGGGCGGATTTCGTTAAACACTTTTTAATGCGTCATTTTATTGCTTAGTTTATGTTTAATTCTTTTTTACCTTCTCTTTATATACATTTTGTGAATATATATGCATGAAAGTGTTGATGTTTAAAGAGTGAGTTTTTGCATAAATACGCTATAAAATCACAAAATTTCGTTAATTTTTCTTTCATAAATTTCAATTTTATTGCTTGATTTTTTGGCGACCTCTTTCATTTGTATAGTTTTTTTATTTTGCTTGCAATAAATTGGAATTAGTTGAAAGACTTTATAGTCTAAATGAGTTGCTGAAAAGTTATAAGCAAATGTGTGATCATAAAATATTTTTATAATTGAATTAATATGGAAATTTATAAAATACAAAATATTCGTGTTATTGCATCGGCCGGGAATCGAACCCGGGCCGCCCGCGTGGCAGGCGAGCATTCTACCACTGAACCACCGATGCTTTGTAAATATTTTAACGGTATTTTTAGTGAACTTTTATCAATGAAAATAAATATTTATAATAATAATACAATTTTTTTTAGAAAAATAATAAAATCAAATTAATTTGAAATATTTAATTTGAAAATTTGATTCCTTATGGTAACTCCGTGTAATAATTTGCGCCATTTCTTCATATTAAATTTAGTTGGCAACCCTATTTGACTTTAAATTGTTATTTGGGTAAACTGTGAACTTTTTACTTAGTTTTATTTTTATTTTCGCGATTTTAGTTTTTTTTTAATATTTTTTTTTAATTTTTTTTAAATACTTTTTATTTAATTTAATCGAGGATGCTCGATTTTAAGGGCGGAGGAGTTAACACATAATAAATTACCTTTTTGTCTGCACTACAGTGTAGTGAATTACATACTTACTTACTTTTTGGCAATCGCACCAATAACTTCACACAGTCAAATTTCGCTGACTCTTAAATTAAAAGTCAATTTCGCTAACTAATATTTTACATTTCCTGTTTGAATTCGAAGTTGCACTAATTCAAAGAATTAGCACAACGGCTAAATTGATTGATCAAGCAACCAACTGCACGCGCATCCGGCAAAATGCTAAGTGCTGATGTCAGCGTCTGCAGTAATTGGTGTAAGCAAGTTGTTGTTCTCATCAACAAAACTTTAGCTAAAAATACTAGTTATGAAATTATTAAAATTGAGTTCTGTTTCTGCAGTAGAAAGGTGAGGACGTAAAAACTTCAAACATTGTATTTTACATTCACGACACGGGTTGAAATTTCTTAAAGTGCTTACTATTTAGCAACACTGCTTTTGAACCAAAAGTTCTCAAGTGTGCGACTATAGGTTTCGTTCCATTCTTCATGTGGTGTAGTATGAACAACTGCTTTCGTAGCTGACCTGTTGTGAACATACGCGGCGCCATTTCCACCAACGGTCTGTTGCCTCTCTCGGCAACACCATTTTGCTGGGGGGTAAAGGGAGCAGTAAGCTGTCTCCTGATTCTGTTTTCTTTTAGAATATTCTGAAATGCACTAGTAACATACTCTCTCCCATTATCACTACGTATGCATTCTATTCTTTTAACTTTCGCACATCGTTTTAAAATCTTTAAAAGCTTCCAGAACACAATATTTTGTCTTCAAAAAATATTCATATATATATATCTGGATTATTCATCGAGGAAGGTTGCGAAATATCTCCAAAAGGTCCTTTGTACGATTTTCATTAGATGGCTTAAACGGCTTGGCAGTAATTTTACTCTTTGCGCACGTATCATAAAAGATGACACCTTTATTGACGAATTTTAAGCCTCGAAGAATTCTTTGTACAGCCATGTCTTTTAAAAGTATTAAAATTTATACGACCGAATCGAGCATTCCATTTTATGGCCTCATGATGAGCTACACTCATACATTTGTCTCTTGGACTTTCTGTTATACGCAGGCAGTAATACGCTATTTTTCTTACTTTTTACTTTCACTTATTGCTGAACACCACCGAATATCCAGATTCAATCGCTTTGCTTACTGAAATAAATTTATTTTGCAACTCACTCAAGTGCAGTATATTATATTTATTATATCTGACTACTAATTCTACATCACCTCGCCCAATAGCCTCAATTGATTTATTGTTGGGTAGCAGTATTTTCTCTTAAATCTGCCAGCACTTTCATTTTCCAAGGTCATTAAATATTTATCGTTTTTCTTCTCTGTTTCCTTTGATCTGCAGTTAGCTACATTCCATTCCATTCTGCGCTTGCAGAAGTTGTTCACCCTGATTTATATATAATTTATTGCATTGTTGTTGGCGAGCACCCTGTTTTAATAATTGAATTATTTATTTAGAAAATTTTACTTCTTATGGTGACTCCTTGTAATAATTTGCGTCATATCTTCATATGAAATTTAGTTGGCAACCCTATTTGGCTTCAAATTTTTATTTGGGTAATCTGTGAAACTTTTCCCTTATTTTAAATTTCATTTTCGTGTATTTAATTTTTTATTTATGTTTTTTATATTTAGTTTATTTTTAATAATATTTTTTATATTTAGTTTATTTTATTTTATTTTTATTTTATTTTATTTTATTTTATCTTTTTTTTATATATATATATTTTTTTTTAATATTATTTTTTTTTTTATATTTTTTTTTTTATATTTTTTTTTTTTCTTTTAATATTTTTTTATTTTTATTTTTTCAAGTAGAAAATTTTGAGTCTTTTTTGTGTACTAATTTTAGCCAAAAAATATTTCTGCATCGGCCGGGAATCGAACCCGGGCCGCCCGCGTGGCAGGCGAGCATTCTACCACTGAACCACCGATGCTTGTTACACACTTCCTCTAATTCTTCATTGTTGAATTGACTTAATACTGCATCTCTTGTTGAAATTAATAATTAATCGAGAAACTGTAAATTGACTAATCTAAACAAAAAATATAGTGAACCGCACTATGATGATGCTCAACTGCTCCCTAAATTGTTAATTATTCTGAAAAACATTCTATCGACCTGGATGTCGAAGATAAACTTCATCAAACCATTGGTCTTCACGACTAGGTTACACTCCTACCTATCCAGACTCGACCCTGACATACCCAACACATGTCCTGCATGCAACGAATCCCCGCACGCCACTAACCACCTCTCTGTATGCTCACTTAACCCGAATCATCTAACACTACTCGCCCTCTGGTCCGAACCCGTCGAAACAGCACGTTTCCTGGGCCTTCCGTTTGATGACCTCGATAACTAAGACTAGAGCTACCTGACCCCCAACGGAGTTTGCAAAGCCGCTACAAAAACAACAACAACAAAGAGTTACACAGTCTCCAGAGTTAACATCTCATGCGGTCACTACCTCAAGGAATGAAGTTTGCTTGGAAGAAAGATACGCTCAGTTATGAATTCAAGTCTCTGGAAAATACTTGTCTATTTAGACCTCGAACCAGTCGAAAACCCATAGACAGCAGATTTTAACAAGTCACTTTATACGGACGGTTCAAAACATTAAAGTATTACTCAGACCATCTTATGTAGTACCGTAACTTCAAGATAAACTACAAGAGAATTTCGAAAACTACTTGCATTTTGTAGTTTAGGCGATCATACCACTGAGTAATTGAAGTGAAAGTAAATTTTTAATCATGAGATACTCGGCACGAGTTCCTCTCATCTCATCCCATCTTGTGTTTGATGCCACCCAGATTTTTAGCAAGTTCTGCAAGTGAGTTGAAATAAAATTTTCCGAGAAAACGACTTTCGGGCTGAGCAGTGACATATTCTATATTCCTATAGCTATAGCAAAAGTCATTAGAGAAGTAGCCCCATTCCCACCATAAGTTCCCATCAGATGGTGCGTGGTCCTGTTTAGAAGGAGTAGATACCTTGTTTTCTTCACTTCGATCAATTGCCAGATCAGTTTGTCTTGTTTTGACTGATCACCTTATGGAGAATTTTGAACACCTCCGGTGTTGCGAACGCCCTCCGAAACAAACTAGACTAAAACAATTCCACTGAAACGGAATGTAGCTAACAACAAGCCTCATTAAGGTTTAATAAATTTTCGTAAATACTTGCGGAAATGGGACACAAAGAGTTGACGAGAAATGTACTCCTTAAAAGGTATAAGTAGCTTTGACAGGTCACAAGTTCGATAGAATGGTACGCAGAAAGACGAGGAGCTCATTATAGGAGATGGTGATAGAGCTACAAGGATGATGAGGAGGGGGAAATAAATGATCAACCATATTTTACATATTTTACGCGACTCCCTTACTGACCAAAAGTGGTAGTTTTGGAGTTTTGCAATCATATTGCTGGAAGGACTTTTCAAGATAGCCAACGTCATCGATCTATGTTAATGAGGTTAATCGGACAATCGAAGTAGTTGGTAAGCGAAGCCTAATGGTCAGGATTTTGTAGCAACGCAAGAGACCTTTTTCAGACCTAAGGCGTAATCGATGTGATACACCACAACCTAACCTTACAAAGATGTTATATATATGTTATGTATGTATGTTTATCTGAGAAGCATTTAAGCTCAAATAAATATTCACTTCCCTCAGTACACCTTTCCATTTCCAAGCTTTGTAAAGCTTGCCGCAAAACCACATACATATATTCTTAACTTTATTACCTCTATCTCTACTTCACAAGGAAAACATACTCTACCAGTTTCACCTCAACTAACTAACAATGTAACTTATTGCCACATTAAATAAACAAATTTATTGCCAACTAAATCCGCATTGAATTGAGAACATACATCTTTACGACGCGCCGCTACGCTCTAACCTCGCCGCCGCCTCTACTCAAAAGGTTCCAGCATGCCAGCTTATAATGAGCTTCATTCCACCTTCATCCCAGTACAGCTGACCAAGAGAGGGCACGGCACCTTTGGCCGTAGTGTGGCCGTCGCACTCGATTGCCCTGTGTGTGTGTGTGTGTGTGTGTGGGTTAATGTGTAGGTGTTCGCTGATTTGGTCAACCACATAAAAAAGTAACAAAGAGAAAAAAACGAGTTCAACGCGAAGCTTGAGCATCAGATTATGCTGGAATTGTCGGAGCAGAGTCGAGTCGAGTAGAGTAGAGTAGAGAATGAGTTTTTATGTTGGTCGCAGTGGCGGCTTCCCTTTGATGGTATCGTTGTAAGCTTAACGTGGGGTAAACACTTTTTTGTTGCTTTTTTTCTATACCCAATGTGGCTACGCATCGCCGCACAAAATACAGTTTTTATTTATTACTTGGCACATACATATGTACATATGTATGTAGATGCGTTTCATTCACAGAACTTCTCGGATGTGCTGTCAGTTGCTTTAGTTTTATTTTTTCAGCGCTTTCCACGTCGAACTTAACTAGCTCTGGGTACCTGGGCTGTATTAGTGCAATTGTTCTTGTAAATACTTATGGACTTACATATGTACTTATACTTCTTAAGACAGCACTTGTTGTGATGGTGCGGCCACCAGTTGGTACACCACGGACTAATGCAACTTTCATGTTCCGAGCACATATAAATAAATGCGAAATATTGCTAATTAATTCTTGTAGATGAGTAGTGAGATTTACAACTCGAAGTTCATTGAAGACGTCCAAATGAGTTAGCCTTAAGTTTTCTGATGGAACTGGAAGGCTGTGTACTTTTGGTAAGACCGTGTAGAAGAAGGAAGAGAGACAATATGGTAGTCGATATGCGCAGCATATAGAGTTTATGGTGGGAGCAGTCCGATAAACTCCCTAATTGTGACCTCAATTTAATATTCGAATATGGCTAAACCGAATCGCCAACGAAAATCGTTGAAATAGACGGTCCAACACTCGGGACCATGACGAGATTCGAATAGCAATTACATGCTGTCGTTGTTGTAGCGGCTTGCCCATTAATACCTAGGAGCAGGCAAAGTCAGCGTATGTCGCCGAGATCATCTAATGAGAGTACCAGGAAATGAGCTTTTCCAACGGCTTCTAACCAAAGAGAGAGAATGAGGATGTTAGATGGCAAGGTTTTATTGGGCATGTAATGAGGTTGTTAGCATCGTTCGGAGACTCGTTGCATGCAGGACATACTTTACGCATGTCGGAGTCAAATCTGGATAGATAGCAGTTGAGTATTCTCGCGAGCCAACTCGGCCTGTCGCTCAGTTGGTTAGTCTCCCTGTCCAACGATGCTGTTCTGTGGTGCTGATTGAAGTTCTTTAAATTGAGTACTTCCTTCAGAATGTGCATAGATGGTGGTTTCGCTTCTAGTAGATGCCTGCTAGGATAGTTCATAAATAAGAGACATTCGCCAATGATAACGTCGGTTAGCAGCCTTCTTGTAGTTTTTTAACTATTTTATGCCTCCAGTTTAATCTCTTGTCTAAAATAACTTATATAAATCTGGTCTTCGTGTCTAGACTAAGGCGAGCGTCCTTCGGTGCCGGTCTGATCTGCTATATCCTTGTGAGTAGCACTACAGTTTCACCTTGTTTGATTGGGCACAGAGACCTCAACGGATGAATCAACGCGATAACCTTCTTAGTGTTACCTGCATCAGGCTTCAAATGTACAAATCCGTTAGTATATATAATAAATGTTGTGAGATTTTCCATTAATCGCATGAGAAGCATCCCAGTATTTAACCATTAGTTCCCATTAAAAAGTTTCCCATTGTTATTTCAATAGTGAATCTGATGGAGATTCGGTCCGGACGACTTGACTGCTCTACGGAAGCTTATCCGCCGCATAGTTGCTCGGAATATCTAAATGTCCCGGTGCATAGATCACGGTCGACAAGAATTTCCTCGAGAATCTACTTCATTTCATTGCCACGTTTGATGTGATAAAGTTGCATTGTAGCAATCGTATTGCAGTTGTCGGAGTATATAGTAAAAGATTGTTTAATGATCGTAGATTTAATTAGCTGTTCGGCGGCTCTCATGATTGCAGAAAGTTCTGCTAGAAAGATGCTGCAGTGATCAGATAATCTCATGTTCAAGTTGAGTGGAAGTGATGGGAGGTGGATCCCATCAACCAACACGATTATCGAGTTTTGAGCCGTCTTTGAAGTTGGGTATTGCTTCTTATTCTAGGAAATTTAGATTTTATAATTCGTTCCGCAAAGCGATCCTCATGGAAAAGAGATTACTAAACCAGAAGTTAGAAGTTGTTTAGTTCACCTCTTCCGGAATTTGTAGGGAAGATAATATACGGTCGGGCATTATACAACTATCATCTATCGAAGGCTGAGTAGCATTCTCTGGCTACGTTGTAGGTCGCTGGAAGTTTGGCGTAGGGACCCAGTGGAAGCTTAAGCTTAAAAGAGTTTCTAGTGCTTTATTGTCAGTTGATGGAGCAGCTTCCGCTGTAAGGTCAACTCCAAAGTGTTTAGCTTCCTCAGGTTTGCTTTTAAAAGAATTTTTATTGAGTGACGATCACTAAACGGTGACACTGTAGAAAAGGGCGGGTCTAGCTGCCCTCTATTGCTAATGCTCGCTTTGCAAGCATTTAGAGTTGTTTTAGCTTTCCTTGTTCTTTCTACCATATTTTTGGCTCCCGTTAAGTCTGCTATTCAAGATTATTCTGAGATATTTAATTTTATTAGGGCAGGTTTGAACGAAAGTGATTTTTATTTGCTGGTGGAGAGTACTCTTTCGGCCTTTGCTGAGTTGATGTCCAGCTCGCTATCCTTACACAATTTTGAAAAGTAGTTTTGAAAGATGTCATATCAATATTGGAGAATTACGTCGTTTGGGGATATTGGAGCTCAGCATATTCATATTTTGCTTCTTGCCAAGGAGAACCTTTCTCCGAAAAAACACTCTTTCGAGCCAGCGACGAAGTAAACCCACTGAAAACATACCCAGCGTTGTCCGGTGCGATAAGACGCGTGTTTTAAGAGAAATTTTAGATATAGAAACATCCAATTTTCATGAGCTTTTGTCCTATTCTGTGGAAAGAACTTCAAACGGGAGACTTCTATTTAAGAATTTGAAGTTTTGTGCCTAGGAAATAAAAGAAAGTAAATTGAAACCAAGAGTTGTAAAAATAAAAGTAATAAAAAGAAAAAAAGGATAATTGCATCGGCCGGGAATCGAACCCGGGCCGCCCGCGTGGCAGGCGAGCATTCTACCACTGAACCACCGATGCTACTTATAATCCTCGGACTAATTAGCCAACTTGACTTGTAGACATATATATACCAGCAGCGAGTTTTTCAGCTAAAAGCAAACGCAGCTTAAAACTATCATTTTTTCATACTGAAATTTTAACGATGCAACTGCGGATTTCCACATTCAGGTTTATACTCACTACTTGGTCACACTGCACAATGCAGAAGCGCAACTAGACAATCAAGGCGGCGGCAGCCCACCTGCTGTGCTTAGCATTGTCATTGAGTGTCATCACAACTCACAAGTCATAATCGCGCACAAACCGCGAAACTGCCCAGTCAGAGAGAAGATAAATGAGGTTTGTAGCTTCTGGTTTCTCATTTAATTAGTTTTTTTAAAATAGGAAATTAAGATAAGTTCCGATTATATGTTATTTGTTCTTGCAGCGGGCATAAAATAAAATGGAGTTTTCCTTTTTGTTTTGCGCCTTCACCGAAGCTCAATGAACCGGAGCAACCGCAACCACCGGCTGCTGCTATCATCATCTAATCATCAAGTCTTGTCGATATTTTAAATTTCTAATTACTTTTTAAATAGTCAATTCAATGAATTCGTTCGGGTTTAAGAGCGCTGACAGGCAATCAGGCAAGGCAGTTGATTTTATTTTAATTAGTAAAAGCTCGTTGATTAGAAAGATTATCACATTTACGTATGTATATTTGCATATTTCAGAGATTTTATAGCAACCTTCAAAGTATTTTATTTAATAGTTGGTAGATATATTTAAAAAAGTCGTATTGCATCGGCCGGGAATCGAACCCGGGCCGCCCGCGTGGCAGGCGAGCATTCTACCACTGAACCACCGATGCTTGTTAAAGATTTCGGCAGGTTTTTGTGATTAGTTTTCATGGGGTTTGTCATGTTATGACACAAAGTTTAGACTTGGTCAGTCTCTTCAGTTTTTTTTTTTTTTCAAAATAGCTATGGAATAACAACTATAGGAAAAAGCACCAATACTCTTTCGCTTTTGAGGCATATCCAAAAAGTAAGTGTACTGAGGCTCTCACGCCCGGAGAGATTATACTATCGTCACTCGTGTAATGTAGCCAGAATTCTCGACTTTGCAACGAGACTGGTTCGAGGTCAGCACATTGAGAACTGTTGAAGCGACAACACCCTTTCATGAAAAATGTCAATTCAGTCTTCCGCGAAAGTGCGAAATACGCTGCCTCATCCGCTATCTCGTTTGGAAGGGAAACTGCTTTTGTGGAAAAAGCTATAAATCGTATGACTGTGTAAAAGTGGTGCCGCAAATTAAAAATGGGTCTGCGTCTATGCAGTTGAAACAAAAAAATGATTGATGACGAGCTCCCGGACACTGCCCTAGGAAAATCAAAGTTTTTGTTCTCCGAGAAAGGACTTTACTTCTCAATTACCTACTTGGTCTTAGGTACTGCTGCTTCTCGACAAATTAAATTATCATCCACTTTAAAGTTATGCCGGTCGATAGTGATGTGGAAGCCAAGACGTGACTGCGCTGCCCGTATGTTCGGACGGCAGGGGATATTTCGTTCTGTCTTCTTTCACTGCCAGACCAAGTCTGTAGAAAAAGGCACTGTGTTTTTTCCTCAACAAACATCACTATATCATCGGTATACACAAGCAGTTGTACGCACCCCAGTCTAGCTCTTAGAGGGGTTGAAAGGTTGAAGTCACACGATAGAGAGTCACTTCGATACAAATTTTCGTATGGTTTTGGGTTGCCCGGGGAGATCCTTCCCGATCCTGACAGAGCTTTCAGTGTTGCTTAGCCACAATTTACACAGCCGTGCAAGTTTTGCGGGGATACCAAATTCAGATATAGCAGCGTAGAGGTAGTGCTGTCAAAGTCGCCTTTAAAGTTGACGAAAAGGTTTCTTACAGTTCTCTTCCAGGATTGATAGACAACATATCTGATCAGTGGTAGTTTTGCCAGGTCTGAAGCCACACTGCTGTGGTACAATCAGCTCGTTGACAAAGAGCTTTAGTCTCGCACACAGCACGCTCGATAAGACATTATATGCGATATTGAGGAGATTCATCACATGGTAATTGCCGTAGATGGTGGGTCTCCCCTTTTTGGGGATTGAACAGAGCATATTTAGGTTCTTTCTTATCGTTAAACATGCTTTCGTCTGACCATATTCTATGAAGAATTTTATGCATGAACGTTGTCGCTGCTTGTTTTGAATATCTTAGCCGGATACAAGTTAGTTCCTTTCAAAAATGTTATAATTTTCTTTATATTATCATTACTAACGTTAACAATTTGAGGGTTTACAATTGCCAAATATACGAGATCTAATAGAGCTAATTGCTGGACAAATATCGATTAGATGTTCAACACTGGTTCTTGAATTTGTGATGTACAAAGATGGCAAAACGGGGAAATTTGTTTGTCTATATAGTGTAGTTGTGTGAGTTTAGTAGGTCCTAACCGTAGTCTTTAATTGACTAAGACTTTAATTTGATCTAAACGAGTAAAGCTCTGTTGCGTTATATAGCGTAAATAGACAGTATCTGAATTGATTCTAATAATATCTTGATACCAGTCACTACAGTGCTGTATGAGTGTTTTTTGTTTATTTATTATTATCTTTTTCAAATAGTTATTAATATCTTGTGGGTTGAAGTTCTCTGTAATTATTGATGGCCATTTTACTGCATATTTTGCTTCTTGGTCGGCAAATTCATTGCCCTTGATATTAGTATGTCCTGGTACCCATAAGAGTTTCATCTTTGGGAAAAGTTATGTTAGGTAAGTTCTAATGGTTGTTGGATAGATTGAATTATTATTTAGATTTAAAATTGCGTTAAGAGATGATAGGGAATCTGTGCAGATAACAAAATTCCCTCTTTGGCTTTTTACAATTTGTATGGCTTCTAATATGGCAATTATTTCTGCTGACATTACCGAAGAATAAGGCGGAAGTAGTCCAGAAAACGCCAGTAATGTTCAATATAGCGCGCTTTAAGGGGAGTGTAAGGTAATTTATATTTAGTACAAAAAGTAATGGTTTCATTAATTGTTGATGGAAAAAGCTTAAACTAGAAGTTTGGTTTTTTAATACCTTAAATATAGGGCTATTGCGTGAGCTAATGCAATTTCTATAGAGTGTAGCAGTTTAGTAGTTCCTTTTCATTTCTATGAATATTAGTTTCGTAAACGTCAGTAAAGTGTGCGTGTTGGCAACCCTAGAATATTATAAATGTCAAATACACAAATGCACATGACTGGTCATTCGATTGACAGCTGCTAACTAAGTAAAATCACGAACTTTTGTATCTTAGTAATAATCATCTATTTTTGCACTTAATGCGTTTATATTTGTATATATTTGAATTTAAATAAACTCTTTGAATTGAAGATACGTCTTAATAATCAGGGACGTAATAGTGCGTATTGCAGTTAAACGTTGGACTTGCTAGACATTTAATTATGTCAAGTCTTTTTGAAAGAGATTCTTCTAAGTGGTTAATATATGTGGCCCAATTGTATTTGTTGCTCAAAATTAGACCCAAAATCCTTAAAGATGAAACTTCTGGAATATGGATTCCAAGATTGCAAGATGTGGTACATCTATACTCCTTTTTTTGCATATGTGCAGCTGTTTACTTTTGTTTAGCGATAAAGATGCTCCAGACTATTTGCACCGTTGTTCTATATTAGTGAATAAGGTGTCTAAATTGTATATATTTTTTTCATTTATTTTAAAATTAACAAATAAGTGAAAATCGTCTGCATAAGCACAGAATTTGACGTCTTTTTATAGTGAAATGATTTTTGCTAGTTTATTATATGCAATTAGAAACAGAATTACTGAGAGCGGTGAGCCCTGTGGGATCCCGTTCAATAATGAGTATAATAAAAAAATATTGTTCTGCATCGGCCGGGAATAGAACACGGGCCGCCCGATGCTTCTTATATATTTTAACGGTATTTTTAGTAAACTTTTATTAATGAAAATAAATAATTTGTAATAATAATAATTTTTTTTTCCCATAGAACATCAAAAAAAAATATTAATTTGAAATATTTAATTAGGAAATTTTACTTCCTGTGGTAATTCCGTGTAATAATTTGCGCTATATTTTCATATTAAATTGACATGGTAACCCTATTTTGCTAGAAATTGTTATTTGAGTTGTCAGAGAACTTTTTTCTTTATTTTTATTTATTTGAGATCCTTTTATTTTTATTATAGTCAAGTAGAAAATTTTGAGTACTTTTTTTTTATATTAAATTTGTTAAAAATATTGTTCTGCATCGGCCGGGAATCGAACCCGGGCCGCCCGCGTGGCAGGCGAGCATTCTACCACTGAACCACCGATGCCTAGTGACGAAACGCTCAACTTTATATAGTCGGTGAAGCCAACCAGCCTGTAAGTCACAGCACAGAAACAAGTTTTATGCAGTGTTTAAATTAAAAAAAAATAAAAATAAAAAATCATAAAATCTCTATAAATAATTATGAATCTTTAAGTAAACAAGCTATAAAGCAGCAGCTGTAATGTGCAATAGAAAGGCGAAGAAGAGATGAGTTTTAGTGCAAAAATAAAAAATAATTAAGGCCTTCGCGCTTTACAAAGGATATTCACATATATTTAACAAAATATGGCTCATCTAAGCAGTTCGAACACAATCAATGTGATCTGAGATCATTTATCTACATAAATATGTGTCCGTTTAGTGATCTTCAGCGCAAAATCCCTGAGTCAAAATCATATTTCGCACATTTTATATACAGTCTCTTCACATAAATATCGGTATATGTACATGTAAAACCACTATCCTGCTGTTGCAATCAATAAAGTAGTCAAGTTTACTGACTATTTGTGCTAACAACAACAACAACATTAAATTTAATGAAACACACACACACACAGTTTCAATTAAATGCGCTTTTAATGTTGTGAAGCCTGCTGTGAGCCTTAAGGTGTCGCTTTAATGTCTTTCTTAATGCAGAAAGAGTAGAAAGAGGTGAAACTCCACCCCCTGCATGCCTTTTCTGCTTTGTTCGTTATCTGATTCACTTGTTTGCAGCAGTTTTCTCTTTTCACTTTATCACTTAACTCGCTGCATTAACATTTTAAATTTATTAGCTCAAAAATTTTGTTTTTTTTTTCAAAAATTCAGCTTTTTATCAGCTGTTAAAGATTATTAGTGCGCAGCATTTTGTACATAAATATAAATAACATAAACTCGGAGGTACATATTTATAATTATTTTTAAGCATTAAATTCACTTGTTATCACTACTCAAATTTTATATGAGTTGAAGACAATGTTCATGGGCTATAAGTCGCTGAGATTTTTATGTGACATTTAACATGTGTCTCGCCCATAAACAGCTTTCATTTAATATACGAGTATATATCAATGTATGTAAGTGAGGCGCAAGTATTTATTTTGACATTTCGTTTTTACTAATGAAAAGTTGTCCTAAATATTTTTTAAATGCTTATAATCCCTTGAGATACCTCAACGGATTTAAGCTGAATTATGATCATTTTGTCATTCTGAATACATACAAATTTATTTTTATAACGGGTAATCTATTTCGAAATTCTCCACTTTCTTAAAAAAAATCCAGAAACTTCAAATTTAATGGGGAATATTTATTATCATTCGAAAGAACATTTTTAAGCATTTATTTTTTGAAGATTATCGCTTTGAAATGTTGGCCGTGGCTACGTCTCGGATTGTCCAGCCGTTAAGACCAATTTTCGATGACTCGTTCGAGCATTTCGACTGGTAACTGGCGAATGACACGCGTGATGTTTTGCTCCAAGGCCTGAATCGAAGCGGGATTGTCCGCATATACTTAAGACTTTTCATATCTCCACAGGAGAAAGTCTAACGGTGTGATATCACACGATCTTGATGGCCAATCCGCCGGCCCAAAACTGGAAATTATCTGCTCAACGAATTGTTCTCTCAATCAATCCGTTGATTGATGCGATGTGTGGGAAGGTCTCAAATAGTCGGTTAACATGGCGAGATAACGATTGCCATTGACGGTTACGTTCTCACCGGCATCATTTTTGAAGAAACATAGGCCGATGATTTCACCGGCCCACAAACCACACCAAACCGTTGTTTTTTCTGAATGAAATAGCAACTCTTGAATCTCTTCAGCAAAATGCGGCAATTTTGCTTGTTTACATACCCATTGAGCCAGAAATGTGCCTCATCGCTGAAATTTTTTATTTAAAATAATTTTCGATCATTTTTGGACCTTGCAAATCGTACTACGCACTTCTAACCACTCAAATCCCAAAGTTTAAAGCAAAATGATGAAGAGCGTTTCAGAAATCTCCTCCAATATTTTTCATGTTGAAAAAGGATTCTGTGAGCATAACAGTCACCATTTCTCTTTGGAAAATATAGCTTCTCAGAAGTCTGAAAAAGACTTCTTAGTTGGAAGGTGGTCCTGATAATCTGTAGTCTGAAGTGACACGTGGAAGTAGGCTAGCCTCCTGCTCTTCTGCTAGTTTTGACCATAAGTATACTCTGTTTGTTGCCTAACTATCTGGAACATCACTCGACTAAGACGGGAAGATAATCCTCTATTGTTTTTGATGGAGCTTGGTGTGTCTATGAGAGCAGCTAGGACCACTAGAAGGCAAAAAAAAAGATTGTTCCAAAAGGCGAAGGCTTACCCTTCGGAGGTTATCACGTAGTTCAATGGGTTGACCTTTTTGGCAGCTTTTACTAGAGATACTCGTAGCACCCCGTCCAACTCCGCATAAGACGATACTTGGTACGGGTTTCGACGGCATATTTCTTCCAGTTTTGGCCTCGCTTCACGTTTTCCTGCCTTAATTTGTCGGCCAACGCTACTCAATTTGACTTTCGCTCATATCACTACTGCTCATTGTCGCATTTTGTCTTTTCTCTGCAGACATATTCAGATGTACGCCGTTTTAACGGCTGTGACATTCTTGTTTACAGCTTGAGTTTTTGATTGCATGCCGTGGCGAGGCAAGGCAGGAACGTCGCGTTGACAACGTTGGGTTTCGGTATTTTTGGTGTTGCGTGCATGCGTGCATGCGTGCTAGAGTCTCTGTCTTTTGTGTCTTTATCTTGAATGCTGGTAATAAAATTGTAATAAAATCGATTTTTATGCGTTGATAAATATATGTGAAACAAATATACACACATTACATACATACATACAGATTTTTTTAAAATAATTTATGACGTACTTAGGCGAATGTGACTTTAAGCGTTTCTTTTTTTTTTAATTTTTCATTTTATTCTCACCTCTGGATTCGATGAAGTTCAATGGGTCAATGGAGTTCATTTGTCATTTTTATTCTATATTTTTTTTGATAACGTAAGCGTTCAAGTGTGTCTGAAGTGTCGAATTACTTGAAGGTTTTTTGTTGGTGTTGTTTGCTTATCTTACGAAAAATTTCATCTAAACACTTTTCACATTTCGCCGCAGACTGAGACTTTCTTTTACTTTTTCAGCGTTCTTCTACATTGCTTTAATCACCTTTTTGTGCTTCTCCTTTTCCCATTTTGAGTCGTCTGTTTGCCTTTGCTTCTTGTTATTTAACAATTCAGACGGAAGTCAAATTTTCGACAGCATTTTAATTAAAAGTCACACAATTTTAACACCAACACAGGAGACTTTCTTCTTCTTCTTCTTCTTCTTCTTTTTTTTTTTTTGATTAGTATGGCGCGTGAGTACTTTGGTAAAAAGCACACGATCAAGGAGACTTTACAAATTTATTGCTTTTTTCTTAAAATCCTCTGTAGCAAAGATATAACGGATATTCAATTTCGGTTTGGATAGATACGAACTAAGCCTTTAGAGTCTTGCGACCGATTCTCTCACCGACTCCGGTTCTCCACGGCTCTCCAAACAATCATTTAACTTATCTGACACGTCTTCAGAGTTCCAATTCCACTTCTAATACTGGAAAGGCTTCGACTCAAATACTCATTGAACTTACCACTGTAAACCCTCTGTCGTTCACACCTCGTCTTTGGAGTTCTACTTCCGCTTCTGACACGAT
Source organism: Neoceratitis asiatica (assembly GCA_030068015.2). Taxonomy (NCBI): domain Eukaryota; kingdom Metazoa; phylum Arthropoda; class Insecta; order Diptera; family Tephritidae; genus Neoceratitis; species Neoceratitis asiatica. Next base: position 28,929,162 of record CM061524.1, read on the forward strand.
TTTAGAGTTCCGATTTCGCTAGTGATACCGACAACGCTTCGACCCAGATACTTGTTTAAGTGACTTCTGCAATTTTGGCGTCCACAGTTTTGATGCCGGTTCTAACACCGACGAGGCTTCGACTCGTGCACTCATTTAACTTACCACTGTAATCCCTCTGGTCTCCACAACTCGACTTTGGAGTTGTGGTTCTGATACGTCTTTAGAGTTCCGATTTCGCTACTAATACCGACAACGCTACGATCCAGATACTTGTTTAACTTACCACTGTAATCCCTCTGGTCTTCATAAATCGACTTTGGAGTTCTGATTCTCATTCTGATACGTCTTTAGAGTTCTGATTCCGGTTCTGATACCAACGAGGCTTCGATTCAAGTACTCACTTAACTTACCTCTGAAACTCATGTGGCATCAACACCTCGACTCTAGGTTCTGACACTTCTTTAGAATTCTGATTCCACTTCTAATACTGAAAAGTCTTCGACTCAGATACAGGTTTAACTTACTTCAGCAATTCCTCTGACGTCCATACCTCGACTTAAGACTTCTGATTCCGGTTCTGACACGTCTTTAGAGCTCCGACTCCGGTTCTGATACCGATATGTTTTCGACGCAGATATTTGTTTAAATTACCTCTGTAATTCCTCTGGCTTCCGGTTCTGACACATCTCTAGAGACCCGACTCCAGTTCTGACACTGACGAAGCTTCGACTCATTTGCCTTATCTCTGTAATTCCTCTTGCGCCATCATCTCGACTTTAGTGTTCCGATTCCGGTTCTTATGCAATTAACTTTAGAGTTCTGACCGCGGTTCTGACACCGACAAGCCTTCGACTTAAATAATCATTTAACTTGCATCCATATTACCTCTCGCGTCTACACCTCGCTGGTGCCAGCACCAAGCTTTGGGTTTTTTCTGAATCCTCTTTTCGCCGATTTCGGTTTCGCTAAAGCATCTCCGAAGGCTCTATATTTTTCGTTCAATATCAAAAATCTAGACGCCGAAACCGCTTTGAATAACTTCGTATCCGACACTGTCGAACTTATTGCCTGCAGAGCAAGCGTGCTCGTAAGCACACATACTAACACCCGAGCGTGCGTGCATTCGTTCTGCACTCAAAATTACATAAAAAAAGAAGAAGAATATCCTCCGCCTTCGGGGCACGCCACTTACCTTTTTATTGTGCTTACTATGTGTTGGCAAGGAACGCGCCCCAGACAGGCGACGAAGTGGCGACACGTTGTCCGTCTGCGCTTTATCTTGGACTACCTCCCCGATACATGTCGTTTAACTTCTCCACCTCATCACCAACAGCAACAAATAAATTGACCGACTAACTCTGTCAGTGTTGTCTTGTGGTGCGATCCAACAACAGCAGCAACAACAAGACGAGTTATTATTATTTACCTGACTCTTGTGTGATTGTGAAGACAAACGATCTTCGAAAATGTGGCACAGTGCCGAGGATGCAATGTGAATTCCCAGTACGTTTGTTCACCTTCTGTTGCCACATTGCTGCTGCTGCTGCTGCTGCTTTACTGCTGGGCTCTTGATTTAATTTGAAACGTTTTTCTTTACTCGCTTCTTGGCTTTGCCCACCGAATGCGTTCAAGTACCAACTCCTACTCGACTGGCTTGGTGTTTGAGCGTCCGTCGATCTCATACAGTTTGGTGTTCTTCTTCAAAGATTTGTACTTATTCTGGGGCGAAGAAACAATTTCTTTGCTTTAGCTTTGTTTTGCTCTTGTTAGCCTCTTGTCTCATTTTGAACTTGTTTTGCCGTGCTTACAATTAATTCAGGTGGCGCTTAGTTTGCGCGTTGCTAAGATTGTTGCGTGGCCGCACAACAGCATCATTTTTCTTTATTGGTTGGCATGTAATCGAAAACTTTCTGTTGTTTACTGAACGGGAGTGTGGCAAGTACATGTGGTAAGACATTTCCAAGAGACAAGTGAACAGGTTCCTTGCGTTACACATGAACGACGAACGACGAACGACCAACGACACAGCGTCGTGGTGAGACCCACATGCAATGCTATGGAAAGTCTCGACTGATTACCTGCCACTGTGGTGTGGAAATATACATCCCTCTTTTTTTCTTCCACCGACCAGCCGTGAAGTGCTGAGCTGATAGCACAACATGTGCATGTCGCCGACGGTCGACACAAACTGGCTGTGTGATGACTGTTGAATACTATTGAGATTAATGTCAAAAGGTTTTTAATTTAATTAGATAATTTCTATAAAAGTATTTCAAGCGCAGCCGGCGATGGTCTGGTCTGTGTTTTTTTTTAAATATTTTTTTTATCTTTCGCTTTGCACTTTGGCTTTTCAATTATTTTGAAGTAATGTTTAAATAGCATGTGATTAATTATTTTCTTTTCTTTTTCTTCTCCTTCTTCTTCTTCTTTGTAGGTAAGTTTATTACTGGAAAATATTTGAAATGAAGTCAAATGGAATTCGCAATGGACTCAGGGGTTAGTGTGTTGGTTATGAATGTGCATGAGAAAAGCAGCAGTAAATGAGTTAAAGTGACTAATGAAATTATGAAAAGCAACAACAAAACTGAATAAATAAATCAAGTTTAAAAAAAAAATTAAAAAAAAAACAGAACTGCATCGGCCGGGAATCGAACCCGGGCCGCCCGCGTGGCAGGCGAGCATTCTACCACTGAACCACCGATGCTTGTTGCAAATTTTACCGTTAGAGTGTAACAGAAAAGTGGACAAATTGCGGATGCGGATTGCGGATGCGTAGACAAATTTTTTAAAACGACAACACAAAATCTATTTGAAAGCAAAAATGAACCTACTAGTCAGTGTCACTGCTCCATACTAGCCTTTTCATGACTTCATAGCTCAAAGGATACGCAAAAAGTCACTTTTCTCACACAAATGAAATTTAATTGAAAATCACGACTATTTCTAGAGTGTTATCATCTTTTCCTTGGACTCTTGCGGTCCATAGATTGGTGCTGAAAATGGCCTACGCAGACGACATATAAAGTTTTTTAAGAAAAAAAAACACAAAAAATTCAAATTCAATGGGGAATGTTTATTATCATTCGAAAAAGCATTCTTCGGCATTTATATTTTGAAGATTACCCGTTTCAAATATTAACCGCGGCTACGTCTCGATGGTCTCCCCGTTGAGTCCAATTTACGATGACTCGTTCGAGTTTTTCGACTGGTAACTGGCGAATGATACACGTGATGTTTTACTCCAAGGCCTGAATCGAAGCAGGATTGTCCGCATAGAATTTAGACCTTACATATTCCCACAGGAAAAAGTCTAACGGTGTTATATCACACGATCTTGGTGGCCAATCGATCGGCCCAAATTGTGAAATTATCTGCTCAATAAAGCGTTCTCTCATTAATCCATTGATTGATGCGATGTGTGGGAAGTGGCGCCATCTTGTTGAAACCAAATATCGCGGAGATCACGAGCTTCAATTTCAGGCATCAAATAGAAGGTTATCATAGCGCGATAACGATCGCCATTGACGGTTACGTTCTCACCGGTATCATTTTTGAAGAAATTTGGCCCACAAATCACACCAAACCATTGTTTTTTCTGGATGAAATCGCAGCTCTTGAATCTCTTCAGGTTGCCCTTCGTCCCAAATGTGGCTTGTTTACATACCCATCGAGTCAGAAATATGCCTCATTGCTGAACAAAATTTGACTCGAAAACGTCGGATCTTCTTGGAACTATTCAAGAGCCCATAGAACGAAGCGATGTCGCTTGGGAAGGTCGAGCGGCTTTAGTTTTTTCACAAGTTGTATTTTGTACGCTTTCAATTTAAAATCTGAACGTAAAATGCTCCAAGTCGTTCCATACGTCAGTTCGAGTTGATGCGAACGGCGCCGATTCGATTCTTCACGGTCTTCGTGTACACTCTCAGCTACAGCCTCTATAGTTTCTTTACTGCGTGCTGGACATGGTATATTCGGTCGAGTATTATCCAATAATAAATGCTAGGTCTCAAGATGGTTGATGGTGTGGCGAATAGTACGCTCAGTAGGCCGTATGTTGACCATAAGTTGAGCGAAACTCGCGAAACACCTTCTTTACAAAACGTGAATTTTCGTAATAAATTTGAATGATTTGTAAACATTGGTCAGGCGTCTTTCCATGATGAATGACTCACGCGTGATCCGTCAAAAAGGCTATCGAAAAAAGTACATCTACTTGGAGCACCCTTTATTACCGTCATTGTGAGTTGTAAGTGTTTGGTAATTCTTGGATATCTAGCCAATCATGCACTCAGGAACGATAAACTTCCCGATAAAACAGATTTGGTTCTATTCCCAAGTATATACAATATTCCGGCATGAATTAGCCGAAGATGCGAAAGAGCACTTTGTAGCCGAAATTTAGCACTAAATTTATTCTTTAAGAAAAGAATAGCAATGTTCAAACAAATTAGAGACTTTGATCTCATGTAATATATCTGGTAATACAACGGACGTAGTATCGTCCTAATGAGACTTATTGAAGTAAATTTATTTTCTGACGAAGAGAAAGCTCATTATACTCGTAGAGTGCCTTATGAGCAATGAGTTGCAGACAATTGGGTCCAGTCGCCTAGCTCTGAAGCACACGACATCATTATATCAGAAGTCGGACTAATGTACAGTGCGACCAGAAAAAGAAAACCATCTGCTAGATGCAAGTCACCTAATTGTGCGAAAGTAGAAAATATTGGGCGGAAAGTAAGACTATCGGTAATAGTGGAGACATTTTTATCCACGTATATTGATGGTACCAAATGCGAGGCAGGCACAATAGCTGTGATCACTCCTAACGTGGCACTAAAAACAAGCGAACTGAGGAGTCCAGGAACTACACAGACCGAGATCTTAGTGTATCTTTTGTTTTCTAGCATACCATTTGGCTACTTTTAAAAGTAATTATAGTGCTTTGAACTCGATGTGACTTACACCGAAGTAATTGATCCTGACCAATACCTGCAATAAAGTGCTTTTGTGAAATCCGTAAGAAGAAAACACAAAAAACTTATAACTGCATCGGCCGGGAATCGAACCCGGGCCGCCCGCGTGGCAGGCGAGCATTCTACCACTGAACCACCGATGCTTCTTAGATATTTTAACGGTATTTCTAGTGAACTTTTATTAATGAAAATAAATAATTAATAATAATAATAAAACTTCTTTTTAGAAAAATCGTTAAAAAATATTAATTTGAAATATTTTACTGGACATTTTTACTACTCATGGTAACTCTGTGTAATAATCTGCGCTATACCTTCATATTAAATTTAGTTGGCAACCCTGTTTTTGCTTCAAATTGTTATTTGGTTTATTTGAGAAATTTTTCCTTATTTTTATTTGTTTAATTTTTTATTTATTATCAATTAGCAACATTTTGAGTCTTTTTTTGTTTATTAATTTAGTCAAAAATAATTCTGCATCGGCCGGGAATCGAACCCGGGCCGCCCGCGTGGCAGGCGAGCATTCTACCACTGAACCACCGATGCTTGTTAAGAAAACAACTCATTTCCACTGGCGAATCTATTAAAATTGTTTTCTTTCTTTTGGTTTGGAGAGAGTTTGACCCAAATTTCCTACATCCGCTAGGCTGCTCAATATTTATGTTGATAATTTAAATATTCTTAGTCCATAATATATTCGTGACGTTTGTATGTAAGCTTTTTAAAATGAGAGACAACTTTTTTACATATTTTCGGTGATTTGGCTTTTTTTTTTACTTATTATCGTAAATTTGAGACTATGGCGCATGATGAAGACATCCCTAGAGAATAGCAACCTGAAGAGGACCGTTGCGTTCATTTTGCATCTGACAGTGTCTCACTTAAGTTATAGACTGAGCCACCTACCGTTTGCTTTTTGCAGTACTGCTTATTTGGGCTTTGGAATTTTCAATGACGTTCGCGATGTGTCAAATATTCAGTACAAGATTTGAAATGGTGAAGTTTACGCTTGAAGAAAATTGGAAAAGATTGAAAACTTACTGCCAAAATAGTGAGTTTTCAACTGCAACTGTAAAAAAAAAATGCACAAAATTCGGGAGAATCGACACGCCTTGGAGGCAGTTTTTAGATCAGTTTGGGTAGTGAGTTCGTCAAACCTGGTTCATTATCTGACAAAACGACGTGCTCGATGTGTTCAGAGGAAATTATTGTTGCTGTAGCTCTAAGTGTGTTCCAACAGCTATCAACATCAACTAGACATCGCTCGCAGAGATCAAAAATTTCGTGCAATTCTTCGCGCAGGACTTTTGAAGCCCAATAGGCTGAATATAATTTGCAGAAGTTGAGCTTTTTTTTTTATTTCAACGAAAAATCATTGGATCAAGCTCATTTTCACCACGGCGCACGGTGCCTCCAGAGGGAGATAATCTGGTCACCGATGTCCAAGACATATTTTATTTATGGAAGGAAAACCCTTCCAACCTGCTGAATGACAGTGAATATGCAACACCCGTATCCTCAATTGAAGATGATGAAATAGATATTCCGTTCTCCGCCTATGATGAAGTACGAATAGCGATTGTCCGTTTAAAAAATAACAAAGCGGCGGTAGCCGATGGCTTACCTACCAGTCGAAGTTATTCAAATACTGCGGCGAAGAGCTTACAAGATGCATAGATCAGCTTTTTTGCAGAATATAGTCGGATGAAAGGACATGCTTTGGAACCTCAGTGTGCTCTGCCCAAACCATAAAAACGGTGAGCCCCCACGGTTTATGCTAGATATCGTGGGATAAGTCTCCTCAATATCGCGTACAATGTGCCATCGAGCATATTGTGTTAAAGATTAAAGATGGAACGATGTGCTGTATGAGTTAAACGACGACATTGACACAGTTCAGCGAATAAAAAGACAGCGACTACGCTGGCTAGGTCATGTCGTCCAAATGGATGAAAGCGCGTTAGCATTGAAAGTTTCGATGCAGTACCCGCGCGTTCTAGCAGAGTAAGAGGAAGACCTCTACTCCGTCGTAGAGATTAATTTCAGAAGGTGCTGTTTAGCAGTGTATTTCCAATTGCCGCCAAACAGCGAGATGAAGCAACGAATGCCACACTATTTTTGATTCTGTTAAAGGATGATCCAAGTAGAGGTACTTTTTTTAAAAGCCTTTTTTTGATAGATCACGCTTGAGTCGTGTCAAGCTGTCATGTTCAGCACTGTTTGGCATTTCATCATGGAAAGACTTACGCCTGAACAACGATTACAAATCATTAAACTTTTTTATGAAAATTCACCACCATCACCCATCTTGAGACACAGCATTCATTATTGGATAATATTCGACCGAATAAACCACGTCCAGCACGCCGTGAAGAATGAATATAGCGGCCGTAGCTGAGGGTGTACACGAAGACCGTGGAGAGTCGATTTGGCGCCGTTCCGACGTTTTCGAGTCAAATTTTGTTCAGCGATGAGGTCCATTTCTGGCTAAATGGGTACGTAAACAAACCAAATTGCCGCATTTGGGACGAAGGGCAACCTGAAGAGATTCAAGAGCCGCTATTTCATCCAGAAAAAACAACGGTTTGGTGTGGTTTGTGAGCCGGTGGAATCATCGGTTCATATTTCTTCAAAAATGATGCCGGTGAGAACGTAACCGTCATTGACGACAGTTAATAATAACTGACTGTTCGATGCCTGAAATTGAAGCTCGTGATCTCCGCGACATTTGGTTTCAACAAGACGGCGCCACTTCCCACACATCGCATCAATTAATGGATTTATTGAGAGAACACTTCGGTGAGCAGATAATTTCACGTTTTGGGCCGGTCGATTGGCCACCAAGATCGTGTGATATCACACCGTTAGAATTTGTTCTGTGGGGATATGTAAGGTCTAAAGTATATGCGGACAATCCCGCTTCGATTCAGGCCTTGGAGCAAAATATCACGCATGTCATTCGCCAGTAACCAGTCGAAATGCACGGACGAGTCTTTGATAATTGGGCTCAACGGATGGACTATCTGAGACGTAGCCACGGCCAACATTTGAAAGAGATAATCTTCAAAAAATAAATGTCAAAGAAGGTTCTTTCGAATTATAATAATTATTCGCCATTAAATTTGAATTTTCTGTGTGTGTTTTTTCTTTAAAAAAGTAGGAAACCTTGAAATGGATCGGCCGTTAGTAGTAGTTGTACTGAAGGCTGGAGCTTGATGCACCTGGATGATTGATAATTAACCTTTTTTCTAACAAAAATTCCTTGTAAACGTCGGAGAACGAAGAGCTCTGAGTCTGCAGGAGAGTGCCATCCAGCAATATCGGTAACTTCAAGCCTTAATATTAATTCGTTTTCACCGAATCTTTCCGTTAATTAATGAACTCCACACACTGTCTGAGCGTAGACTTTGAGATTTGAACGTTCGCTAATCGAATTAAGAAACCCTGCGCACGAAAACCAATTCAAAAATTTTTTGTTTTTATTTTATTTTAAAATTAAATTTTCACAATAAATCGAATTTATTACGCTTATTTCCTGTCATTTTCGTATTCCACCATACATTTCCTTTTATGTGTGCATAATCATTTTATTTATGTACATACTTTCGTATGTATGTGATTACGTGTGTATTCTTCTTGGTGCGCACAATGCATTGATTAATTCTGACACCATTTATCACGCTTTTATCCCGTTTCTTTGGAAAAATCTACTTGCAAGTTGAAAAGTTAGGGCACAGCAGCGCACACAAAAGCGAAGAATGAATAAAGCGAACGTCGTTGCATCGTTCATTCGTTCGTTCGATCGTTCGTTCGCTCGCCTGTTGGCTTACCCGCACGGCATTGTACTCGTAGTCGCAGTGAGTGGTGCTTGCGCTCACAATAAAATCCAATCAAGCGATTGGTTGCGCATGCGCGTGAAGTCTGAACGGAAACAAGCAAAAGTACCCACCAAAAATCGACACTGTGGCGGAACAACGCGGCATGTGCTACGTAAGAAGGCTGCGAAGTACATCTTGATAGAGGTAGAGAGCAAAAAAAAAAAAGGAAAAATAAATTCTAGACTCTCGTTACTATAGCACTCATAGTAAGTAGGAATTGAAGTTGAATTGAATGAGTGAAATGTGCTTTTTTGTTGTTCCTCTTGCCACACTGCTGAAGGTGGAGGCGGTAGAGTAGCGGCACTAGAATGAATGTCATAACACGTTCCTAAAGCCAATTTCGTTGAATATTTATTTTTTTTCCACTTTGTACTTTATGACTTTCGCTAAGGTTGACTTAACTTTGCGCGCTTGAGTGTTGTGGGAAGGCAGCAGCAGCACACAAATCCAATTTGACACGCAATCACGTAGAACCAATCGTTTTGGAATTTAAGTATTGAGTGAGAGCCGTTGGTTATTTGCCGTTTGATGCTTGAAGCACTGCTGTTGTGCTTGTGAGTGTAGAAAAGGTGATTTTCGAAAAACGTTTTTGAGTAATCTCCGATTGCGCACGCACAACTGACCGACCGTGTAAGATGATAGGGAACTGGGTTGTATCCCTAGCACCAGCCACTGTCCTCCCTATGAGTACAGCCGCCGTCGCTACAAAGTTTAAATTAGTTACCTACCCACAATGGTGTTCTAGTATTGCTGCAGGCACACACATTTGTCTTATGATTTATGGTGTTGACCACCGACCACTCGTCCTTCGGTCTCGCGCCTACCTCTCTCGTCTACCTACTGCACTAGCATGTATCCTGTGTGTGTGTGTAATACGCAAAAATATATGAGCGCGATTTTATGATAAGCCGTCAATGGTGGTGGTGCCGGCAAGTCCCTGGTAGCGGCTCGCAACAAAACATTCGCATAGCGTCCGCGCTGAGCATTGTACCATGTATTTGCCTCTATAACTGACACAATCTCTGCGCGGAAATCTTTTCTCTGGTTATGCTAAGCAAGGCCAGCAAAGTTGCTAGGAGGAGCTCTGGCTTCTTTGGCTGCTATTTTGGGCTTACTACTCTGCTTATTCCTTTTTTGGCTTACCTTTTTCTTTCTTTTCTCATTCCTCTGTACTGAAATTCAATATTTATTATACTTCTTTCATATTTTTGAAGTTTTAAGGTGGCAAAAGATTTATTTTTCACACTTTGCAGGTGACGTTCTTTGGAAATATATAAAATTAATAACCCTCATTTGAATCGTTCTTAAGTCTTCTGCTGAGCTGTGGCGGTTTCTTTAAAGATCGAGATTTGAAAAAATCTCTTTTACTCCAAGACCATATACAAAGACTCTGTACAAACTTGGTCTCACTTTCGCTAACTTTATGTACTTCGTTTGCCGTCTCGTTTCACAAAAAACACCTATAAAACCCCGTAAATCCCAAACATATATGTGTTCCCTATGGAAGAACATCTAGCCAATTTTTCTACAGAAACTCACAATCACCTTAAGATCTTTGAGCTCATTCCATCGTCATCATCAGACCCTTTAGGAGTATTGATTTTCGTTGAAAGTTTCCTGTCAATTTAGTCTGTAGATTCTCTTCTCCATTGCTTTAGAGAATCTGTGGTTTTAAGAGCTCTTGATCATAAGGAAGTCAGATATTAAGTCTCTGACATTCTTCAATTGCTTTGTTGACTTTCATAAACCTGGTATTTTAAGGTCAATTCCTTAGGATGTCCTATTTCAGATTAATCTCAACTCTAAGACTGAAGGTATTTATTGAAACTGCAGACCGAAACCAAATCAGAGTCGAATTTGGGAAACAAATAAAAATGAATCGAATGTCCTGATCTTTTGGAACCGAAATGGACTAACCTAAGCAAGCAAGTCATAGACGAAGCTCTTAAATGGTCCTGTACTTCCCATTTGTGGAATTAAGATGCCGTGTCCGTTGCCGCTCGTTTCATACACGCATCCCGGAAATCCGCCTTAATTTCCATATTGAAGCAGGGGTTTAGCTTCAAGGCGCGGGTGCCTACGTCAAATCGGTCCCAGAGATCCCTTAATCAGGGAATTCAATTTGATGATTCGACAGATGATCGGTCAATCAACATAAGCGGAGCAGGTGGGCAGTACACTTAAGGCACTGCAACCTCTGCTCTGGCGCAACCAAGTTTTGGGCCATAGTCAAACTATTGTCAACTCCGACGTAGGAAGGTGAACGGGTGGAATTTTCACTCGGTCACCGCGTCTCGTCGTACAAAAAGAAGTGCGCGAGTGATTTTAGCCAGCTTTTTACAGTACACTAACTACACTTTGGTTGACAAAATGATACGACAAGTGAGCTGCCGTCTGCGCAAACTGCCAAACACCTGTGCGGCACTTGATATCTTCAAGGAAGAGCTTCAGTGGGTTATTGGGAAGGCAAAAGTCTCCAAATTCATCGACCCCGACAGAAAAAATATGCTGAGACATCTGGGTCTTGCGAGGGCAGAACACCTCACCAAGGTCCTCAATTTGTCTTTGATCACTCTGAGAAAAAACGATACATGGAAACAGGGTAGAGTGGTTCCGCTGCTAAAACAGGGGAAACTTGCCAACAATTCGGACTCATATCGGCCGATATCCCTCTTTTTCCCTGTAGCGAAGAAAGCCTTACCGTTTACTCACCATCTGTCGCACATCAATATGGATTCCGAGGTTATCCAACGGGAAGTCCAGGAAACGTGCAGTTACGACAGACTCGGGCCGCAGAGAGCAGAGTGGTAGATGAGTTGGTTTTAATGAGCATGTACAGAGGCGAAGAATAAGTCAAATATGCCTCGCGGTCAAGTCTGGATAAGTAGGAGTTGATTCTACCACAGTATCCAGACCTTAATGGTGCCAGTATTACTCGGGTTATATATGGCAGCTCGAGCTTATCGTTCGTTATGCCATTCACGGAAAGAGAGCTAATAAATGTGTGGACAGGTTCTCTGTGAATGGATTTTAGAGCCTGTCGGCAGTCCTTTCCACACACACTCTCCCTGATGTACCTGAGGGGTGGTTCAGTTTCCACTAGTTGTCTGCAAGGATGAACTCAGCTGATACAGCTTTCTTAGCATAACATTGTGCTCCTCGCATGTATGTTACACTGTGCTACTGGTGTACAGGTGACATCAGGAGTTTTCCTTTTTTTTTGGTATTTTTCTTATATTCGTTCTGTGGCAAGAGCTCAGCGCTCCTCTCTTTCACAGTTCCTACAGACAGGACATTATTTTTGGCCCGATTGCCCCACCACTGTCATTTCAATTCTCTTTTAAATTTAATTCCGTTTCAAAAGAACTGAAATTATGCTTCATACTACCCACATACATACATACATACATATGTACATATGGCTACAAACCAAGAGCAATAAGAGCAAGAGCCCGCAGCTGCGCGTACTGATCTCTACTGATTGGTTTGCTACCTTGGCTTGCCTGACTCTGGCTGTGTCGTCTTTCCCACCTTTTTCGCATTCAACACACACACTAAGCATGCACAACAAAGCAGCATTTAACCATTTGCTATGCCCAGACGACGACGACGACGACGACGACGGCGGCTTGTATGGGAATCAGCAGCACCACCAGCAGCACCACCAGCAGCAACAGCGTCAGCTAATACGCTTTCGTGCAACAGACAACAAACAAACCAACAACAGCAAACCCAAGCAATCTATAGTTAGTAAAGTAAGTCCGTGAGTCGCCTGCCGCCTGCCCATTGTAAAACTGACAGGATTGGCGACGTGAAGTCGCGTCTTTAGCGCGTCTACACAACGCGATTCGCAATACGAGTTTCTTCGCGCATTGCGTTTACCTTTTTCTCGTCGTACATCATTATGCTGTATTCATTCGTACGTTCGTTCGTCCGTCCATTCGCGTATTTTATTTGTGGCATTGTGCCGGGAGGCTGTAGATGGACTTGTTGCTTTTCCTTAAGCAATTCTTCCATTTCCTTTTTCTTTTTCTTCATTTCTGCTTTTTTTCTGCTTAATGTTTATGAACGAGATTTGAAAAGATTTTAAGATTCATTCTGCTATTTTTGTGCTGCCAAATTCGAAGGACCCAGCCGCGGTGGCATTGTGGTGGAGTGTGGTGAGTGAAAGTACGGTGTGAAGGTCTCGCGAAATATTCGCAATTTCATACATACTCCTCTCTTTGTATCTGTTGAGTGATGGTAGGTAAAAAAAAATACCTTTGTTGCTGTTGTTGTTGTCAGTTTTTGGTGGAAGCCGCATTATTGTTGCACCGCTTCAGCAATGCAGAGAATTTTTACACGTTTATGCGCGCATTGCTCCTGTGCCATTACCGCCGGCTCTTTAGTGCAAAATCGTGTATGACTTTGCATATGTATGTATGTATGTATGTATCGGCGTACAAGTGCAAATTTGGTCCGTTGCTGTAACTGCAACTCTGATATTGATCAGAGTGAAACATAGTTCGCATAATCCAATCCTCAAAAATGCTACCGTCGCCAGCCGTCAGCGCATAATTTTTTTTTCTTTGAGCGGTAGGCGTTTGTACTCCGACAGTGTGAAATGTGCAACATGCTTTCCGGACGCATCTACAAACATGCAACAACATTCACAGTCTACAACAAAGCAGCAAGTGATGAATGCAGCAAAGGAAAAACATGAAATTTCCATTTTCCTTAAAATTGCTGAAAATATTAACTATTTTAATTCGTTTCTGATGTTTCGAAATATTAAATCCATTGCTAGCGCGTGAGCAATTTGGAGGCTCCCTACTTTTTTAAAGAAAAAAACACAGAAAATTCAATTCGTTCGGCTACGTCTCAGATGGTCCAATCGTTGAGTAAAATTTTCGTTGACTGGTCTGAGCATTTCGACTGGTAACTGGCGAATGAAACGCGTGATGTTTTGCTCCACGGCCTGAATCGAAGCGGGATCGTCCGCATAGACTTGAGATTTTACATATCCACACAGGAAAAAGTCGAATGGTGTGATATCACACGATTTTGGTGGCCAATCGACCGGATCAAAACGTGAAATTATCTGCTCGCCGAAGTGTTCTCTTAATAAATCCAAATGTCGCGGAGATCACGAGCTTCACTTTCAGGCATCAAATAGTCGGTTATCATGGCACGATAACGGTCCCCATTGACGGTTACGTTCTCACCGGCATCATTTTTGAAGAAATATTGGCCGATTATTCCGCCGGCCCTCAAACCACACCAAACCCAGATTGCTCTTCGTCCCCAATGCGGTAATTTTGCTTACGTGAGATCTTCTTGGAACTTTTCAAGAGCACATAGAGCGAAGCGATGTCGCTTGGAAAGGTCAAGCGGCTTCAGTTCTTGCCCAAGCTGTATTTTGTACGCTTTCAATTTAAGATCTCGACGTAAAATGCGCCAAGTCGTTCCATACGTGAGTCCAAGTTGATGCGAACGTCGCCGAATCAAACTAACATGACAGCTTGATCCCACTCACGCGTGATCTGTCAAAAAAAGGCTATTGAAAAAAGTACGTCTACTTGGATCACTCTTTATATTATTTTAGTATATTGTTCTTCGATCTGTCTTTGAATCATATCGTCTGAAAAATCTATTATTAGTCAAACACATCCAATTTCGTTACTCTATTGCACGAGAGAATGCCGCGTCTACCTTTTTATGTGAGAATTCAAGGAGAAGGAGTCATATTTGAAGAGTTCTATTGATGAGGATTTCAATTTCAGAATCACAGACATTGTTTTTGTATATCGTTCCTGGTCTTAATAACCACTCTCCTCCACCCACGTAGTATAGAGATTGTCAGCACAGTGGAGGAAATCTTCCTAGTTTTTTGTTGGATTGTTCCAGTATAATTCTCATATGCTTCACTTAAAACACAAAGCCGTTGAAGACGCTTCATTATGGATAACAACTCTTGGAACTATTGGTTGGAGATATTCTAAATTTTGCTTTATTGTAAAAAACGTGAATTCAATCAGACGTTCATGACAACATGGTGTACTTCGTATACAGTTATCAGCACTGAAGTCATTTATGGGGTTTTGTATACGATATTTTTACTCAATATCTTTTTATGATATATCCAATGTAGGCTATGTACAAACAGACATTTAATCAATATATCAATAAAAAAAATCATGAAAATAATATTATTGAATTTATCCGTTGTTTGTTTGTTGTTGTTGTTGTTGTTCAAATTGTCGCTTGATACAAAAGTAAATATAGATTTAGGTCTTATTGCTTAACACATAGTAGGTACTCGACACTTAATGCTTATCGATGTGGAATATCTTTATTGTAAGTAAACAAATTGAAATTGACTAAAAGGAAAGTGTTTTTTCTTCTTCTTCTTGTTACACCTTTCTTGTACATGAAAGGGTATACTAACTTTGGTCTGAAGTATGCAAGTACCAGAAGAAGTAATAGATAGACCCACCAAAAGTTATACCGATCGTATCAGAATGACGAGCTGAGTTGATTTAGCCATGTTCGTCTGTCCGTCAATCCGTCCCTCCTTCTGTCTGTTTGAACGCAAACTAATCCCTCAGTTTTACAGATATTTCAACCAAACTTGGTAGGAAGATGCACCTATACTTTTAAACGGTCATTTGTCGGAATCGGCCAGATCGGACCACTATAGCATATATACGATCGGTTCTTTAGATTCACATTCAGAAATTCGGTATACTCCACATACATAATAGTCATAAAAGCATTTAGGAGCATGAAAGTTGTTATCGTCCACAAACATTATTAATTGCATATTGGTAGTGAAAATCATCGAAATCGGACTGCTATATCATATAGCTCCCATACAACCGATTTGTTCAAATATAAGGTTATGGGACAAAAATCCGCCAAAAAGACATCTAAGGGCGTGAAATTTGGTTTTCTACAGACGTAAATTCAAGTGTTTATTGCCATTGAAAATCGTCGAAATCGAATTTTGAAATTCGCAATAAATTTTATATGTTCATTAAAGGTAAAGGGTGATCCAAGTAGTGGTACTTTTTTCAATAGCCCTTTTTTTGACAGATCACGCGTGACTTTGACATTTCATCATGGAAAGACTAATGTCTATTTACGAATTCTTCAACTTTATTATGAAAATTCACGTTCTGTAAAGAATGTGTTTCGCGCGCTTCGCTCAACTTGTCTACAAAATCGGCCTACTGAGTGTAGTATTCGCAGCACCAATACCCATCTTGAGATCCAGCATTCATTATTGGATATTATAATAGAATAGACCACATCAAGCACGCAGTGAACAAAATATAGCGGCCGTAGTTGAGAGTGTACACAAAGGCCGTGAAGAGTCGATTCGGCGCCGTTCGCAGCTCTTCGGACTGACGAATGGAACGACTTGGCACAGTATACGTCGAGATCTTAAATTGAAAGCGTACAAAATACAGCTTGTGCCAGAACTGAAACCGCTCGACCTTCCCAACGACATCGCTTCGCTCTATGTGCTCTTGAAAAGTTCCAAGAAGATCCGACGTTTTCGAGCCAAATTTTGCTCAGCGATGAGGTCCATTTGTGGCTCAATGGGTATGTAAACAAACAAATTTGGAACAAACAATTGGGATGACGAGCAACCTGAAGAGATTCAAGAGCTGCCATTTCATCCAGAAAAACAGCGGCTTGGTGTGGTTTGTGGGCCGGTGGAATAATCGGTCCATATTTCTTCAAAAATAATGCCGGTGAGAACGTAACCGCTAATGGCGACCGTTATCGCGCCATGATAACCGATTATTTGATGTCTGAAATTAAAGCTCGGCAATCTCCGCGACATTTGATTTCAACAAGGCGACGCCACTTCCTACACATCGCATCAATCAATGGATTTATTGAGAGAACAATTCGGTGAGCAGATAATTTCACGTTTTGGGTCGGTCGATTGACCACCAAGATCGTGTGATATCACACCATTATACATTTTCCTGTGGGGATATGTAAAGTCTAAAGTCTTCCCGCCTCGATTCAGGCCTTGGAGCAAAACATCACGCCTGTCATTCACCAGTTACCAGTCGAAATGTTCAGACCAGTCATCGAAAATTGGACTCAACGATTGGACCATCTGGGATGTAGCCACGACCAACATTTGAAAGAGATAATTTTCAAAAAATAAATGCTAAAGAATGTTCTTTCGAATGATAATAAACATTTCCCAATAAATTTGAATTTTCTGTGTTTTTTTCTTTAAAAAAGTAAAAAAAAAAAGTGAAAAACCATCTAGTGTCGTGAAATTTGGTTTTCAATAGATGTAAATTCAAGTTGATATTGACATTAAAAGTCATCGAAATCGAATTTTGTAATTTGCAATAAGTTTAATATGTTCATGAAAGCTATAAAGACGTCGGTATGACCGAAGAGAGCCGTTCTTTCTTATTTTTGTTCAACTATTTTTTTATTTCTTTTATTTTTTTTTCGATTTTCTAAATTTAATTTAATTTTTTAATTTTTCTTTTTGTTCATAAGAAATAATCTAAAAAAACGCTTCATAGAATAGCACAGTGATAAATCATTTGACATACGAACGAGTTTCAGTTAAGCTCTCATTTAATTACTAAATTTCTATTTCTGGTTCAATTTATTGCCGCAAAATTACCACGAATTGATATTGAGTAAGCGCGTCGTTGATAGAAAATATTCTACTTTAAAATATTACTTCAGTTGGAATTCCGAGAAATTTTCAGCCTTCACTTTGAGCACACCTAACATTTGAGTGATTTTTTTCTGTTGGTTTCCTAGAATTTTTTTTTTAATATTCTTTGTCGATTTATGCATTTAAAAGAAAGCACACACGCACACACACACATACACATTATTTACACTACACCATTTTTATTTTCTCAATAAATTTGCTGGAGAATATACTTCAAATAATCACTCCATGTGATCTTTATCGCCTGTCACATTTATGACATTATCGCATATTGGTTTTTTGTTGTCGCTGTTGTTGTTGTTGTTGTTAAGAAATGATATGCAATTGTCAAATAAAGCAACTGTTACTCACACACGCACACATACAGACATACCACGCCTTTTAACTGCAAGCTGTCACAACATTTTGTGTTGCAACAATGTCTGAATGTTTGAAATGAAATTTGTTCCGCCGTGTTGCACCCAATTTTTCACGCACATGCATTGTAGGTGTATGAGTATGTGGAAAAATAATTACAAATTTACTTACATATGTATTATGCACACATGTGTGGCACATTTCCATGTCTGTTTTTCTGTACTCTTCCATCTCCTAACTTTTCGGTTCCACGCTTCGTTCGCAGTCACCGTTTGACGTTAATCGTCGCAACATGATTTGGTTTTTGAGGTTAAGTGGCAATTGATCGATAAAAATTTATGATTACCGCTATCGTTGACAATTTAATGTGGTGCAATTCACATAAATGTTCCGTTTAGAGGTGCATACATTGAAATTACAACAACAGATTTATATTGTATGTATGTATATTGATCTATCGAGTTTATCATTTAAGTCTATTTTATTGAAAATTAGTTAGCGTAAAGTATTATCTTCATTTGAATTCAAGTGGTCCAATACGAAGCAACCTTAATTGCTGACACTAAAAAATATTGATTTCTGAATCTAGTATTGATAAAAATTATGTAAGGAAAAAAAAATTGAAATGGAATATAATTTAAAATAATCGCTTTTTTTATAATGGTTGATCCATTTCGAGGTTTCCTACCTTTTTAAAGCAAAAAAAATTAAAAAAAATTAAACAGAAAATAAAAATTTAATGCGGACTGTTTTTTATCATTCGAAAGAACATTCTTTGGCATTTATTTTTTGAAGTTTAACTTCTTCAAATGTTGGCCGCGGCTACATCTCAGATGGTCCATCCGTTGAGTTTAATTTTCGTTCGACTCGTTCGAGCATTTCGACTGGTAACTGGTGAATGACATGCGTGATGTTTTGCTCCAAGGCCTGAATCGAAGCGGGATAGTCCGCATAGACATAAGACTTTATATATCCCCACATGAAATAGTCTAACGGTGTGACATCACACGATCTTGGTGGCCAACCGACCGGCCCAAAACGTGAAATTATCTGCTCACCGAAGTGTTCTCTCAGTAAATCCATAGCTTCAATATCAGATATCAAATAGTCGGTTATCATGCCATTGACGGTTACATTTTCACCGGCATCATTTTTTGAAGAAATATGGACTGATGATTCCACCGGGCCACAAACCACACCAAACCGTTGTTTTTTCTAAAATAAAATGGCAGCTCTTGAATCTCTTCAGGTTGCTCTTCGTCCCGAATGCGGCAATTTTGCTTGATTCCATATTCATTGAGCCAGAAATGGGCATAATCGCTGAACAAAATTTGGCTCGGAAACATCGGATCTTCTTGGAACTTTTCAAGAGCACATAGAGCGAAGCGATGTCGCTTGGGAAGGTCGACCGACTTCAGTTCTTGCACTAGCTGTATTTTTTACGCTATCAATTTAAGATCTCAATCCGAGTTGCTACGAACGGCGCTGAATCGACTCTCCACAGTCTTCGTGTACACTCTCAGCTACTGCCGCTATACTTTCTTCACTGCGTGCTGGACGTAGTCTATTCGGTCGAATATAATCCAATAATGAATGCAGGGTCTCATGAGGGGTGATGGTGTTGCGAATAGTACGCTCAGTAGGCCGAGCGTTATGTTGACCATAAGTTGAGCGAAGCGTGCGAAACACATTCTTTACAGAACGTGAATTTTCGTAATAAAGTTGAACGATTTGTAAACGTTGCTCAGGCGTAAATCTTGCCATGGTGAAATGCAAAACAATACTGAACAAAAATAACACGATAGCTTGACACGACTCACTCGTGATCTGTCAAAATAGGCTATTGAAAAAAGTACCTCTACTTGGATCACCCTTTGTAAATTATAATTAAATTCTTTTGATAAGTCTTCGCCTAGTTGATAAAAGAAAAAAAAATATTTAAAATGAAAATATCTTTTGGAGGCCTTCCGCTGGTTTTAAGCTGATAAAACTAAGGAAAAGTGTAACCAAAAAAGAAAAAAAAATTGAAGTAAATGGTGAGTGCGGGCATCATTTTAAATAAAAACTTGCGGAGCACTTATTATTTTCGTTAATTTAGATAAAAAGATAACAATGTCGAGCCTTCCAAAAGTGTTGTAATCAGTCAGTGCCGTTGGATCGAGAGTTTTGATTTGGGAGCGCAAGAAGATCCCCCATCTACCACTGTCTTCATTGGAATCTTTCAATCAATTTTAGTCTAGCATTTCCACCTGCTCCCTATCGATTTAGTATCCAACGCCTTCCTCACCTGCAATCTCATCATCCCAGCCGTTTCGGCACTCAAATAAGCCTTAACAAGTGACTCAGATGCAGAAATCTACGGTGTCCCTCACCAGCTAACTCATCTTCCAGAGGATCAGCTATAACTTAAGTTAGATTCAGTTATACCAGTTAGCTGTTATACCTTACAACAATCTCCTAGTCCTTTACAGTGTCAGATGAAGGTTCAATTTACTTCGTCGTCAACGCTTTTAGAGAGCATTGATATGCAATTTCAGAGCATGTGTTCCAGCGTCTTCCTTCCTGCACTTCTTATATTTTTTACCGTTACCAATGTCCATTCTGCACGTGTTTGTTACTAGGCCAACAACCGTTTTGCAGTCTTTTCGAGACCGCGTAAGCAAAAAGTGGGTGTGTTATCCTTCGTTGCCATTGCACTTGATCTTGGCGGACTTGCAAGCCGTTAAAGTATTTTTTTTCCACCCTGATCCGCCCTTCAGCCCATTCAAAATTATCAACGTGTAGTATTTTTTTAGCGACTTTCGTACTTCATTGCTTGGTAGTTAGACGTATGACACTTTGGCGGTCTCATCAAGTATTTGAGCAAGCCATTTTTGATCAGCCCATACTCCTATTGCTAGTTTCGTTGGCAACCGATATGTTCCTGCGCCATCTGCCTTCTTTTACTGCGGCTTAAAACTTTATTTCCCAAGATTAAGCGTGGGGTTTGTGACCTAATCTTCCGAGTGCAGCCGTTGGAGTGGGTTTTAACGCTCCTTTTATACAGAGTGTAGCGAGCCACTGTATTTTCTCCAATAGTTCCCTATATGAGATTTCGCTGCGCCCGGTCCAATACACCAAAGCAGCATAGAGCAAGATTGGCGTGTCCACCGCTGTATTAGAGATTGAGTCGAACACCTTCCTAAACTATCTTAACGCAAATGATGTTCTCAAACCAACCACCACCTATGGCAGACCAAGAACTGTCAAGTTGCTACGTCAAACCCTGTCACTATCATGGCGTAGACTTAACTCCTATTCGACCCCAACAAAGCCAAGCTAATATGACAAGCAATATGACAAGCAAGCGACCCCAATATGACAAGCAAGTCATCTAAAGCCACTTTTTCTTTAGGCGGAACCCCTCGAAATAACTCGATTCCGGCGCCTATCGTTGTTTGCTTGGTTGAATAGAGGAGAGGTTAAGAATCCTGACCGCAATCTGACACTCTTAAGCCTATACCTGCAGGGCCGGAGCTAGGAGCAACATGGTAGATATGAGATATTGAGAGTCGGACATACGCCATGGCAGTGCTCTAGCGCTACGTGCTTTTCTGTGTACATTCTGCATGCAGCTGGTTCAAGCTTTCCTAGTTTCTAAAGATGATATCTCAGGAGTAGATACCCCGTTAGTACACCTACGGGAATACTAAGCTCCCTTTTGCTAAGTGCTAGTAACAGTTTGGTCTATTTGTAATCCCCCTATAGCCCACAAAAGCTTAGTGGCACATCCTAATTTGGAAATTCAGCAGAACCTTCAAAGTGTTGCTCAAAGTTTCATTGCTGAAGACGCTGAAAGGTCTAAAGCAATTGATGATGATAGCCACCCCAGCGTGACTAAGCCCACTCGCTTTTTCATGTGAGGCTTCCCATTAAATAAAAGTTTTTATTTTCCATCAGTCATGTGATTTCAGATAAATTTACCGTCTAATATTATAAGGAGGTGTTTTATTTCGGTGATCTCTCAGGCTTTTCTTGCTTGAGTAAGCAGCCTTTCGATCTTGATTCTACCTAAGCCGAGCTCGTTTCGTAGAAAATTAAATATAAACGCTTCTGTATCGCTGCAGAAGTGACGTCGTCAGCATAGTTGACCAGATCACATTTAGTGTTCGGCTCTTCGGGATTCACTATTCGCTAACCAGCATCTTGTAGGCTTACCGAGGCTGTGAATGGCAATGCAGAGCGTTCTCATCTCCCCAAAGTCATTCTCACTGGTACTTGCATGAACTGACTGTATTCTCTTTCTGAATTTGTCACATTTATTTCTCCTCTCTGCGGATTGCTTTTTCTTTTTTTTTAAGTACTTAAGTACCAACTCGCAGTTAAAAAAATGCTTCGTTTCGTAATTAAAGAAACACATTAGATAAAATTTAATATATTCGAAACATGTATTTTGAAACAAATTAAAATGAACCTACGCAAAGTAATAAAAAAGTGAAGATGAAAACTTACGAGCCAATAACACCTGCGCATACGAATGCTATTTACACCATACGAAAGAGATTACCATACTCGCATACCCAAATATGTACACCAACCCTTAACCCTAGAGTACATTAAAATAAGGTTGATTTTTTTGTTTTGTTTTCCAAACCTATCATTTTATTTATATCATTTTAATTAAATGACATGTCCACAGTTCGATGACACACTTGTGTGCTGTGCTGCCAACTGTGCTGCAGATGACGACGATCAAAGTGCGTGCTGTTGCTGCGCGTTCATCAAAACGCTTTTAGCGGCGGTCCAATGCGCGACCCGACCGACTCGACTGCTCGTACCGTCCCTGCCTGCTTACGCACAATCAACGCAGTTAATACTAAGTATTTGATTGGCGAGATCGTGGCTGATTGTGTCGCTGATAAGAAAATGGCTGGTTGGCTGGTGGTGCACGGCAGATGAGAGACCTTTTTCGTTGCGGCGCATTTGACTTATTTCATTTGATTTCACACAAGTTGTTTATTGATTTTATTTTACTGTTTCCCCTTTAAGAACAATCCTCTAGCTCTAACCAAAATGAAATAATAATTTATTAAACTCCACTTGCCGACTGGGGAAGGCAGAAAATGCAGGAATCTTATTTACCTTCGCAGTGCCTTTCGTATTTTTCGTTACCAATGTTTGTTGTTCGTTGGTTGGTTGCGGTTTTTTGCCGCCATCAGGTGAAATGGTATTGAAATGTTTTGCCTTCATATTCTTACAACAAACATAAAAATATTGTTGTGACCCAAGAATTTGTTGATTCTTTTGGACTGTTTGTCTTTCCTTTTTTTTTTTTTTGATTTTGTTGCTGGAATTTTTGTGTTATGCTTTGCGGCATTTGCGCTTTGAATTATTTAATTAAAAAATGTGTTTGTTAGGCAAACAAGAAATTTTGCTTTTATTAAAACTTTTAATTAAAAGACAGAAGAGAAAACTTTTTTTTTTGTCACATTCCGCATCGCATCAAAAATTAATACGTTAAATATATTTCAACTCAGCTGTTCGCAAAAGCAAACTTCTTTCTTACATTGTTGCCATTTTTCACCTGCATTATATGCGCTTCACACTTATTTTATATTAAAACATAATCCGCTTTATTCAGCTCTCGCCTACACGTCTACAGTTTGACAGGTTCAGTCGCTCCTGTCAGCTTAAATGTCATATTCATTTCATTTTTAGACACATGCAAATTGTTTTCTGGTGTTGATGGAACATGCATTTAAGACGCGATGTGCATGAATGACTTGTACAATATTAAGGTAAGTGGGGATAGACAATAATGGGTAGAAATATTTAATAAATATAAGACAGATGGAAGAAATAGAGAAATCAGAAGTGGCATAATGGCTCTAAGAAATCTCCTTAGATCTTTTGCTAAAGGTTCTTATTAATTTATTTCTTTAGAAAATGTCCTCATTTTCTCTTTGCCTGAAAATATTTTTGTATACAAAAAGTCAGAAGTGGAATACTCTTTAACAACTGAGCTCGAGCGGTGAAATTTAGTGATTTAGCGAGAGCAAAGCATACACATGGATAATCCAAGTAGAGGTCCTTTTTTCAATAGCCCTTTTTTGACAGATCACGCGTGAGTCGTGTCAAGCTGTCATGTTATTTTTGTTCAGTATTGTTTGGCATTTCATCATGGCAAGCCTTATGCCTGAACAACGTTTACAAATCATTCAACTTTATTACGAAAATTCGCGTTCTGTTAAGAATGTATTTCACGCGGCGCTTCGCTCAACTTATGGTCAACATAATCGGCCTACTGGGCGTACTATTCGTTACATCATCACCCATCTTGAGACCCAGCATTCATAACTGGATAATACTTGACCGAGTAGACCACGTCCAGCACGCAGTGAAGAAAATATAGCGGCCATAGCTGAGAGTATTCACGAAGGCCGTGGAGCGTCGATTCGGCGCCGTTCGCAGCAACTCGGACTGACGTATGGAACGACTCAGAGCATTTTAAGTCGAGATCATAAATTCAAGGCGTACGGCAAGACAGCTTGTGCAAGAACTGAAGCCGCTCGACCTTCCCAAGCGATATCGCTTCGCTCTATGGGCTCTTGAAAAGTTCCAAGAAGATCCGAAGTTTTCGAACTAAACTTTGTTCAGCGATGAGACCCATTTCTGGCTCAATGGGAAAGTAAACATGCAAAATTGCGGCATTTGGAACTGCTCTTCGTTCCACCTGAAGAAATTCATTCAGAAAAAGCAACAATTTGGTGTGGTTTGTAGGCCGGTTGACTCTTCGGTCCATATTTCTTCGAAAATGATTGAAAAATGTCGGTGAGAACGTAACCGTCAATGGTGACCGTTTTCGCGCCATGATAACCGACTATTTGAAGCCTGAAATTAAAGCTCGTGATCTCCGCGACATTAGGTTTCGACAGGACGGCGCCACTTCCCACACATCGCATTAATTAATGATTTTATTGAGAGAACACGTTGGGCGATAGATAACTTCACGTTTTGGGTCGGTCGATTGGTCACAAAGATCGTGTGATATCCCACCGTTAGACGTTTTCCTGTGGGGATATGTAAAGTCTAAAAGCTATGCGGACAATCCCGCTTCGATTTAGGGCTTGGAGCAAAGAATTACGCGTGTCATTCGCCAGTTACCAGCCGAAATGCTGGAATAAGTCATCGAAAATTGGACTCAACGGATGGACCATCTGAGACATAGCCGCGGCCAACATTTGAATGATAATAAACATTTCCCAGAAAATTTGAATTTTCTGTGTTTTTCTTTCTTTCTTTCAAAAAGTAGGGAACCTCGAAATTGATCACCCTTTATTTACTATGTTTTATAAGTCAGGATTATGAGTTAGTTATATAGAAACTGTATTATGTATTGTAAAAAAATCAGAAGTGGAATATTTTCTAAAAAGTGAGTTCAAGCGAAGCAGTTAAGCGATGGAGCAGGTGAACAAACAAGTGTTTGAGTGAGAGTACAACGGCAAATACATTCGGTTGCTAAAATACTTGAGCTGAGTTTGGTTGAGATTTGCTAAAAAGTTAGTATAGGATTTTTTCAAAGACTTAAAACGTTTAAAAAACTACTATTTTCAATAAATAAAACCTTAAATAAAATAAAAATGATAGCATGGAATAAATCGTAGCAAATAAAAATATTTGTTCTTTATATTTTTTAAAAAAATTGTGTGTCGTCGTGGCATAATTTGCAAAGGAGTGCGATGTGAACGCGAGTTGCTATTGAACTCTAGTACTTTTTTCCTGTTCTTTCTGCTTCGAAAATATTTTTTGTCTTCTCAAAATTTTATTCATCAATCACACCTTACCCATCTGCAATTCAAATTTGTTCCAAGCACACGAATATTTACGTTGCGGTCAGATGATATTCATAGGGTTTCATTTCTTCCTGCAACCGACACCATGGCGCGACGCCGCGACAACATACCAACACTTTGAGCTATACAGATGATAACAGAGCTAAAAAAACAAAAAAAAACAAAAAAAAACTGAAGCTCCAAAAAAGAGCAATTCTGCATATTCAAATAAGGTCTACCTGAGTTCAAATTCGACATACAAACATATGTATGTACATACACACGAGTTGCAATTACATACATACATATGTATGCATATGACGACAACGGCCACACGAAGAAAACAAAAGGTGCTGCCTCTGACTGCTACTGTCGTTAACGCGTAACTCCAAACCATAACCTGCGGTCGTTATTGAGATAAGGATGCAAGATAGCAATACACACACACACAAACTTAAGAGTGGCGTGGCAGGCGTTGTAGAGGCAGCCTGCCTACAGACAGCAGTCGAATGTTTGTCACACGAAACCTTTTTGGACTGGAGTGGACTGTATGTCATGCCATATTATTATTATTATTATTATTTTATTTTTTTAATGGGAACTGCTTAAAAATGCACAACCACACAGAGACTAACCTTTTTTTTCCCCTTCCTCACTCGCTCACTTGTTGCTCACTCACTCGCTAGTTCGCTGGAAGTTCACTCGAGCTCTTTTAATAATAATAATAATAAAAATGTTTACGTGACATTTGATTTATTATGAATATTTTGACAGATTACCGAGTATTGGGTAGATGATAGAGATGAAAACCAGTTCGGTTATATGTACCCATATGTATGTATGTACTCTCTCCTGTTTGTGCTACTGTCCGTCTCTGCTCTTGAGGCGTGTGATGGAAGTGTATGAGATGTTGGCGACATGATCAACCGAAATCACGTATTTTTCATATAAAACACATATTTCTGCTAATACTACATACTCTCAGATATTTACATACAAACAATAAGTCACTTAAACTTTGCGTTATTTCTGAGAAATGACAGTTTAGATAAACCAAGTTATGGCTGCTGGAAATTTACCTTGATATTTTATGCGTTGTATGCAAATAATGTACTATTTTGTATAAAAAATAAAGTGAGTGCAAGAAAAATTAGCTCATACGTTCTCGATATTGTCACGAAAAAATGAAGGTTGGTTTCAGAGATTCAATGAGACTACAGACCGAGTGTGGTTAAGAGAGAGAGATGGATTATTTCTCCGTTTTTTTGTATGGAAGATCGCTTTAAAGCCGACGAAAATTTATTTTATATCGATATTTTTCTCGAAATCTGACCAAAGATCGATCTATCAGAACTGAAGACATGCTCTATTAGTCGTTCTTTGACAGTGGATTTTATTTCCTTATACAATTCCTCTCTATTCATTTATTGGAACATCAGTTTCAGTGTTTTCGACGTTCATCTTATTTTAGTTGCCGTTAAGCAGGCTGCGGTAGAATTTTCTACAAGTCATAAATATGCTATGAACATTAACGAAAAATACATTGTTTTTGAGATCTTTAGTAAGTCGTAAAATCTTCTTCGAAACTCTTCCAATCAGCCAGCTTCTGGCACATTTTAACCGTTACCATTTTCTCTTTTCCAATGCATCTGTTCTTGAAATTTGTATATCTTCCCTACACGGCGCGAGCTGCTGTTGAAGGCAACTTTGCGAGGGAGGCAGTCGAAAATTTAGCACTGAGTTGCAGAGAGTGCTTGAATTGTCGGCCCGTCGTTGAATGTCATTCCTTATATTGATTTGCAGAGTACTGCTAGTAGGGAGCAAGAGTGCCACCCGAGTAGAAAACTACCTCGAACCCTTCTTGTACTGTACTGCTTGATTTGTATTATTTGCAGTAAAAACCCGCATATCTAGTCCGCTCAGGCGTAAATTTTAAATTATTCCCGTGGTCAAGCAACGAATATAACTTCATTATAGGCAATACTCACAGAAGATCTTTACCCCATTGGAAAAGATCAGGCGGACTGGGAGTTTGCTTCACTTAGTGTCCGCGGCTAAGAAAAGCTATTATTGTCTCCACTATAATCGAGTAAGCGGTGTCTACGCAAATCAAGCAGGAGTAGATGAACCATCCTCTTGAGACTCGGACAAATTGAAAGATAATAAAGAGAAATTTTCTTGAAAATTCTTTCAGAAGTGGAATATTATGACAAACACTTGTCTGAGCGTATACTAGTACCGGGTAGGCTCAATTAAGTTGAATAAAAAAATAACCTAAAGGATCCACGTTCAGATACTTTAAAGATAGCGGAGATCTTTCTAGAACAGAAAAGTAATTAGAATCAAAGTTGTCTAGAATAGCTTTAAAGGCCATTCTGAGTCGAAGTTTTATATATTTGAGAGATATTACGAGACAGATTCGTGTGTCGAAAAGACCGCTGAAAACTTCTTGTACAGTAGTACATCGTTAGCATAGAGGAGAGAGAGCGTAGCTCAATACTCATTCCTTGCTGGAGACTTAGGCTGAAGCAGCTACCTGATTTTTTGTTGTGGAGCGTTATAGAGAACGCATACATAATAACGGGTGATCCATTTGGAGATTCCCTACTTTTTTGTAGAAAAAAAAAAACAGAAAATTCACATTTAATGGGGAATTTTTATTATCATTCGAAAGAATGTTCTTTGAAATTTAATTTTTGAAGATTATCTCTTTCAAATGTTGGCCGTGGCTACGCCTCAGATGGTCCATTCGTTGAGTCCAATTTTCGATAACTCGTTTGACTGGTAAATTGCGAACGAAACGAGTGATGTTTTGCTCCATGGCCTGAATCGAAGCGGATTGTCCGCATAGACTTTAGACTTTACATATCCCCACAGGAAAAAGTCGAACGGTGCGATATCACACAATTTTGGTGGCCAATCGATCGGCCCAAAACGTGAAATTATCTGCTTACCGGAAGCGTTCTCTCAATAAATCCATTGATTGATGCGCTGTGTGGTAAGTGGCGCCGTCTTGTTGAAACCAAATGTCGCGGAGATTACGAGCTTCAATTTCACCGGCCCACAGACCCAAACAAACCGTTGTTTTTTTCTGAATAAAATGGCAGCTCTTGAATCTCTTCAGGTTGCTCTTCGTCCCAAATGCAGCAATTTAGCTTGCTTACATACCCATAGAGCCAGATGTCGCTTGGGAAGGTCGAACGTCGTCAGTTCTTGCACAAGCTGTATTTTGTACGCTTTCAATTCAAGATCTCGACGTCAAATGCGTCAAGTCTTTCCATACGTCAGTCCGAGTTGCTGCGAAGGGCGCCGAATCGACTCTCCACGGTCTTCGTATACACTCTCAGCTACGGCCGAAGCCCGCGAAACACATTCCTTACAGAACGTGAACGTTTCGTAATAAATTTGAATGGTTTGTAAACGTTGTCTTCAAAAAAAGGCTATTGAAAAAAGTACCTCTACTTGGATCACCTTTTATTATAGGTTGTCATCTCTTCTAGTTGGTTTCTCAAGGTTTCAAATTCAAACCTTCTCAGCAATGCTAATAAAATTGATCAAAAGCTCCAGCGGCTACTTCTAATCACTTGAATCTTCTCCCTACGTACATGTCTACTCCCATATGAATATAAAAATAAATATTTGAAACAAACAACATCACTAACAACAACAACAACAACAACTGTTAGAGACTGCAGCCGCAAGAGTCGGCAGCTAAACCGACAGCGCTCCCAAGTGTAATAATAATATATGGCTCTCATTATTATCAAGATTGCTTGTAGTTATGGCGAGAAGATAAGATCGGCCGATTAAAAACACCTCTTCAAAAAATGTAAAAAAAAGAAGAAACATACATATTTACTAACATATATATGTACGTATATGAACGTCCATATAGATTTGACGACGCTGAGTTGCAAGTGATGAGTAGCTGTTGTTGGTGTTACTGAACCTGCCTACTTTTAAGCCAAACCACTCTCCGGCATCACCACCACCACCATCACCACCACTACGAAAATCATCACTTAATAATAATGATAATCGTAATTACATTGACGCCCCGAGGTGATGATTATAAAAATACGCGTGCGCGCAGCGGCTGGTAGCAACAGCAACAGCAACAGCACAAACACAGCAGCCAGTTCTACGCTGCATTTCAAGGCATAATTTTTTTTAAACACATAACATGTCTATATACACTTTGCTTGCTGCCAGTTAACCTCTCACTTTTAGTACGAGAGAAAATTTTTATATTTTCAAATTATAAGTTTATGTTACTCTGGCTTTTAGGATTATATTAATTTTCTTGCGCCAAATGGACTGTGAATGTAATCATTTTTATGAGACTTGCTGATTGAGCAGAGAGTAGTGAGTGAAATTTGCGTAACGAGAGGTCATGAAAATTAAGTTGAGGTAGTAAAAATGTATTTGATTAAAGCAAGTAAAAAAAAGTTAAGTGGAACTGAGCAATAGACACCCGACTGAGCACCAGAGAGACTTGTGATGTTGAAAGTTCAGTCGTTTCTTTCGTACATTTCGTAGGGCTATATAGGTTCTCACCGGTTACTGTCCATTTAGCCTATTATTACATTTCGAAAGAACATTCTTTGGCATTTTTCTTTTACAGATTATCTCTTTCAAATGTTGACCGTGGCTACATCTCAGATCATCCATACGTTGAGTCCAATTTTCGATAACTCGTTCGAGCATTTCGACTGGAATCGAAGCGAGATTGACCGTATAGACTTTAGACTTCACATTTCCCCACAGGAAAAAGTCAAGCGATGTGATATCATACGATCTTGGTGGTCGATCGAACGGCCCATAACGTGAAATTATCTGTTCAGCGAAGTGTTCTCTCAATAAATCCATTGATTCATGCGATGTGTGGGAAGTGGCGAGTTGTTGAAACCAAATGTCGTGAAGATCACGAGCTTCATTTGTAGGCATCAAATGGTCGCTTATCAGGGCGTGGTAACGGCCGCCACGGACAGTTACGTTCCCACCGGGACCATTTTTGAAGAAATATGAACTGATGATTCCACCGGCCCATAAACCACAACAAACCGTTGTTTTTTTCTGGATGAAATGGCAGCTCTTGAATCTCTTCAGGTTGTTCTTCGTTCCAAATGCGGCAATTTTGCTTGTTCACATACCCATTGAGCCAGAAATGGGCTGAACAAACTTTGGCTCGAAAACGTCGGATCTTCTTGGAACTTTTCAAGAGCCCATAGAGCGAAGCGATGTCGCTTGGGAAGGTCGAGCGGCTTTAGTTCTTGCACAAGCTGTATTTTGTAGGCTTTCAATTTAAGATCTCGACGTAAAATACACCAAGTCGTTTCATACGTCAGTCCGAGGTGCGAATCGACTCTCCACGGTCGTCGTGTACACTCTCAGCTACGGCCGCTATATTTTCTTCACTTCGTGCTGGACATGGTCTATTCGGTCGAATATTATCCAATAATGCATGTTGGGTCTCAATATGGGTGATGGTGTTGTAAATAGTACGCTCAGTAGGGCGATTATGCCGACCATAAGTTGAGCGAAATGCGCGAAACACATTCTTTACAGAACGTGAATTTTCGTAATAAAGTTGAATGATTTGTAAACGTTGTTCAGGCGTAAGTCTTTCCATGATGAAATACCACCAAACAATATTGAACAAAAATGACATGACAACTTGACATGACTCACATGACGCAGAATAGATGTAGTAGGTTCTAGTGGATCACTACTATGAAAATTTCGGTCAAATCGAACTAATAGTTTTTTTTTTTTGATCTCGTATGGATTAGAAAAACAAGAAATCACTTTAGAGCCGTGACCGAAGCTGCCTAAGTGCAGTTTAAAGGAGTTTTTGTCTCGTTTCGTGTTTATGGACAATACTTGGATCCAGTGGTGCACAACAGAGAGCGATGAGCAGTCGAATCAGTGGTTTACATTCGAAAAATGTAGCCAAAAGAAGGAGCAGGCTATCTCAACGGTTAAATAAGGTGAAATATACTTTTTTGGGTGAGTCACAAGCTGTATCATGAGCATGAGATAAAACGGCCACCGGGTAGCCTTCTTTTGGTAAGGAAAAAGTTTTCTTCCATCAAAGAAACTAAGCAAGTGCTCGGCGACTTGGTCACTCTTCCACCACAAATCCAACACAGCAATTGTCCTCTTTATGTCAACGCTGTAGTAGTTTTCCGACCTTCTTCACGTCCATCGTACTTCTTGGATGGCGGTGATTTCAGTCTCTAATCTTAGAGTGCATTTTTTACGTGGTGAGTCCCAAACCCTACGTGCTACCGCAGATAATTCGCCTTCTCACTTTGACTCGCCTGCAAACGAGTGTTTGTTCTCTACCCAGATGATACTTGGTCAAAGATAGGAACTCGTGAGCTGCCACTACCAGGTAAATGGCAGTCGAATACTTTCCTCATTTGCGTGAAATTCTACACATTGCCTCATCCTCAGTTTTGTACTAACCTACAACTCGACAAAACGCTTGAGTCAATCAAAAATCCTCGAAAGCTTACATAGTATGAGAGCCACGATGCTCTAGTCTTAATCTCCAGAGCAGTTAGGGGCAAAACTCCGAGATGATACCATCTGGCCATCTTCCAATGGACTACTTCGTTATGGCTTAGCTTGGATTTTCAACCTGACTACTTGTATGTATACAAATCGAGCAGTGATCAGTCAGACTACCTAACAAAAGCGAAAAGTGTAAGCAATAGAAGGTCCTTCGATCTTCCGTTCTCCTTGTCAGATCAGTAAGATCGTTTGATCTCGCACGTTGAGATTTGTGCGCAGCGTTCGCCAAGTTGAAGTGAAGCTAATCTGTTTAGGGGAAGATCTCAGGTAATCTGAGGGATGCTGCCCGGTAATTTTGATTCGAAGATGCATACTTCAGTTTGAAAAAATCTGGAGGTTATCGATAGGGAGTTCAGGTATTTTTTTAGCTAGAGTAAATGCTGACTTCCTTGATTGAAAAGAGCTCTATCGTTATCCGGAATGCTGGCACTTCTGTTTGAAAAAGGCTACACTGATCAGAAAGTCTGATCCTAGAATAGATGCAGCATGCTCCCGGTAGGGTACTATGTTCAAAAATCATTGTTTTTATTTTTTTAGGCTAAATACTTATCGGACTACCCTCAGGTATGGCGGTGGAGCATCAAACCCTAACTTTTGCTGAGGTGTAAGGCACTTGAGCTCAGCATGTCTTCTTGGATCTTCTCAGTTGATTTTAGATTTATGGATTCAGTTTTTATTAAGAATAGGCTCAATCACCTGACGGCCGCAGTAACCGCGTGGCTAGCAGTGCGTACTAAACCAGAAAAATCAAGAGCCCGAGCCCGGGTTAGACCAGCATTCAAACTATAGACAATTTATTTGAAATTAGTATTTCCAACTGTGATCGACCCTCAGTATGGAATGTCAGTCCCTCGGAGTGCTTTTATGAATGAAAAGCTCCTCATTGAAGTCCCTTAGCCGTTCGGTGGCGGCTTAGAATATACTGTAGGTCCCTCCATTTGTTGGTAAAGTATTAACAAATTGAAGAAGAAGCACAGCCGAAAAATCGCTTCCAGCTAAACTGTGTATTTTCGTCTGCTGTCGCCCAGACTTTATCCAACTCTTGTTATTTTTTTTTTTTTTTGAGTCACTACCGCAAGCTTTCATGTAATTTACAAGTCAAAAGTTTACCTCGAACTTGGCTAATCTTCATCAAGCAATAAAATATAATGTTCCGTTGTCATAATCTTAAATACATGACCACATGAACGAACGCCACTTTTAGTTAAGTATGTGGCATTCTCCTCATTACATACTCGTACATACTTCACCTTGGTTGGCGGCGTACACAATGAGTACATGAACTAAGCAGATGACCGCCACTCGCTAGTACAATATATGAATCGGCGGGTTTTATCAATACAGTCATCCAGCCAGCGAGAGCGAACAACCTTAAGCCTAATCGATAATTTATTGCGATCGATGTTTACTGTCGTCCTGCATTGCGTAGTTAACGAGTCCATGAGACCGACCACAATGCGCACAACGATGCGCGCAGTCAACGGCAACAACAAAATAAAATCATACATACGCACACCCGAGTGTAATGAACAAAAAGTGACGCGCGCAACAATGAACGCCGGCCGACGTCGGCAAGCGGCTGCGCATAATTCAAACGTCATTTACTTGTACGCTGGCTCAGCTTGCAAGACGACATCTTTATATGCATGTAAGTACGCTTATTAAGAGCGTCTACACATTCGTCGAATGTAGCTAGTTAAACGCAGTCTAGTCGTCGTCGTCGTCGTCGTCCTCATCTTCGTCGCTGTAATATGTACTGAAGGCGTATTGCGAGAACGACGATCTTTTCTTCGATTTAACGCGCGCACCTATTTCCGTTTAATGCTGGCGACTCGACTTGTCAGCGCAAATTGATTTTGTAATAGCGAAATGCACGAGTATGCATGTCCGGAGACTGAGATGTAACAGTTCCTTGATTTCAGTTGCGAGTGACCGCTAGTAATTTAACTTTTCGGGCTTCGGAAAACTTTACACTGTGTTGCGCACACATCTCGGTCGATCTACATATACCTAGCGCATAGGACTTCCGAAGTTCCAACCAGCTGCCACCTTGGCTCACGGCTTCTGCTTTCGGAGATCGGAGTTTTTGCTGGTGCCTCCTTCCCACTGATAGTTTCAGTTGACTTCAGTCCTGATGTCTGAGCATCTCATTCAAATTTTCGACTCCAGTGGTGCTCCTTTCCGGCTCCATTTACAACAAACTTCTGATCCCAAAGTTTCGATTGATTTTTAAACCTCATTGAGGGCTCCGGTTCCAGTACTCGCACCTACGTTACATCCCTAGTGGTTGCCAGAGGTTACTAACAACTAATGTACGTCGTCTTCTGCTTACGGTCGTCTTACTACCTACATACATACATGCACATGCACATAGCAGTTCGAGATGATCTAAACTTGAATTTCCATTTCTGGGTAAAGTACCAGCAACTGTTCGAAGTTAGTTGTTAGTGTCGGCTGTTTACGCTGCATTCGTAGAAATATTACTTTTACGTTTATCGCATATGGCTCATCGCTTCATTGCTACTCCTCCGGCCGGCATTGCTGGATTTGCACAATTGTGCCGCTGCGCTAGTCTCCTTTAGCACATTTGACAAGCTTAAAAAACCTAATTTTGCATTTAAGTTGCAAAACTTATGCACAGAGAGCTTGTTGGCTCTGCACATGGCTGCTACAATTCGATATGATCTCGGCGCGAGCGACAGTCGTTCATGACTGCTGTGGCTGACTGGCTGGCTGGCTGTTATTTGTTACCTTTTGTGCTGTTTTCGGCTACGTTTTTTAGCGCTTTCAGTGCGGTCCCATTTTGGGTGCCACAATCGGTGGGTCGTTGGCTGTAGTTATGTATGTATAATTGACGTGTCTTTTACGTGTAGATACCTTCTATTTAGCCCGTTGCCCTTTTAGGTTTGACTAGTAACTACTGCAGCTGCGATTATGGTTGTGAGCTTGTTGGGGTTGTTGAAGTTGTACGGTGTCTGGAAGCCGCTATGAGTGCAAAAAAAAGAAGAGAGAAGTATTTCTTCCTTAGCAGAGAAGTACTTACTTGATACTCGCTCAATAGATCAGATCTGATGAGTGCCTCAGCATAGTATTCGTTTCTGTAACTTTGCTTGTGGTAGCCTTATAGGGTTGGCTGTACGTTTGAGACTATTTACTTCAGTCTTTATGACGGGTTTGACTCTTCTGAGTCCTTAGATACCGCAGACCTTCCCGAATAAGTTTAGTATCTTCCAAAACTCTACTTGAGCTCATGCCGCTATCCCAAGGCCATGTTTCCCTGGCCGAGAGTCGAGGTCGATTAGTGGAACCACATAAGTCGGGTACAGAGCCCACTTCATTTTAAGCCGTCACCGCCACTTCAACATTTCAACAGTTTAGTCTCTTCTATTTCAAAGGATCAGACCACTCTTCCATCTCCTTCTCTCTCTCCCGCCATACCATCATGAAAAAGTTTAGTGCCTTCTGAAACTATCTCTCCGGTCTCTTTTAGCGCAGTCCTCACTTCATACCTCCTCGTCGGAACTACCCTTTAGTTCAGAGTTTTAGCCTTAGAAGTGTACTCGTTCCTGGAAGTTTACTTGTTGCAGCATTTTAGGTTTATCTGGATGGGTTATGTTTTGAGGTTTGTTATATAGTCTTAATGAAGGTTTTTCACTCTTCGAAGTCTCTTTCCCTGGTCGATCTACCTAACTCCCGCAAGAGTTTTCGAAGTAAGTTTACAGCCTTCCGAAACTCTCTTTGAGCTTATACCGTTGTGCAAGAAACACTTTTCCCTGGCGAAGAGTTGCAATTGATTGGTGAAAGGAGATACGTAGAACACAGAGCCCACATAATTTAGCTAGTGACCACGTAACATCTACCAGCTCTTTGTAAGTCTTACACAACCTTCTTTTCTTTGGAGCTTGAGGACCGCGATTCGCAATTAAATTGGTTGTGTCTCCATAACTTCAACATTGCAGTCGCTCCATCTCGAAGGACCAGACCACACCTCCTTTTCCCTCTCCCTCTCTTTAAGTAGCTCTGTGAACTTTATGACAAACACAATTTTGGTCATCTAAGACATATTTGGACCACTGTTCGCTTTCTATTTGCATCGCAAGTAAGAAAAAGCCAACGTCCACATTTGGACACAACGGTCCATGACTCCATCCAGCTAGGTTATGCATACTAATAAGTACTTATTATACATATGTATAACGCAGTGCTTGGAAGATTTTTCAAGTGTGAATAGGTGTGAGTATGTTTGTATCCCCTACAAGTGTGAACTAATGATTGCTGAACAGCGATAAGAAGATGCTGGCTGGCTGACCTTAACTCACTCTTGTTGCATATGTTGCATGCCGAGTGCTGGATTGCCGTTAATGGTTAAGATTTAATAATGGGCTTGATGGATGGAAGAGTGAGAAAGCACGTACTTATGGAAGTCCATATGTGTGTTTGACCGGAAGATCGAACGAGTATTCCATTTGGACTTCGAAAAGACGAAACCTATGAGCCAAGCGCTGGTTGCGTCGTCAAAGTTAAATTGAAGTTTCCGACGCAGCCAGTCTTATCTAGGTTGAAAGACTACTCTTACAGCGCATGGCGTATATGTAAAGTTCCACACAGAGCATTCAGCCTGGCTTAGGTCGCAAAGGTACCACCTCCAGTTTCGAGCTCTGCTGTTATAAAGTCAGCTCTTTCAGATACTCTTATTTCTGTAACACACGTCAGACCCGGTGTGGGTTCCTTCCTCTCGCTGCTGCCACACGTTCAGAAGATTAATTTAGAAAAAATTCGGTTTCGACTCCGGCTCCGGTTAACTCATATCGCCAATATCTGTAGCGTGTAGGTTGCAACATTCGTGTTGCCAGCATAAAAAGGATAATAATCATAATAATGGTCGTCGTGGATTGGCAGCTGCGACGACGGCACGGTAGGGAGAAACGAGCGAAAGAGGAGAAATAAAGCAAAAAAGGAAATAACTAAATATAACAGAAAGCACAGAAAAACAGGAAATTTATGCGACTGCAACGAATTGAAATCTTGAAATGTGCATCTTAAATGTTGAAAGCCATTTTTGTGCCAAGCTCGGTAAGCTCTGATGGTTTTTTGTTTGCTGGAATTGGATATGGATGAATGGTGGTTAGGTGGTTGGATGGATGGATGGATGGACGCACGGACGGATGGACGGACGGTTGAATGGATAAGCATGAAATCGAATAGCATTGTACTGAGCTGAAATGAAGCTACACTGTTGTGTGTCAGTTAGTATGGCAAAAGCGCTGCAAATTTCTTTTAATAAGATGCTTGACGCCTTGAATAGCCCAAAGCAGCTTCGTTCGGCACAACTGCTGCACAACACTTGAGCATAACAAAATTGCTGATTATATGCTGCTGATTGTTTCCGAAATTGCATTGAATACCAGCACATTTAAGCTCCCAGCACGTTGCGCGATGATGTAGAGAGAACGAGCGCGCTGAAGTCCGAGGCAACTTAATGAGGCAGAAAATTATTGAAGGTTGAGAGGCGTGAAAATTGGTTATTAAAGAGGCAGGAAGCCGGCATTAGTTAGATATTTCGATTGAATAAGTACTGGGTTTTCGAGCTTTCTTCGAATATGAAATACATACTAGTACATATACCCGTAAGTAAGTTGCCAAAATAGTAGGTCGGCTTAATGCATCACTGTCTTTGACGCTCTTCTCTTATGATTTTCTCTTTTTCTTTTTTTTTTTTTGGCTTACCACCTATCGGAATTTAAATCTCAAAGGATTTGGGAAGAAGAAAATTTTTTCTCTGACGCGCATAATTGAAAATTTAATTCCAGCCGGATTTCAATGCTACGATATACTTTGGGACGTATCGGTTGTAAAGTCATCGATACTGAAGGCGGTATCGAAATTTTTTGTGAATATTATCAGAAGTGAAAACGAAATGAAAAGAATATCGGATTGAATTTCGAAAGGCGTTAGGAGAACTTTTCTCCGCTGCTATCAGAGGTTTTATATCTAGTTTTTCAGAAGTTGAATATAAATTAAAAAATGGGTGTTTCTGAGGACATAAGGAATCTCCACTGCCAACAGAGGTTTTATGTGTATTTTTTCAGAAGTGGAATATAAATTAAAAAAGGTGTTTCTGAGGGCTTAAGGAGACTCATCAAAGGAATGTACTCTCCACAGTCATCAGAGGTTTTATATGTATTTTTCAGAAGTGGAATCGAAATTAAAGAAGGGTGTTTCTAAGGACATAATCTGCACTGCCATCAGAGGTTTTATATCAATTTTTTCAGAAGTGGAATATAAATAAAAAATGGGTGTTTCTGAGGACACAAAGAGACTCATCAAATAAATGTGCTCTCCACTGCCATCAGAGGTTTTATATGTATTTTTTCAGAAGTGGAATCGAAATGATAAATAATAATGCAGCTTTTGTTCCCTAAAAACTAAGTTGAAAGTCTCTAGGGATCTAACACACATGAGTTTTCCAGGAGTAGGTTCAAAAACTACAAGTTTGAAGTTAATTTTTTTATATAAGCCGAATACCGAATACGTACGAATTCCTTTTCATTCTTCTGTTATCAAAGAGGTATTCTGAGCCTCTCTACCCACGCTGATAAGCTTTCAAAATATATTTTGTGGAAGAACGCTGAAGCGCTTAAGGCATCGAAAACCTGATATCTATATATTTCAGAACCTTTGTTATGTCCAAACCATCGAATCTAAGACTCGTTGGTTTACATAAACAATCGGATAATTCGACTTTTCAGCACCGAAATCGGTTACTCGCCACATCCCGCGTGCAAAAAAAAAAAAAAACACACACACACACACACACATTTGGGTGTGACTTGCAACACTTCTGCTTTTCACACGTCACATACTCGTATATACATTGTATAGGTGCAAAATGGCATCCGCCCTTCTGCATTTTCGAGCTACCTGTGTAAGAACTCGCTAGCTGACTGTCACTGCCGCAAGTAACCTCTAGCATAAGCGATCGAGCGGGCTTCCTTTATACGCCGACCTTCAATCAACAGCTATGGCTGACCGCTGTGTTCTCTAGAGGTTTGCACATATTTTGTGCAATTTTTTATGTGTCCATTGTTATGTCTCGTCTCACGTCACATTCAACTCATCGTCGTCAATTGGCGTTGCCGTTCGTTATACTACTTGTACATGCATACTCGTATGTGTATGATGCCTCTTTAAAGCTTTGGTCACATCCACTTCTGGTCTGTCGCGTTGCACGCCATACGCGTACACGCATATCATTGCTGAGGCTTCTACTCGTAGTACGTATACATATGTATGTGCATTAGCTTGCAGCAGCCCAATTCAATTCATTGCGCAATCCACATATGGCCGAAACGTTGCTTGTTTGTTGCATTTTTGCTAAAGGAAGTGGTTTATTATTTTTGTCGCCGTCTAAAGCAGTAACCACATTCAATATCACAACTATAGCGTCTTCTCCAATGTGTATGTAGCTTGGTCATCGTCTTTATTTTCAATCATTCACTCGATATGGCAGTGCTGATTTGCACGCCATCCTCCTTTTTCGACTTTTTTCGATTTTTTTTCGACTTGCAACCTCATTGCTTTTGCATTACTCTGCATATTTAGCATTTCACTTATGTGGCGAGCGAGCTGGATTTAATTGGGTTGGGTTGGGTCGATTTGGTATGGAGTGAAAATTAATGAAATATCTGCAAAT
Organism: Neoceratitis asiatica; assembly: GCA_030068015.2. Classification (NCBI taxonomy): domain Eukaryota; kingdom Metazoa; phylum Arthropoda; class Insecta; order Diptera; family Tephritidae; genus Neoceratitis; species Neoceratitis asiatica. Next base: position 28,969,142 of record CM061524.1, read on the forward strand.
CTGTACATGAGTGGAAAATATGTAAGGGATATGTTTCCTTCGTTAACCATTTCAGATGTTAATATGTATTTTTGATACGCAAAACGAAGGTCTAACCATAGTTGGGAAGGGTATAAAGTCCTATCAGGTGAAGTTCAGGAATCTATATATCCAGTTTGTTTCCAAGGTGGCATAATGAGCCTACTCAAGAGCTTTAATGCGGTCAGTTCCTTCAGTTCCCCAAATATACCTCTTTCAACCAACCAACCATTTGGCTTCCCAGCTCTGCAATTCGCATTTCAGCTAGTGTTATGAGATGGGAGCCTAATGCTTAGAAATCCGCCACTTCAATATTCTACTTGACGTGAAAAACTGCACTTAAGTTTCCGTCGACATTTGATTTGAAAATGTGTTTCGTTAAAATTCAAGAATTAATTGTTTTTGTTGTTGTTGTAGCCGTTAGGTAAACCCACTTAGGAGTTAGGTGATGACGAACCACCTCATTAACCACCTCAGTGTCATGCGGAGGCTCGATGCGTGAAAAACATACTGAGTCTGCTACAGTATCCATACACTGATTGTGCCTGTATTACTCGAGTATTGCGAATCAGCTCGTGGTCTTCGTTTACTATCAGTTGCGGCTGAAGACGGAGCACTATATTCACGGGAATAGACTTTATAAAGACATTTTTTAATAGACGTTTAGGGCCTGGAATTGGTTTTGTGTTAAGGTGCTGAATGCAGTCCGTAAAGTCAAGTGCTTCCTTTCTGATATGCCTTCGGGATCCAGATCCAAGCAGGTACTTTATAATGTGCACCATTGAGGTTTCATTTTGTAAATGTCGTACAACAACTTGAAGAGGTTTGCTATCATGGTATTCAAGGCCATGTTGTGACACGCTTTCGCGTTTTCATTTGCCTCTCATTAGTCCGTGTGTCCATCCTCTGGTTGTGAATTAGCTCTTTTAGTTTTTACAATAGCAAATCCACGCCTGTGAACACGTTATAAGTCTTCGTAGTCGAAGTGATTGTTATCTATTATTGGGTGTACAAATTAACGTAGCTGCACCTTGAAATGATGAAATTAGAGGTCTTATCCCACGCGTCGCATTCTCCAGACCATGCTCCTTTCGACTACTCGTTTTTTTGACGGATGAAAAACGATTTAGGGGGTCACCAGAAAGAGATGTTCCTTTTCATATTTTTTTTTCGATAAAAAATACTTTTTCAAAAAAAAAGGACTGTCCAAAATATATTTAAAAGGTGATCCAAGTAGAGGCACTCTTTTCAATAGCCTATTGCGACAGATCACGCGGGTTTCGTGTCAAGCTGTCATGTCTATTTTGTTCAGTATTGTTTGTCATTTTATCAAGGAAAGACTTACGCCTGAACAACGTTCACAAATCTTTCAACTTTACGAAAATTCACGTTCTGAAAACAATGTATTTCGCGCGCAAATTGCCGCATTTGAGACGAAGAGCAACCCGAAGAGAGTCAAGAGTCATCCAGAAAAAAACAACGGTTTGGGTGGTTTCTGGGCCGGTGGAATCATATTTCTTCAAAAATAATGCCGGTGAGAACGTAAACGTCAATGGCGACCATTATCGCGCCATAAAAACCGACTATTTGATGCCTGGAATTAAAAGCTCGTCATCTCCGCGGCATTTGGTTTCAACAAGACGGCGCCACTTCCCATATATCGCATCAATCAATGGAATTATTGAGAGAAAATTTCAGTGAGCAGAAATTTTCACGTTTTTGGACCGGCCGATTGGCCACCAAGATCGTGTGATATCGCACCGTTCGACTTTTTCTTGTGCGGATATGTAAAATCTAAAGTCTATGCGGACAATCCCGCTTCGATTCAGGCCTTGGAGCATAAAATCACGCGCGTCATTCGCCACTTACTGATCGAAATGCTCGAACGAGTCATTGAAAATTGGACATAACGGATGGACCATCTGAGATGTAGCCGCGGCCAACATTTGAAAGAGATAATCTTAAAAAAAAAAAAACAAATGCGAAAGAATGTTCTTACGAATGAAAATAAACATTTCCCATTAAATTTGAAATTTCTGTGTTTTTGTTTTTCTTTAATAAAGTAGGGAACCACGAAATTAATCGCCCGATATATATTTATCATGTTGTGACTTATTTTTATTCCAAACAATCTGTAAAAATATCATTTACATCATACACATTTTATCGATAAATTTATTTTATCGAACGCATAAAAGGTGAGCCAGAGCCAAAGCACGTACTCGAGGGCTGTTCCCAACATAACTTTAGTGTGTTTACAAACTAGTTGAGAATTGCAGAACCACTCAGTAACGTTGTTTACCAAAATTTCTGTATCCAAAAACGTTTTATATACCAATCAATGTTTTTAAATCAAAGCTAAATAGCAAAATCATGTCATAAATCAGTTAGCTTGATTGGAGTTTGAGTATTTATGTGCGCGCATAAATGATCTGAACATTAAATTGATGTGGTCGTTTATAAAATTGGACTTACGAGTATACATATGTACATATAAGTCGCCATAAACACACGACTATACTAGTATAACCACAAAACACAAATTGAATGTCGCAAATGTTGCAAATTTTTATTATCGCAGCAGCAATCGATCGAACTGCTGCTAAAACGCTAGATTATAGATTAAGTTGATATATAGACATACATACATATTTACATATGACCACAACATGAGTCGGGCATGACTATTTGATTTTATAAATACATATTTGTGTTGGTATAAAATTTTATAGTGCATGCCCACACATACGATTTGACAAATTTATGTTATGTACACCACCACTTTATGGTCGCTTTTAAAGATTGACGTAAGAAATAAAAATTTTAAATGCTTGAAAATTGGCTCAAATTGGCTAATGGAGATGAAGAAAAATATTTGCTGTGCTTGCTGATGCTGAAGGAAAGAAAAAATTGATTTTAATTGTCGAATTTGATGGACGTATGTACTAAAAAATGTTTGATTTGCCTTCTGTTGCTCGAAAGAAATAATATTCTGCTGCTTCTTCGTTTTCTTCTTCTTCTTCTTCTAAATAAACACAAAATTTCTTAAAAATCTTCCTACAATCGCATTATTTGCCTAGATAATAATTATATTTCCTTTCAATATCATGTGTCCACTCTGTGAAAAGTTATTGGCTGGCACATAGCTGTGGTTATCGATAACAATTTTTCTAACCGCTGCGTTGTTTGCTGCTAGCACCTTAAGTTTTTCACGCGTTCAGGGCTTCATTTGTTGTGTTTCTTTTTATCTCATTAAACTAAAAGACTTTTGACGCTTTTTTACGCACATATAAGCTTCATGCTGATGCTTGCTTTCAAATGAAATGATTTTGCAGTTCAAAGTAAAACGATTTAATGTAGACTTAATTCTGAATTGTGTTTCCGCCAATTAAGGGAAAAAGAGAACTTTACCAATGACAGCTAAATCTTTTAAAAAGACAATGGAGCTGTCATATTTTTTTATACTTAAAAATATTGTAAATATTGTAACGGATGATCCATTTCGGGGTTTCCTACTTTTTTAAAGTAAAAACACAGAAAGTTCAAATTTAATGGGAAATATTTATTATCATTCGAAAGAACATTCTGTGGAATTTCTTTTTTGAAGATTATCTTTTTCAAATGTTGGCCATGGCTACGTCTCAGATGGTACATTCCTTGAGTCCAATTTTCGATGGCTCGTTCAGGCATTTTGACTAGTAACTGGCTAATGACGCGCGTGATTTCATGCTCCAAGGCCTGACTCGAAGTGGAATTGTCCGCATAGACTTTAGATTTTACATACCTCCACAGGAAAAAGTCTAACGGTGTAATATCACACGATTTTGTTGGCCAATCGACCGGCCCAAAACTTGAAATTATCTGCTCATCAAAGTGTTCTCTCAATAAATCTATTGATTGATGCGCTGTGTGGGAAGTGGTGCCGTCTTGTTGAAACCAAATGTCGCGGAGATCACGAGCTTCAATTTCAGGCATCAAATAGTCGGTTATCATGACGCGATAATGGTTGCCATTGACGGTTACGTTCTCACCAGCATCATTTTTGAAGAAATATGGACCGATGGTTCCACCGGCCCACAAACCACACCAAACCGTTGTTTTTTCTGTATGAAATGGGAGCTCTTGAATCTCCTCAGGCTGCTCCTCGTCCCAAATGTGGCAATTTTGCTTGTTTATATACCTATTGAGCCAGAAATGGGCTTCATCGCTGAACAAAATTTGGCTCGAAAGCGTCGGATCTTCTTGGAACTTTTCAAGAGCTTATAGAGCGAAGCGATATCGCTTGGAAAGATCGAGCGGCTTAAGTTTTTGCACAATCTATTTGCTATACGCTTTCAATTTAAGATCTCGACGTAAAATACGCCAAGTCGTTCCACACGTCAGTCCGAGTTGCTGCGAACGGCGCCGAATCGACCCTACACGGTCTTCGTGTACACTCTCAGCTACGGACGCTGTATTTGCTTCACTGCGTGCTGGATGTGGTCTATTCGGTCGAATATTATCCAATAATGAATGCTGGGTCTCAAGAGGGGTGATGGTGTTGCGAATAGTACGCTCAGCAGGCCAATTAGTTTGACCATAACTTGAGCGAAGCGCGCGAAACATATTCTTTATAGAACGTGAATTTTCGTAATAAAGTTGAATGATTTGAGAATGTTGTTCAGGCGTTAGTATTTCCATGATGAAATGCCACCAAACAATATTGAACAAAAATAACATGACAGCTTGACACGACTCACTCGTGATCTGTCAAAGAAAAAGGCTAGCGAAAAAAGTACCTCTACTTGGATCACCTTTATATAAAATACATAAGTATGTGGGCACTCAAGAAGTCTGCAATTTTTTATTTATTTTATTTTTATTTTTCATTTTAAAGTTCTATTTTCATACGTTTGTGTGCTCTCCAAAATTTAATTGTTCGCGAACACAACAACAACTCATTTAACGCATTTTCCACCAACTAAGCTTAAATAGTATTGCCATATCGATATCCAATTACAATAGAGCAGTGATTAAGCAAAATATTTAACGTCGTGGGGGCAAAGCTAAATATCGTTTCTACGAGAGCAAAACCAAAAAAAAAATGCAAACTCACCACGTCAATGGACCGAAAATGGTGTGAAATGACAATCATACAGCCAGCTAATTAAAGCGATGACTTCAAGTGAGAAAGAAAAAATGGAGTTCCAAAAAAAGGAGTAAATTACAAAAATCAAACACAACGCGCAAACGAAAATGGCATTTCAGGTGTTTGGAAGAAAAAGAATAAATACAAAAACAAAAACGGCCAAACTATTTTTCAAAGATCACACCAATCAAAAAATCTACACCAAAAAAACGGGTGTCAATTATTTACGATTTCTTCGCTTGACTGCGAGCCAGTGAGTAAAAAAAAAAAAAAAAAAAAAAAAAAATTCTTAAAAATTTTCAGACAAGCCAAGTGAGAAACATCTAAAAATGTATGGAAATAAATAAGAGGCAGACAATTGCTAACAAAGCCACCAAACGTTAACGCACAAATCAATTGGAAAAATATTTTGCTCTTGTCTTTACAAATACGACATATGTATGTATGTATATAGCTAAAAGCACATCGGTAACACGACGGCAGCACCACAAACGTTCGTGCCACAAATGGTTAAGACCAAAAGACGGCTGTCATGCTATGGCGTGGCGTGCAAAGTCTGGAAGTAAAGGGAAATGAAATTGGTTAAAACTATACTTGGACGACGCACCAAAAATGTCAAGTTAACAAGCAGAAATGGGATAAAAAGTAGGCAACGAAGATGCAAAAAAAAAAGGATACGAAAGAAAATAAATAAATTGCGCGGAATGTGGCAGAAAAAGTTTAAAGTGTGTAGAATGTGAAAAATGTGAAAAAGAAAACAGAAGTTGCTAAAAAATACAGCTTAAAAACTCTAAAGAAAAAGTGCAAAAATTGCGGAAAAGTGCTAAATGTGTAAAAATGTAAAAATTAATGTAAAAAAGAACAAAATACAAAAATTCCCAAAAAAAAATGCAAGACTGCAAAATATATGCGAGGTAAAAAAGAAATGAAAAAAAAGAGAAAAATACACAAAAAATAATCTAGAAAATTACAAAATGGGAAAATATATAAAAAATAATGAAATTAAAAGGCAACAATCCAAAAACTCGCAAAAAAATCCAAAAATTATGTGAAAGGTGAAAAAAATAGAAAAATGCAAAATATGAAAAAGATATAAAAGTTAAGCAAAATACAAGAAAAAATATTTAAAAATTCATAAAAAATCTACAAAAAGGAAAATAAATGAAATAAAAGAAAAAACTGAAAAAAAAAACAAAATGGGAAAAATATGCAAAAATAAATAAATTAAAGAAAAAGAAATAAAAAAACTCGCAAAAAATCTACAAATCATGTGAAAGTTGAAAAAATAAAAAAAAATCCAGAAAATTTTAAAATATGAAAAATATGTAAAGATAAATTAAATAAAAAATAACTAAAAACTCACAAAAATAATCTACAAAAACGATTGGAATAAAAATAAAAAAAATCATAAAAAATCAAATCAAAGATTAAATAAAATAAAAGAAAAATTCTACGAAAGGACAAAATATTTAAAAACTGACGAAAAAAGAAATGAAATGAAAAGAAAAACCTTTACAAAAAATATAGAAAATCACAAAATGTGAAATTATATAAAAAATAATGAAATAAAAAGATAACAGACCAAAAACTCACAAAGAAATCTACAAATAATGTGAAAGTTGAAAAATAATCGAGAAAAATTAAAAATATGAAAAAGATATAAAAATGAAGGCAAAAATAAGAAAAAATATCTAAAAATTCACAAAAAATCTACAAAAATGAAAATAAATGAAATAAAAAAATTTAAAAAATAAAAAATTTGAAAAACATCCAAAAATTAATTAATTAATAAGAAAAATATCCAAAAACTCGCAGAAAATCTCCAAATTATGTGTAAGTTTGAAAAATAAAATAAATCCAAAAAAAATTCTAAATATGAAAAATATGTAAAGATATATTAATTAAAAAAAAAATAACTAAAAATTCACAAAAAAAAAAACTACAAAAATAAATGAAATAAAAAGAAAAAATCTAAAAAAGTTAAAAAAAGGAAAAAATAAAAATAAAGTATCTAAACATTAAAAAAAAAAAAAAAAAAGACCAACAGGAAGAAAAGTTAATGAAATAAAAATATTTAAATAATATAAAATGTGAAAAACATGCAAAAATAAATGAAATAAAAACAAAATTTAAAAACTCGCAAAAAATCTACAAATTATGCTGAAAAAAATCTTGAAATATGTAAAATATGAATAAGATATAAAAAGAAGAATAATTTAAAAATTCACAAAAAACTCTATCAAAGAAAAGTAAATCAAATAAAAAGAAAAACAACTCAAAAACTTGCAAAAAAATCTACAAAAAGGAAAAAAAATGAAAAAAAATATTAAAATAAAAATATAAAATGTGAAAAACATGCAAATATAAATGAATTTAAAAAAATTCAAAAACGCGCTAAAATTTAAAAATTCGTGAAAAATCAAAAAATAAAAAATAAAAAAAATCAGAAATTTTATTAATATGAAAAATATGTAAAGAAAAATTAAATAAATAAAAAATAACTAAAAATTCACAAAAACATCTTCAAATTCATTCGTTTTCACGTTTTCGTTCAGTAAAAGAAAAAAGTCTCAAAAATCAATAAGTGCAAAAGATGTTAGAATAAATGAAATAAAAGGAAAAATTCTAAAGGGTTTTCAAGTAGAGGTACTTTTCTCAATAGCCTTTTTTTGACATATCCCGTGTAAATCGTGTCAAGCTGTTATGTTATTTTTGTTCAATATTGGTTGGCATTTCACTATGGAAAGATTTAGGCCTAAACAACGTTTACAAATCATTCAACATCATTACGAAAATTCACGTTCTGTAAGAATGTGTTTCGCGCGCTTCGCTCAACTTATGGTCAACATAATCGATCTATTGAGCGTACCATGCGCAACACCATCACCCATCTTGAGACCCAGCATTCATTATGGGATAATATTCAACCGAAAAGACCACGTCCAGCATGCAGTGAAGAAAATATAGCGGCAGTAGCTGAGAGTGTACACGAAGACCGTGGAGAGTCGATTCAGCGCCGTTCGCAGCGACTCGGAATGACGTATGGAACGTCTTGGCGCATTTTACGTCGAGATCTTAAATTGAAATCATGCAAAATACAGCTTGTGCAAGAATTGAAGTCGCTCGACTTTCTCAAGCGACATCGCTTCGCTCTATGGGCTCTTGAAAAGTTCCACATCCAAGAAGATCCGATGTTTTCGAGGCAAATTTTGTTTAGCGATGAGGCCCATTTTTGGCTCAATAGGTATGCAAACAAGTACAATTGCCGCAGCTTGGGTGAAGATCAGCCCGAAGAGATTCAAGAACTGCCATTTCATCCAGAAAAAATAACGGTTTGGTGTGGTTTGTGGATTGGTGGCATTATCGGTCTATATTTCTTCAAAAATAATGCCGGTGAGAACTTAACCGTCAATGGCGACCGTTATCGCGCCATGATAACCGACTATTTGATGCTTGAAATTGAAGCTCGTAATCTCCGCGACATTTGGTATCAACAAGACGGCGCCACTTCCCTCACATCGCCTCAATCAATGGATTTATTGAGAGAACATTTCGGTGAGCAAATAATTTCAGGTTTTGGGCCGGTCGATTGGCCACCAAGAGCGTGTGATATCACACTGTTAGACTTTTTCTTGTTATATGTTAGGACTAAAGTCTATGCAGACAATTCCGTCTCGATTCAGGCCTTGGAGCAAAATATCACGCTTGTCATTCGCCAGTTACCAGTCGAAATGTTCGAACGAGATCTTCGAAAATTGGACTCAGCGGATGGACCGTCTGAGACATAGCCGTGGCCCAAAATTTGGAAGATATAATCTTCCAAAAATAAATGCCAAAGTGCAAAATATTAAAAAACCGCAGAAAAATAAATGAAATAAAAAGAAAAAAATTCATAAAAATTTATTGAAGCAGATGCCGAAAATAAAAGCAATGAAAGGAAAAAATTTGGTAAGAAATTTTTAAATGAATTGTGGCATAAAAAAGCGCTGCTTGAGGTGGAAAAAGTCACAGAAGCAACATAAAATGACACAACAGATTAGGGAATATCACCTTCGCACACGCTATGTAGCCGGCAGTAAACGCGGGCGGCATAAATGTGCTAAACCAAAAACAAACAAAATAAAGTATGTGGAACGATGTGGTGCAACAAGGAGGTAGAGTATAAACATCGAAGGCGCTGAATATTCGCTGTGTCAGAGGCAAGCCAGAAATAATACTGTAGTCACTGGTTGCAAATCGAATTTCAGATGAAGCTGCCGATCGCAGTCTCGCATTGTTGCATGCAACGTTTCCGTTTTTATTATACTTTATATTTTCGTTTTTTTCGATTTCAATTTTGGTTAGCATGCGATTGGCGCAAACGATTGGCGACACGAAATCGAATATCCAAAACCTGCACAGACTCCACACTACAATGTCGCCACTACGCTACCACAGTAAGGAGATGCAACAATTGATTGCGCGTTTGTCAGCAGACAGGCCGATCAATGACCAGAGAAGAAACGGAAAGGGGAAAAGAGACGCAAACCACAAGGGAAGTGCTGCAGCAACGTCGCACATTTAAATGGTAATAAAATCAGCAACAACAAACGAAAAAGTGCTAAAAGTTTACCAACAAACCTATACAAAAGCAAAGCATACCTGCGAAATGCGCCGTAAGTAAGTCCAAAAAGAGAGAGAGAAAAAAAAACGATGAAAAGTAAGCTGAAATAAATCGACAAACGAATTGGCATCGAAATGGTATTCAATATATTTTTAATGCAATAAAAGCAACCGCAACAGCAACACGAAAAGGAATCGCTCGGTCGGTCGGTCGATCGGTCAATCCTCCCTCTTAACAGCCAGCGAGAGACCCGCAATGTCCGCCAACACTTACAAAAAGCAGCAAAGAAAAATGGAAAAATAAGTCTGTAGTGCAATCGAGAGACTTATTTGTCTGTACACATGTTGTATGGCCATACATCCGATACAAGAGGGCAAACGAGCGAGCACAACAACAACAATTGTAAAAACATTGCATGCAATAAGCTTACAATGGCAAGTATTCGCAGAGGCAGAGAGAGCAAAAAAAAAAGCGCACATTGTTGCCGCAGCGAGCAGCATGCAACAGCAACAGCATCAACACTCTTCGAGTATATATGAGTATGTATGTATATATATGTAACGCGTTGTGGCAACACAAATTGTAGTGTTGAACAACATGTTTTTGGTGTGTTTCACTTGTTGTTTCGCCTACAATTTCGTTGTGTGGGCACTCAACTCTCACAGTTGTGCTGCTGCTGAAAGCCGTACGTACATGCATGCATACATATGTTCATTAAGGATACTTTGGGATTATGTTGGACTTAATTCGAGCTGAAGTCTTAAGTGTGGCTAGAAAGACTGCCGAGTCATCTTTTATGCTACTAACAAGATAGCTTTATTCGGTCATATTGGAAAGTATTTGAATTAAATATTTTGAAATTACACCTTATAAGAGGTCCAGTAATTTTAAGACACACCAGATATAAGCGATATTCGACTGAAGGGTCTGCGACACAAAAAATTTCTACTTAACGTTTTACAAACGCCAAAAAATACGGCTACTTGGTCACAGAATTAATGTGATAAACACAACTCTGAAGACTCTTTAGAGTTGAAGACTCTCTATACCAACTCAAGGATAGCTTCAAATATTTGATAATGCTTGCTCTAAAGTAATCGGTTTTATTTTATAAAGGTTCATAGAAGTAGAGGCACTTTTTTCAGTAGCCTTTTTTTGACAGATCTCGCGTGAGTCGTGTCAAGCTGTCTTGCTATTTTTGCTCAGTATTGTTTGGTGGCATTTCATTATGGAAAGACTTACGCCTGAACCACATTTACAAATCATTCAACTTTATTACGGAAATTCACGCTCTGTAAGGAATGTGCTTCAGGCGGTGCTTCGCTCAACTTATGACCTACTGAGAGTACTATTCGCAACACCCAACATTCATATTGAGACCCAGCATTCTTGGATAATATTCGATTGAATAGATCACGTCCAGCACGCAGTGAAAAAAATATAGCGGCCGTAACTGAGAGTGTACACGAAGACCGTGGAGAGTCGATTCGGCGCTGTTCGCAGCAACTCGGACTGACGTATGGAACGACTTGGTGCATTTTACGTCGAGATCTTAAATTGAAAGGGTGCAAAATACAGCTTGTGCAAGAACTAAAGCCGCTCGACACCGCTTCGCTCTATGGGCTCTGAAAAAGTTCCAAGAGGATCCGACGTTTTGGAGCCAAATTTTGTTCAGCGATGAGGGCCATTTATGGTTCAATGGGTATATAAACAAGCAAAATTGTCGCATTCGGGACGAAGAGCAACCTGCAGAGATTCAAGGCTGCCATTTCATCCAGAAAAAACCACGGTTTGGTGCGGTTTGTGGGCCGGTGGAATCATTGGTCCATATTTCTTCAAAAATGATGCCGGTGAGAACGTAACCGTCAATGGCGACGTTATTGCGCCATGATAACCGACAATTTGACGACAACAAGACGGCGCCATTTCCCACACATCGCATCAATCATTGGATTTATTGACATTTGGATTAGATAATCTTCAAAAAAGAAATGCCGAAGAATGTTCTTTCGAATGATAATAAACATTTCACCATAAATTTAAATTTTCTGTGTTTTTTCTTTAAAAAAGTAGGGAAACTCGAAATGGATTACCATTATATGGTATAAACATAGAATAGGGTGCAGTTTCCGGTTCCATGAAGAACGAAATTTGTTTCAGCTTAGAACTCACTCCCTTGACACCCACACCGACAGAATATTAAGCACCAAATTTACAAAAAAAAAAAAAAATTGCCTTAAGGCGTACTGCTTGATTTCCTCCACGTTAGTACTCGCGCTTGACAAATTCTCTTGTTCTATGCAAACCTAAAAATTTCTACACGACAAAACCATAATCGTAAATTTCTTAATATAAATATTTTGCAAACTCCCACAACTCCACCAAAATGTTATGTAAACTCTGTAAATATGTGCGTGCTAAACAAGTGAAAAGGCAATACATTGCCATTAATTCATAAGATAAATGCATTGAGAAGAGACACATGCAACATTCCACCACCAGCAACAGCATCAGCAGCCAAAGAAAATATTTGCCTAGGCAATTATAAACTCTACAGTTCAAGGAAATATGTATTTGCAATAAAGAGTATAATGACAACAAAATGTGGGGAAACAACAACTCTTTAGCACGATAAATCATAAATATTCAAGCTCGAAGGGGGAGCTCGAAGAACACATAGAATATGAGTAGAAAAGAATCTTATTCTGGGTTGACAATTCCAAAGGAAGGATGCTCGAATTCAGAGTTCTTTGCCTCTAATGGTGAGCTGGTGGTCAGTGGGGCAACACTCCCTCAAGTTTGTCGAAAGAATTGCAAAATCTCCAGGTGGTTTTCACAGTTTTCCTTAGTTCAACTTTGTGACTTTCTTTCGACTTTTTGATCTCCCCATTTTACGTATTATCTTAGCACATTGTGTGCATATATTTGTTTACTTATTGTGATATATGAGATTGTCTTGTCACGGCAAAATTTATTCGCTAAGTCAGCTGCGGCAGCAACATCTATGTGCAGTATTTTCTTTCTATGGTAGAGTCCAAAACACAGCGGGTTGTCATTGGAAATTTATTTCGCTTAACGCGAGAATGTAAACTATTTTTTTTTTTGCAATTCAAATTTAATTTCGATTCAAATGACTTTTAAGCTAGGGACGGTTGATAAGGTGAAAGGTGGAAACATCACACTGAGAGTGTATAAATAATATAAGTATATTTAGTGATCAGAGGCTAATACCCTGGATGAAGGGTTTGGTAATGAACGAGTGCTAGAATAATGAAGAGGCTAGAGAGCTTTGAAGTCCAACTCAGGGCAACTTCTTCTAATAGTTGCTACTTTGGACGGAGTAGGCAATTGAAAAGTAGAGTTTTTCTCTCGATGAACAAAGACCAAACTATACAAATTGCTCGTCACTAGGTGATGCAGAAGCACAGACCTATGCGAACTAGCAACGGAAAATTCCGTATGGATTGAGGAAGATCTCCTCTCTATTCGAAGGAGGAAGATGTCCACTCCATTGGAAGAATTGGAAAGAAAAGGATGGCGCGCTGTTGTCGGGTCGGTTATAATCGCAGTGGTCATAAGTTTTCGATTGTTTTTAAGAATTTTATCTTGAAATCCGTTGTTAGAACTCTCCGCATTTGGGTATATTCATTTTCTCTCCCATTTACTAAGGAATGTGCGTTATAACTCTTGCAACGCTTTTACAACTTTCAATTATCATATGTAACATTAGATGACCAGATCGGTTGAGTTCTTTCAGAGCTTTGCGTGGATAAATTTTTAGCTTCCACGGATTTTTACGTTTCTCAATTGATTTTGGCTCCCCACACTTATTTGCGAACCGTCTCCGCACAGCATCCCAGCTACGAGGTAAAGTTTTATTCAGTCCTGGTAAGCTGGAGGTAGGCTTTGGTATGAGAGGCCCCCCACCTCACTTGGTGACAGTCTTCTATAAGCTTCAAAATCTCTTCCGTTAAAAGTGATTCCCAACACTTCCTATTTTTAAAGCTTATTTTCTTCGCACTTTAGTGCCTTTACAGACTTCAAGAGACATTGAGCTCAAGCTTCGGACTGTTTCTTGACACTGCTCAGGGTTGTGTAGGACTTCGCTATTGTTTTGATTGTGGTGTGGTATTTTTGGATGAAAACAGCTGAAATATCGCTTCGGAATGACACTTGGAAGCAGGATGAGCGTGCAGTTACCTTTAGCTGGGCCGATACTATAACGTGTGATCCATTTCGAGGTTCCCTAGTTTTTTACAGAAAAAAAACACGAAAAATTCAAATTTAATGGGGAATGTTTATTATCATTCGAAAGAACATTCTTTGGTATTTATTTTTGAAGATTATCTCTTTCAAATGATGGCCGCGGCTACATCTCAGATGGTCCATCCCTTCAGTCCAATTTTCGATGGCTCGTTCAAGCATTTCGACTGGTATCTGGTGAACGACACGTTTGATGGTTTGCTTCAAGGCCTGAATCGAAGCGGGATTGTCCGCATATACTTTAGACTTTACATATTCCCACAGGAAAAAGTCTAACGGCATGATATCACACTTTATCTGCTCGCCGTAGTGTTCTCTCAATAAATCCATTCATTGATGCGATGTGTGGGAAGTGGCACCGCCTTGTTGAAACCAAATGTCGCAGAGATCACGAACTTCAATTTCAGGCATCAAATAGTCCGTTATCATGGCGCGATAACGGTCGCCAATGACGGTTACGTTCTCACCGGCATCATTTCTAAAGAACTATGGACCGATGATTCCACCGGCCTACAAATCACACCAAACCGTTGTTTTTTCTGGACGAAATGGCAGCTCTTGAATCTCTTCAGGATTGCTCTTCGTTCCAAACGCGGAAATTTGGCTTATTTCAGTGGCGGATCCAGAATTTCCAAAAAGGGGGGGGCGGTCCTAAAATATATTTTCTTCTCTGCTTTTCCAACTCTACCTGGGAGGTACACCGGCCGAAGGCAACAAAATGCGAATGCGTTTTATTTTTCTGAAAATATGTTCGCCTTTCGAAAAACTAAGAATTAGACCAAGACCTTTAGCTTTAATCATGAGACAAAACCACAAATTTTCTTCGACGTACCAACTCCAACAAAGGAGTTGCAGCGCACACAAAGTTCAAAGTCATTTGGGAGTGTTTCGTGAAAAAGCGACGCTAATTTATATTAAACACTCGAATTTACTGACATTAAAATTACCGTAATAACAGTGACTGACGTTTAGTTAACTGGCAGGCTGACAGACAATGTACAATAATAAAAATTCACACCAAAACAATTTTCTTAATGCTCACAGGCGTACACTCACATACATATTAACGACACGAAATTCCACTTTGATGGGAAGCTGGGAGGAGAAAAAAACACATGCCGAATTGAAACGATAAAAAAACTTTACAACACCAAAACAGCAGTGGTAGCAAAGTAATAATAAATAGCAGCAGCAACAGCAACAGCAGCGTTGGTAATTTTCGCCCAGCTTCAGGAGTAATTTCCACGCGCTCACCCCCGTCCGAGCAATTTACGCGCCGACACACTGCGTTTTCGTAAGCTCGCTAGAAGAGAGGGCCGCCGAGGGCGCAGAGCCATAGACCATTTTAGTGCGCTTTGGTGGGCAGGCAATCGATAGTGCCGCGCGCGGTAGCAAACGACTCAGTTGGAAGAAGTACAAGTACTCATTACGCTCACTAGTGGCTAGTAGTTGGTACTCAGTTACGCTCAACACCCAGCACTCAGCGCGCATTTATTCATAATTTAAGCCATCAGCGAAAACACTTAGCGATTGAAATGACTGCAGCTGCTGCTGCTGCTGCTGCTGCAATGTGGCAACATAAGTCACGAAGTTCAACATGACCACATTGGGAGGGAAGGAGTCAATCAGGCAGTTAAGGCAAAGACTATGAATACATGGAAAGGCAAGGCTGTGGCAAGCGGGCGACCTCTTGCCTTTCGATCGCCTTGTTGTATTGTGTGGTGTGGCGGGATATCCCGCAGTTTTACTGCCTGCATTTAACTATTTTTCTTCTCTTCTTGCTGCTGTTGTTGTTTTGAACATTAATCGTGCGGCAACATGCGGCGTGCAATTTTGCAAGTAATCTATGCTAGGGTCTAACTGACATGGAGTGGGAAATGTATTTAGGTACGATATACTCGTACTCGTCGTATTTTCCGCCAAAGGTGAGGCGACATATGAGTAACGGTATTGCGAAAGTATGCATTTCTAAACTTTGACTTCTTGGCTAGCAGGCGGTTGGTTGGTATTCGGTTTGTTATTTATTGAGTATTTTTAAAGATTATTTTGAATTTGATAAGAAAGCAAAAATCGATTGAATGAGGAAATGAAAATACACAAAAATACAGTGCCCGACCCCTAACCCATTTCCGATAGTCTAAAGATGCAAGAAATAACCTAAAAGTCTGCTTCCTCAAAATGAGCAAGGGAGTAAGATAGGTTAGGAAATGAAGAGAATGTTGAATTTTCAGAAAAATCCATACTGATAAAAGCTGGAGTAGTATTAAGGATCAGATTATCGTGAGACTCCCGCCAGAGATGGGCAATATGCCGTCTTGAGTCAGTCGGGGCCGTAAACTGAGAACTCTGAGGATAGACAGTGACTTCAGAGGCTTTTGTTATCCCATAACTCATATATAAACTGGTGTTAGCAACACAACACATTGTGGATTGGAAATATCTTCACGCAAACGAAAGCAATGAGTGGAGGCGACGGTGGGAACTTTTATCCCAGATACTGATAAAGAGCGAGAACCTAGACCTGACGTCACAGTCCCTCGAGCTTATTATATAACCTGCCTACAGCTGTGGAGAGAAACCCTTGAGCACCAACTTGTGGCGATAAACACCGCTCGTCTCACTGTAGAGACGTTGAACCCTAGCTTAACCAATATCGTGCTGATTTAACCCCTATGTAATCAGTCGACAGTAGTAGGCAACTTTCCACTCGAAAATAATTGGAAAGCTACGCTTTAATAGTAAGTTACACAGACAGTTGTGGTTCAATACAATTTGCTGGACACAGCTTCAGTACAGGAGTCCCAGCAGGGAGAAATGGAGTAATTCTTATTGGAAATGTGGCAATAGACACAGATGGATCAAAATGTAAGAGAGCGTCGGTGGTGCTTTCTACTCACGAAAACCTCAAATGAAACTCACATGCAGGCCATTGGATGATTGCATAGCTTTTCATGCGGTGATCTCGTCTATCATGGGACAGCAAAGTAGGTTAAAACCAACTTTAAAGATACGAATGTCACAATATACTCCAAAACTGTGCTGAACCCTCGACAATCTTTGCAGGAGATGGCCTAATAGAACTACCACTTGGATTTTTGATGAAAATCACATAGAGTAGGTTCTACTAGACTAGAAACTCATTATATAGGATGCTGCAGGAGCTGTATTTGTAAACATAATGGCAAAAAGAAAACAATGAAGTCGGTAGTCACTCTATCCTACCTGCCTTAACCTCTTTGAATAGTCAAAGGAGATGTTTTGATTACGAGACATGAGATGCTTCTTAATTTCTGGATAAAAAAATCTATGACTTCAGCTTCATATTGGCAGTTCCAAGAATCTCCAAAAGTAGAGC
Source organism: Neoceratitis asiatica (assembly GCA_030068015.2). Taxonomy (NCBI): domain Eukaryota; kingdom Metazoa; phylum Arthropoda; class Insecta; order Diptera; family Tephritidae; genus Neoceratitis; species Neoceratitis asiatica. Next base: position 28,986,509 of record CM061524.1, read on the forward strand.
GCTTTTGGTAATCAAGACCTCAGTGGAGAGTTGTTAAAATTAAGTAATGGAGCACTTCTTCAACTCCCTAAACCCGAAAGACAATGTTCCTACCTAAGAAGCACCTAGTTTCACAGGGTGTCTCCATGAAAAGAAATGACTGGCACGATATTACTGACCCGACCAGGATTGTAAAGGGTGATCCAAGTAGAGGTACTATTTTCAATAGCCTTTTTTGACAGATCACGCGTGAGTCGCGTCAAGCTGTCATGTTATTTTTGTTCAGTATTGTTTGACAAGCGTTTCACACGCTTCGCTCAACTTATTGTCAACACAATCGGCCTACTGAGCGTACTATTCGCAACACCATCACCCATCATGAGACCCAGCATTCATTATTGGATAATATTCGACCGAATAGACCACGTCCAGCACGCAGTGAAGAAAATATAGCTGCCGTAGATGAGGGTGTACACGAAGACCGTGGAGAGTCGATTCGGCGCCGTTCACAGCAACTCTGACCGACGAAGGGAACAACTTGGCGCATTTTACGTCGATTTCTTAAATTGAAAACGTACACAATACAGCTTATGCAAGAACTAAAGCCGCTCGATCCTCCCAACCGACATCGCTTCCCTCTATGGGCTCCTGAAAAGTTCCAAAAAGATTCGACGCTTTCAAGCCAACTTTTGTTCAGCGATAAGGCCCATTTCTGGCTCAATGGGTATGTAAACAAGCAAAATTGCCGCATTTAGGACGAAAAGATTTAAGAGCTGCCATGTCAACCAGAAGAAAAAAAACGGTTTGGTGTGGTTTGTGGGCCGGTGGAATCATGGGTCCATATTTCTTCAAAAATGATGCCGGTAAGAATGTAACCGTCAATGGCGACTCGTAATCTCCACGACAAGACGGCGCCGCTTCCCACACATCGCATCAATTCTGCTGCCGTGAGCAGATAATTTCACATTTCGTGCCGGACGATTGGCCAGCAAGATCGTAAGATATCACACCGTTAGAATTTTCCCTGTGGGGATCTGTAAAGTCCAAAGTCTATGCGGACAATCCCGCTTCGATTCAGGTCTTGGAGCAAAACATCACGAGTGTCATTCGCCAGTTACCAGTCGAAATGCTCGAACGAGTCATCGAAAATTGTACTCAACGGATGGGCCATCTGAGACGTAGCTGCGGCCAACATTTGAAAGAGATAATCTTCAAAAAAAAAATGCCAAAGAACGTTCTTTCGAATGAAAATAAACATTCTCCATTAGATTTGAATTTTCTGCGTTTTTTTCGTCAAAAAAGTGGGAAAACTCGAAATGGATCTCCCTTTATGAGCGGTGGCTATTGAAATGAAGAAGAAGAACCTGCTCTGTTTAAAATTGGTTGAAAGAAGAGACCGCGGACCCAGCCTACTGAAACCAGCAGGCTCATTGTAATCCCTTCTCTCTTTAGAATTCCACACTTTTACTCTGACGGAGCGATTTTGCGTAATGTTGTGAGTAATATCACTACTGCTAGGCTCTTTTCGGTTAATCTTAAATGTGTTTTATATTATTTTGAAAGATCATCATGCGCCGGAATCCTTCATAATAGGTTTTATTTAGTGCTGCCATAAAATTCGGAGCAAATCTAAACCGCTCTACGAAGAAGTAGAGGAGCCCTCGCTCTTCCTTCACTGAGTGTCACCTTTTGAGTGTAGTTTTCTGGATCTTTTGTACTACCTTACTACAACCCTACTCTTATTTTTATTTCTTTTTCGTTTTTTTTTTTTTTTTTTTTTTGAAGGGACGCCTATGCGTAGATCAAACGAAGCCGTTCGTTGAAATTTGTTGTAGTGCTTTTCATGATGTTTTGTCATCACAGCAACACTATTGAAAGTGATCCTCATGTACATATTAATCGTGAGATTTATTGTTGGCAAATTTTTTGGAAGGTGTCAATTTCAACACATTTTTTTTTTGCCATTTATTTACTTGACATATTTTAATATTTTTTTATTCTGTTTGCTGCATAGTCAAGAATTTTTTGGAATGTGTTTTAAGTTTGAAATCCAGAAGTTTTTCAGAAATTCAAAAAAAAAAAAAAAAAAAAAATTTGAAGTGCAAAAGCACTTTTGTTCTTCTAGAGATCGTTCTAAACTAAGTTATTCTTCTGCTCTTCATTCTTTCCCGCATCAACAGTTTATACTCGAAACTTTTCAGTTTAAATAAAAAAAATTTTTTTTCGCCGTATCTTCAGTCCCATATCGTCAGCATCATGTGACAATTACTGTGATTTCTGATTTCTTAGTGCTTCTTTTTCATGTTTTCCCCCCAACTTATGCTATTGTTATGATCACTTTGAGTACATACGTATGTATGTACTTGTATATCCGTATGTATGCAGAGAACACACTTCACTTTCGCGCTATACTCAAACCGCCTGCGCTTCATTATTATGCTGTCACTTGAGTGTGTATTTGATGTGGGTTTGACTTGTGCGTGTTTTTCGTTTTGGGCTAGAACGACGAAATGCTGTTGGAGCTGGTGAAGTTGGTGGATGAGCGGGGTTCATTATTGTTATTGCAATGCATGCGCTAATGCTTGGTGCTATTCAGCCTACAAATGGCTAAGGCATAACCCTTTGCTTTTGTCTTTTATTGTCTGTTATGTACTGCTGCAGTATGAGGGGCGATCTCTTGCCTTTGCGCTTAACACTTTGGAAATTTTTTAAAATATATTTAATTTTTTTCCTCTACTTTTTCCTTTCCGCCGACTGCATATGTCAAATTCATTTATTTATAATTTCTTCTCACTCAATTTATGCTTGCATTCATTCTAATGCAAGCAAAGACAGCATCTTTCGCCATTCGTCGCCGGGTATTGTATTACAGACGCGAGAGTCGCACATCACTAGCACTAGCGGTATGATGATTGTCAGCAATCCACTTTATTAAATAAATAAGACATTTTAAATTCATTTTATACTATCTCCCCACTAACTTCATCGCAATCAGCGTTTGAGCAGAGCTAGTCCCCAGAGCTCATATTTCACAATGCTCACAAAAATTTTCAAGTCACTTTTCAGCTATTCAATTTGTGATTTGTGATTTCTGCAACACAATCGTTTCACTTTCGTTTAAGCAAAAGTAGAATTTTTTTTCTTTCTTTATTTTCTCTACACATTAGATTAAATTGTTTATAGCATAGGATGTCTTGTCACCCCAATGAATAGATGGAAAGATACATAGCTACGGCAAGCCGTTGATATTATTCAATTGTGCTGTGAAATTATTCCATTGCCTCAGTTCGTTAAATTGTCTACTTAATGCGTTACTTTATCACTCATTACTGCTTGCTTGCTGCGTTTAGGCTTTTCATTCTACTTTACGAGTTGTGTGTGTGTGTGACACAGCACCCGATGTCTCTGCGGAGAGTCTATTACTTATTTACTTAATTCACTTAAATTTTCATGACAATTCGTTGTCACTATACAGGAAATCTTCAATTTTGCCGTTGATCAGTTGTTGGGCGAGTCGCCCGATTTGTGTAGTGTGATGAGTTGTGTGATGTACGTTAAATGAGGTGATCCAAAGAAAGGGTGACTTGTGCGAGCACATTTTGTCGGAAAAGTACCGGGAAAATATTTGTTATTCTTTCGAATTTATTTTATCACCTTCAAAGTATACCACTTCTGAAATATGAGTAGCAGCGATCATGCCGAGGCATAAACCAATTAACAAAATCTCTTTTAAAAGCATTTTGTGGAATCAATAGTCAGTTTTCGCCACAAATACTTTTTTCTGTCTTCTATTGACTCAAAACAGCTCACTGAAAGTGGTAATCTTAGGTTATGAAAAGGGAAAAAACTCAACCGTAGTAATATCGGGTGTCGGGAATGTTCATTATCTTTCGATAGTACATTCTTTGGCATTTATTTTTTGAAGAATATCTCTTAAATGCCGGCCGCGGCTACGTCTCAGATGGTCTATCTGTTGAGTCCAATTTTCGTTGACTCGTTTGAGCATTTGGACTGGTAAGCGGCTATTGACATACGTTATGTTTTGTTCCAAGAGCTGAATCGAATCGGGATTGTCCGCATAGACTTTAGACTTTACATATCCCCACAGGAAAAAGTCTAACTGTGTGATATCACACGATCTTGGTGGCCAAATGACCGGCCCAAACACTGAAATTATCTGCTCACCGAAGTGTTCTCTCAATAAATCCATTGATTGATGCGATGGGTAGGAAGTGTTGCCGCCTTGTTGAAACCAAATGTCGCTGAAGTCACGAGCTTCAATTTCAGGCATCAAAGGCTCTCAATTTAAGATCTTCATGTAAAATGCGCCAAGTCGTTATCTTTCTGCACGGCCGCTACATTATCTTCACTGCATGCTGGACGTGGTCTATTCGATCGAATATTATCCATTACTGAACGCTGGGTCTCAAGATGGGTAATGGTGTTGCGAATAGTGCGCTCAGTATTCCGATTATGTTGACCTTAAGTTCAGCGTAGGGCGCGAAACACATAATGGATAAAGTTGAATGATTTTTAAACGTTGTTCAGGCGTAAGTCTTTCCATCATGAATTGCCAAACAATACTGAACAAAAATAACATGACAGCTTGACACGACTCACGCGTGATTTGTCAAAAACGGCTATTGAAAAAATTACCTCTATTTAGATCACCGTTTACTTGATTAGTGGGACGATTATGTGCATCGTAATCTCCTCTTAAAGCACGAAACGTAAAAACAAGTTTGGTTTAACAGTTAAGTTTGACAGATGTCAAAATACAGCCCTACATCTGCGAAACCACTAAGCCAGAAAGAGTAGAGATAGATCCATCAAAATTTATACCGATCGGATCAAAATGACGAGCTCAGTTGATTTAGCCATGTCTGTCTATCCGTGCGTCTGTTTCTAAGCAAACTTGTCTCTCAGTTTTTGAGATATTTCAACCAAACTTGGTACGCAGATATTTTTTTATATTTGGTTATACATATGTGCATTTGTCGGAACCGTTCAGATCGGACCATTATTAAATATATCCCCTATAAAACCCATTGTTTTAGATATGAGTTTTTGCTTCAAAAATCCTCCAAAAAGCATCAAAAATCCACCAAAAAAGCACTTAACACGAAGTTCGAATAAAAATTGGTACTGAGAATCATCGAAATCGGAAGACTATACCTATTACCTCGTAAACCCGATTTTCAAGATATGAGAATGAATCTGTAAAAAAAAAGCATTTAAAATCTATCAAAAAAGCACCTAAGAGCATGAAATTAGGTATTCTACACACGAAGTTCAAATAAATATTGGTTTTGAAAATCATCGAAATCGGAAGACTATACCTATTACCACGTAAAATCGATTTTCAAGATATGAGAATTAATAATTAATTCTAGAAGGGAATACAACCGATTTTATATGTTCATAAAAGCTATATATGTTTATTCTGGAATATTTATTTATATTTATTTTAGAATATTTATTATACATATAAGTTTTTAATGAATTTTATTTTCTCTTTCATTTTAGGTAAGTCGACTGTCTTACGTTCAGGAGGGCGGGAAAAGTACCGGTTGTTTTTATGCTTCAATCGATTTATTTGTCTCATCAAAGAGCTTTCGATTAATAGCAATATTAATCGATTATTTCCAACTTGGCTCTCTACCAGAAACCGAATGAATATTTTCCACGTGTTGTTTCACCATTTACACAAGTAAAATATATATTCTTGCATATATTAATCAAATAAAAGAAAAAATTATAATATTATAGCCATGTTGTGAATACAGAATTATATCGAATAATATAAGCAGTGCTGCATAGTACTTTTTTCAAGTAGCTCAGCAAAGTTTTAAAAATAAAGGGTTTTTTCTAAAGGGTGATCGATATCGAGGTCCCTACTTTTTTAAGGAAGAAAACACAGAAATTCAAATTTAATGGAGAATGTTTATTATCATTCGAAAGAACATTCTTTGTCATTTATTTTTTTTATCCGTTGAATCTTGTAACTGACGAATGACACACGTGATGTTTTGCTCCAAGGCCTGAATCGAAGCGGGATTGTCCGCATAGACTTAAGACTTTACATATCCCCACAGGAAAAAGTTTAACGGTGTGATATCACACCACCTTGGTGGCCAATCGATCGGCCCAAAACGTGAAATTATTTGCTCACCGAAGTGTTCTCTCATTAAATCCATTAATTGATGCGATGTGTGGGAAGTGGCGCCCTCTTGTTGAAACCAAATGTCGCGGAGATCACGAGCTTCAATTTCAGGCATCAAATAGTCGGTTACGTTCTCACCGGCAACATTTTTAAAGAAATATGGACCGATGATTCCACTGGCCCATAAACCACACCAAACCGTTGTTTTTCGTGGATAAAATGCAGCTCTTGAATCTCTTCGGGTTGCACTTCATCCCAAATGCGGCAATTTTGCTTGTTTTCATACTTATTGAACCAGAAAAGGGCCTTATCGCTGAACAGAATTTGGCTCGAAAACGTCGGATCTTCTTGGAACTTTTCAAGAGCCCACAGAGCGAAGCGATATCGCTTAGGAAGGTCACGCGGCTTCAGTCCTTTCACAAGCTGTATTTTGTACGTTTTCAATATAAGATCTCGACGTTGCATATGTCAGTCCGAGTTGCTGCGAACGGCGCCGAATCGACTCTCCACGGTCTTCGTATACACTCTCAGCTGCGGCCGCTACATTCATTCTTCACTGCGTGCTGAACTTTGTCTATTCGGTCAAATATTATCCAATGATGAATGCCGGGTCTCAAATTGGGTGATGGTGTTGCGAATAGAACGCTCAGTAGGCCGATTATGTTGACTATAGGTTGAGCGAAGCGCGCGAAACACATTCTTTACAGCACGTGAATTTTCATAATAAAGTTGAATGATTTGTAAACGTTGTTCAGGCGTTAGTCTTTCCGTGATGAAATGCCAAAAAATACTGAACAAAAATAACATGACAGCTTGACACGGCTCACGCGTGAACTGTCAAAAAACAATCTATTGAAAAAAGTACCTTTATTTGGATCACCCTTTATAAATCCCTCTGATAAGGTGTACCTAGTGTCGTTGTATGATAAACCACTAAGTCCAGTCATAGGATGTTTAAGATCACATTTAAGGTCTCTGTTTGTGTATTTTCTTTATGGGGTCACCGTTTGCGCCTCATTTACCGCTGAGCACCATAGCCAGATCGTAGCTACGAATAGCTTTTTTACACGAACAATATAGAGGGTGATGGAGGCGGGCGGCCTATGACTATATTAGTTTTCCACTCAAATATTTAGTCACTCTTGTTGAGAACTTTGGCTCCCACCATTAAGGGCTGTAGGATTTGACTTAAGTTCCACAGACACGAAGAGTCTTAGTCGATTAAACCAATTCATTATTTTTGGAAGAATCACATGCATGAAATCGCCCAGCGTCTGTGGAAGCTTAACTCAACTGTCCACTTCTAACACATCTCCAGTCAGTTCCTTTCAGAAGCAAGCGAGAGTGGATCTCGCTCTGAGATGTTCCTTTACTTACTTGAATGATCAGCTGTAACAACTGCTTTTTCTGTCTTCCAACTAAAAAAATCCTTTAAAGTTCTCGAAAATCGAAACTCTCCAAGGTTATACCTTTTGGTGAAGATCTGCTCAGTACTTTTCAAGAAATCCTGACAATCGACAGAGTTTCGAGTAGTAATTAGTACTTCCACGGGCGTAGTACTTCCACGAGCTCTCAAACTGGAACCTTTACCTCCAAGTGAAAAGTAAAATGTATTTTTTTTTGGAACTTAAATAAGTGAACCATCGAGCTGCAGCTTTGACCAAGGCCAGATTCTGCGGTAATTTCAGACATAAAAACTGCGACAAATATGCACATTAAACTGACGCCGTCACCAATTCGAGAAATTCTTTCACACATTCTCTCATATAGTGTACATATGAGGGTAAGAACAACCGTTGCATTACGACTTTAGTATTAAATTAATTTAATACTGTCGACAATGCAAAAAGAGGAAGAAGAAAAAAACAACTTCAGACGAATAAATTGTATAACTGAGCTTTATAAATGCCTCGCTGTCGCAATGGAGACATGGCAAGTAGTTGAAGAAATGAAAAAATCAGAATAAAAAAAGAAGCATAAAACTGCGTAAAGTGAGAAGAATTCCAAATTGTTGAAGATTATTTCTCGTCTTACGAAACTTATTGCAAGAGGTGCAGAAAAAAGGCTGAACGCCGCGAACATTGTAATCAACAACAATCGCCAAACGAACGCTGTTGCATCTTGGCCCCGGGGCTGTTAAGCTGAGTTATTGCTGTCGCTTCTTCGGCTTCCCCGAAAGAGAGAGAGAGAAGTGATGAAGATGAATTGACGGAAAATTGTTATGTATGCTTGAATGAATGAACGAATTGAATTGGTTGACGAGTTGGAGTCGAATGAATGGGGCGAGTTGATTATGCGACTGAGAAGCAAGTGCGGCAAGAAGAGGAAATAAAAAAATAAAATAAATTACTGAAATAGGTTAAATTATTATTATTGTTATTATTATTGCTGCATTCAACGAAGTCAGTGTCGATACCTCCTCAGCGCCTATGCTGTTGAGATTGCATTTCATGCCACCAACTCCGCTGTTGGATTTCCATGCTGAAGTGTAAACTTAATTAAAGTTTTATTGTGCGCTTAATCTACGCGTTGCGCAAAATATTAGCGCTTTCAGATGAGTTTTTCTGCTTATATTTCCTTTTTTCCTCTTCCCCTTCCTCTTCCACTTTCCTTATTTCTTTTGCTTTTCTCACTTTTTTTCCTGCCTTATCATCCTGCAGATCTCTAACACAGTTTTTTTGTTAGACCAACATCAATGCCTCTCGAATCAGATTGATGAGCACGTTTATTGACTCTGTCTGAACGCCTGAATGACTGGTGGATAAACTGAATAACTGACTGGCACATCGCATATCGCATCGGATGTGTTAACGCTGATGGAGCTTATCATCAGCGCAATCGATGCGCTGGCAGCTGGCCACACAAGGCACAAGACAACAAGCTAGGAATTGAGCTGACAGGCTGACATTTATATATATATATATACATACCTACATACAATATATTCGCGCAACGTCGTAGCAGTCAAAAGCAACCAACAGTGCCAGCGAGATTTAGGTGGCGAGGTCAGGCCAGGCATGGTGTGCTTGAGCCAATGAAGCGCATCGACGTACGCTAACTGTAGTCGCGCTAGATATTCGCTAATACGATTATCGACTGATTGGCTTTTATATATGTAGGTACATACATATGTACATACATATGGATGTGTGAAAGTAGGTATGCCAAAGTCGCTTACGAGACCGGAAATGTAATTAATCGTAAATGGATATTGAGAAGCTGGCAGTTTCTTGGACATACGAGTATGCTCATACATACATACACCATATTTCCACTAACATTGTTTCACATATATTTATATACTTATAACATATGTTGCTGTGTGCCTACTTCTGACCATCTTCGTATTGCGTATGTTTAATTTCCTCTATTTAATCTAGTTTTTTCCGTTTCTTTTTTCTTTTGCCTTTCCGCAATTCATCGGAGCTTTACACGATGGAAATAATATTTTTGTTATTGTTTGAAAAAATTTTTTTTTGTAATTGGCGTTTGTCCACTTGTTATTTATTTTTCTTTTTGTAATTATTTTTTGTATATATTATTTTATAATTTAACTTTTTTTACACATATAAATTTTTTTAAATTTTTTTTATTTAAAAAAATTATTTAAATAAATTTTTTAGTATTATTTTTTAATTTTAAAATTGTTGGAATCTTAGCATTTTTTTGCTTTTTTCAAGTCGTTTGTTATTTGTTTTTTCTTATTTGCAATTTTTTTTCTTCTGATAAATTGAAAAAAATTTTATTAAATAATTTTATTACTTTTCGTGTAGTTTGTTATTTAGTTTTCTTGTTTGCAAATTTTTATTTTTTACTTTCTTATTTACTTATTTTTATTTTTCTTATTATTCTTGTTTTTATATATATTATTATATATATTATTATTATTATTATTTTTTATTACATACTTTGAATTTAATTTTTTTATTATTTCTTCTAAATTGTTTTATATTCTACTTGTGGTTTGTTATTTATTTATTTTTATTTGAAGTTTGTTATTAATTAATTTATTAATTTTTCTTATTATTATTATTAATATTTTTTATATATATTATTAAATTTCTTTTCATTTTATAATTAATTTTTTAATTTGATTTTATTTATTTGAGTTTATTTATTTATTTATTTTTCTTATTGTTAATATATTTTCATTTCAATTTTTTTTCTATTTAACATGTTTAAATAAAAAATATTATATTTTTATAATTTTTTTTTAATTTAAAAAAACCTTCTTTTTGCTTAGTTTGTTATTTATTTCTCTTAATGGCATTTCTTTTAACAGATTTATCGATTTTTATTCCTTGGTTTTCATTATTTTTCCTTTGTAAAAAGTTTTCCAATAGCGATGATATGATTTCTAAGTGTCGTTTTGGCCATTTCTAATATGTAATGAGCTGTTAATTTTTTCATTGTATGGTTGTAATAATCGTCCATCTGCGCTCGCTATTCGTCAAATTGTTGAAAATTTCGCGCGTACATTTTCTTTACATAATGTTCAAGTTTCAATAAGACAAAGAACCGGTCGAAGTAATGAAAATATTTCTGCCGTTCAGGCAAGTGTTGCTGAAGGCCACAATTTGTCGATTCCAAGACGTTCTCAAGAATTGGGACTGTCTCAAAACACAACCTGGCGGATTTTGAGAAAGGATTTGGGCTTGTATCCGTATAAAATTGTTCTCACCCAAGAACTGAAGCCATTGGATCACCATAAATTTGCTGATTTTGTCTTGGAACAACTTGAAAAAGATAACGATTTTTTTTAGGAAAATCATCTTCTCCGATGAGGCTCTCTTTTATCTGAGTGGTGCGGTAAATAAACGATATTGTCGATCCTGCTGCGAAGAATATCCACAAATTATTCAAGAACAACCATTACACTCACCTAAATTGAGAGTTTGGTGTGGGTTTTGGTCTGGTGGAATCATCGGTCCGTACTGCTTTCGAAATGAAGCTGATAGCAATGTTACTATCAATGGAGAGTTGTATGATCGATGATAACCAACTTTTTATGACCACAATTGGAAGAAGTTGATCTTAACAATATCTGGTTCCAACAAGACGGGGCTACGTATCACACAACACGTGCGACAACCGAATTATTGCGAAAAAGGTTTGGTTATGCGATTATTTCAAGAAATTGGGACATTGAATGGCCTCCAAGAAGTTGTGATTTAACCCCATTAGAACTTCTTGTGGAGTTATTTGAAGTCATCTGTATTTAGCAATAAACCAGACTCTCTTCAAGCTTTAAAAGTCAATACTGAACGTGCTATTCATCACATACGAATTGATTTAGTGGAAAAAGTGCTCAAAAATTGTGTTCATCGAATTCGTTTCTGCACAAGAAGTCGTGGATGCCATTTGAATGATGTCATATTCAGAACTTAATTCCTTAACAATCAGTGTGTTTTTTTTTAGGAAATCATATCACTCTTGTTGGAAAACCCTATATATGTTATTATTAATTGTTTATTTACTTGTTTTTAAATTTTATTATTTTTATTTTTATTCTTTTTAGTTTTTAAATTTTTGTGTTGTTGGTTATTTATTTTTTATTTGTTTGCATTTATTTGAGTTTTTTTGTTTATTTTTTTTAATTATATTTAATTTTTTATTTTATTCTAATTTTTTATATTTTGCATGTTTAAATAATAAACATTATATTTTCATAATTATTTATTAATTTAAAAAATTTAAAAACATTTTTTATTTCCCTTTTTCTTATTATTAATATTTTTTAATTTTATTTAATTTTATTTTTATTTTTATATGTTTAAATAACAAACATTTTATATTCATAATTTTTTTTATTTTAAAAAATAAAAATAAATTTTTTTTTTATATTTTTTGTTTACTATTTTTTTATTTTATTTTTTTTTATTATTTAAATTTTTTTATTTTTTTATTTTTAAATAATTAACATTATATTTTCATAATTTTTTTATTCTAAAAAATTAAAAAATATTTTTATTTTATTTTTCGTTTATTATAATTTTTTTTAAATTTTGTTAAATTTTTATTTATGTTTTATACGTTTAAATAATTAACATTATATTTTCATAATTTTTTTATTCTAAAAAATTGAATTTTTTTATTTTTTGCTTATTATTAGTTTTTTTTTAAATTTTATTTAACCTTTTTTTATTTTTTATATATTTAAATAACAAACATTATATTTTCATGCTTTTTTTTAATTTTAAAACTTTTAAAGGTTTTTTTTAATAATTTTTTTTTTATTATTAATATTTTTTTTACATGCTTAAATAACGAACATTATATTAATTTTTATTTTATTTTTTAAAGTTTTTTAAAAACTTTTTTAGTTTAGTTTGTAATTTTTTTATTATTTGAATTTTTATTGTTTTTATCGGTTTTTATTTATTAATTTTTTTTAAAATAATTTTTTTAATATATTAGTATTTTTTTTAATTTGCTTAAATGTTTTATAATTTTTTTGTCTGAGTTTGTTCTTTATTGATTTGTCTTGTTCCTCGTTTTTTTTTTCTAATTTTTCAATTTTGTTATTTATTTATTTTTGTCTTTTTCCCTTTTTATTTTAAATAAATGAAAATTTTTATACCTTTTTAATAATATCGTCTATAACATTTTTTCGTGCGTGTTATTCGTTTTTCTTAGTTTTTTAATTTTTTATCGTATTTATTTTAAATAAAACTTAGACATTTTTTAATTTTTTTTGTTTATTATTATTATTATTATTTTTCGTGTTTTTTGTTATTTATTTATTTTTCTTATTTTTATAGTTTTTTATATATTTACATTATTATTATTTTTATTATTTCTATTTTTTTATTCTAATTTTGATTTTTTTTAATGTTTATTTTTGGCGTATTGTCTTATTTCCTTAATTTTTTTTTTAATTTCTTTAATTTTTATTTCGTTTTTATTTTGTATATTTTCCACTTAACTTTTTCTATTCACCTCCACCCCCGCCACCCACACACATGTGGTTGGTTACATTGTTGATTGAATAGTTTCCATCCTCTTATGGCAACTGTATTATTGCATTTTCTTATTATTTTTTATTATCCCATGGCTTTTAGCTTTGCGTTGGCACCTCCATCCGTTGCAACAAATCAACGTCAATAAAGCGCGAGTGGCGCGTATGCTGATCTTCTGCAAGTTTTATGAATGGCTTGAAGTTTGGCATAAGAGAATGGTGGTAAACTTAAACCGCAACCACCCACGTTTTATGATGTGCCAAACGCTAATTTTGTTAAGTGAAAAAAGCCCAGTAGAAAGAGCTGAGTAACTGGGTAACTATTCATGGCTGTATTACTCTTCGAAGCTTGAGATTTACTTTAAATCTAATATCTTTGCTGGGTAATGTGCTCAAGAAGGCGTGTGATACTCTTGACACTCTCCATACGAGAGAACTACAAAATATGCGCTCTTTTATACCGTAAACAATAAAAAAAAAACATCTACCAGGTCTCGAAAACCAGTAGATATATTTGTCATCTTGGCCAAATGGTCAATACAAATGTTGTCTCTGTAGAAGTTCTAGCTAAGAAGGATATTAAATTGGCCTCTCTCGACTCATTTCGTAGACACCGGTTGGGCGATTATAGCCGGATCAACTACTAGCGCACCAGTGGTTTCCCTTTTTGCTGTGCGGCGTCAATTAGAGACAAAAACTGAGACCAGATCCTTTTCCATCTGATCTTTTCAAAAGAGTTGAAGTCTGCTCTAAGTAAAAGTAAACGTCGACTTGTCAGCCGATTTACCAGTGTCAGGAACGACTCAAAGATGCACTGCAGGTTAGGAATTGCAGAGATTAGCCGCGATAAGGCATACCCATCGTAAGAGTCGACTAAAATCCAATAGTTCCCACAACAGTCGGATCTTTACACCGGAACGATCCTGATTTTTTAACCATCCAAATTTTTTCACTTCCGAAATATTCCACGTACAACCATTTGGGGAATATTTTTGCGATTATAACATTAATAAGGATTACAAAACCACCAAAACTTATCCACTCGCTATACCCATTTTGAAGAGCCACCAGCTCCGACTTCAAAAAAAGAACTCACCCCCCGTGCTTCATTCAATAAATTCATTTTGTATAAAGTGGTGTAATCACTCCGCACCAACTCTTATTCTTATATCCCGAGTTTCCAAATTTTCTCTCCCTCCTATTCTTTAAAATTAGGCAGTAGGCTCTCTGGCCCAATTCATGGTTCGGTTTGTCTGGGATGGTAGATAGTGGCCGCCCGACAGGTAATGTCAACTCCCTCGAGTTTATTTTTGACATGAAATAGAAGCTCCTCACAAAAACCCACCACCCGTTCGGAAGCGGCTTTGAGCGGCTTCTCCTGATTTGTTGGAAAGACATCAAGACGCACAGCACAAATTTCAACAGAAGCTCAGTTGAGAACATTTTAATGAATTCCACCTAAATCGTTCAAAAGACCATGATCCAATAAAACCTTAGAAAATGTGACTTGTTGCCCAAAACACTTGCTCTGGCGAGTGATAAACTAGTGAGCTGTAAGATAGAGTATGTAAGAAAAACCCAGCTTAAGTGGACAGAGAAGTTTCCAAGAATACTTCGGTTCCAAACTCACTACGAGAAATCTTTTTTATGAAAAATCGTAGTCCCTTTAGAATGTTGATGCCTCCAACCGGTTGGAAGTGTAAGAAAAAACCATCTTAACTGGACAGAGAAGCTTCCCAGAATACTTCGCGTCCAAACTCACTCGGAGGCACCTTTTTTACGAAAAATCGGAGACCCCTTAGAGTCTTGACGCCTCTAACTGGCTGGAAGTGTAAGAAAAACACAAGCTTGATTAGACAGAGAAGCTTTCAAGAATACTTCGGTTCCAAACTCTCACCAAATGTTTTTTTTTTTTTACGAGAAATCAGAGTCTCTAGAGTCTTGACAATTCCAACTGACTGGAAGTGTAAGAAAACACAAGCTTGATTAGACAGAGAATCTTTTAAGACTACTTCGAGTCCAAACTCATTTCGAGGGATCTTTTTTAAGAGAAATCAGAGTCCCTTTAGAGACTCGACGTCTCGAACCGACTATAAATGTAAGACAAACCTAGCTTGACTTGGGAGAGAAGCTTCCAAGAATACTTCCGCTAAAAACTCATACCGAAGTATATTTTTTAAGAGAAATCAGAATTCCTTTAGAGTTTCGACACCGCCAAACGGCTGGAAATGTAGGAAGCTTTATTACACAGAAAAGCGCTTAAAAGTACTTGGGACTTGGTGGATCTGTTTTTTTTTTAATTTATTTTTTTTAAGAAAAATCGGAATCCCTTTAGAATGTTGACGCCTCCAACCGACTGGAAATGTAAGAAAACCCCAGCTTGACTGAACAGGGAGGCTTCCAAGAATACTTCGGGTCCAAACTCACACAGAGGGATATTTTTTAAGAAAAATCAGAATTCTTTCAGAGTCTCGACGGCGCCATCCGGCTAGAAATAAAACAATAACCCAGCTTGATTAGACAGAGAAGCTTCCAATAATACTTCGGGCTGGAACTCACTCCGAGGAATCTTTCTTGAGAAAAATCAGGGTTCTTCTGTAGAGAGTAGTTATTACTTGTATTACATTCAGCTACTGGGTAATGGATATTATCATATATATGTACATATGTATGTAGATGCGTATACCATCTAAGTTCATTTAAGCTTACTCTTTCGTTACGTATTGAAATGTTACTTGATAATTGCTTACCAGACATTTTCTATTTGGTTTAGTGGGTGTGGGTGTGCGTTTGTGTGTGTGCGTTTGTGTGTGTGTGTATTTGCCTACCTGTGATGATGCTTACATATGCACTTACCACATTTTGTTGCCTCTAGTTGTTTACATGGTACACACAAGTAAGTGAATTGTTGTAGGTGGCAGCAAAAAGAACAACAACAACAACGACAACAACAGCGCAGTCACGCAACATCATTTAACTTAAAGCGGAAGCTGCGTGCGTGGCGTGCGCGTTTTTGCTTTAACTTTGAACTTACCTGTGTGTGCACGCGCGCGCCTTCTTATTTATGCAACGGGTGTGGGTGTAAATATACATATATACATATTTGTTAAAGACATACAATAAAAGTGCTCTTAAGTGAGTTTTTTTTTTCAATTTTTTTTTGTAAAAGTCAATGGTACTGCATTTTAGTGCGTAGGTTTTTAGACAATTTGTAGTTCGCTTTTGAAAGTTTGCAGTTTCACAAATTGTGATTTACCTACATATGTACATACATACTTATTTTCCGCCGACTTTTTTTTAGTGAATAAGTATGTAAATGCGCAAGCATATGTGCAAACATTCTTAAGTTTATCTAAATGAAGAAGAGAAATAATAAAAAAAAATTTCTTCTGAAAATCGAGTGTTTGCAAAATTTCCAGCTTCTCCGGTGTTGAAATGCAGATTTTTTCTAATAAGCATCGCACACATACAAATTTACATATATTATTATTTTTCTTTATTTTTTATTTTTCACCTTTCAAATATATGCAAATTTTTCGCGCATTTATGCACTCCCCACTTATCACAATTTTTCTTCTAGAAAAAATATATTGTTTTTTTTTTCAGGGACTATGGCGCTTGCCGGACTGAAGGGAAAGGTTTTTCTGTAAATAAAAATAAATAAAATATTTTTTTTTGCCTTTCAAATGCAACGGTTGTGTAAATATTTTGGTAAACAAATTTAACAAGTAGATAGGAAGTGTGTAAAGAGTTGAAACTTTCACACTACAGGTTGAGTAAATCTGCATGGAACCACTGAAATAAGGGTAAATTGAACAATTGCCAAAACCGCCCCATGAAATTCCATAAGACGCGATAACAGCCGAGTTAACAATAGCACACCATTCGTTTCTCCTTCTAGCCGTTCGAACTCAATCAAGGGGCACCAAGTGCAGCCAGGTCTTCTCCATGTGATTTTTCCAACAGAGTAGAAGAGATCTTTCTCTACCTCTACTTCCACCGGCGGATAGTGTGTACAATACTTTCCAAGTTGGTGGGTTGTCGCCCATACGGACAACATGACCTAAACGGCGTAACCGTTTAGTATATGAACTATGTCAATCTCGCCCGACAGTATTCGCCTCTCTCTTGGTATTCGGCTTTGGCGCTATAAATCTTCTGCAAACACTTGTTCTCGCCAACTGATCAGATTTTGTCATCAGCGTCTGTACCATATAAAGGGTGATGCAGTTTATTATCATTCGAAAGAACATTTTTTGGCATTTATTTTTTGAAGATTATCTCTTTCAAGTGTTGGCCGCGGCTACATCTCAGATGGTTCCTCCGTTGACCCCAATTTTCGCCGACTCGTTCGAGCATTTCCACTGGTAACTGGCGAATGACACGCGTGATGTTTTGCTCCAAGGACTGAATCGAAGCGGGATGTCCGCATAGACTTTAGACTTTACATATCCCCACAGGAAAAAGTCTAACGGTGTGATATCACACGATCTTGATGGCATCATTTTTGAAGAAATATGGACCGATGATTCCACCGTGCTCAAAAACCACACCAAACCGTTGTTTTTTCTAGATGAAATGGCAGCTCTTGCATCTCTTCAGGTTTCTTTCTCCCCAAATGCGGCAATTTTGCTTGTTTACGTACCCATTGAGACTTTGGACCTCATCGCTGCACAAAATTTGGCTCGAAAACGTCGGATCTTCCTGGAACTTTACAAGAGGCCATAGAGTGAAGCGATGTCGACGTAAATTGCGTCAAGACGTAAAATAAGTCAGTCCGATTTGCTGCGAATCGACTCTCCACGGTCTTCATGTACACTCTCAGCTACGGCCGCTATATTTTCTTCACTGCGTGCTGAACGTGGTTTATTCGGTAGAATATTATCCAATAATGAATGCTTGGTCTCAAGATGGGTGATGGTGTTGCGAATAGTACCCTCAGTAGGCCGATTATGTTGACCGTAAGTTGAGCGAAGCGCGCAAAACATATTCTTTACAGAAGGTGAATAATAAATAAGGCGTAATAAAGTTGAATGATTTGTAAACGTTGTTCAGGCGTAAGTGTTTCCATTATGAAATGCCAAACAATACTGAACAAAAATAACATGACAGCTTGACACGACTCATGTGTGATCTGTCAAAAAAAGGCTATTGAAAAAAGTACCTCTACTTGGATCACCCTTTATATCCCATACAGCTCCTCGTATCATCGGCTGCGGTATTTGTCTTTTTCAATGCGCCATAAATCTTCTGGAAAACCTTGCTCTCGCAAACTCCTAACATTAACTCATCAGATTTTGTCTATCACCCACGCCTCTGCACCATATACGTAGTAAGACGGGAGTGATGAGCTACTTGCAGAGTTTGGTTTTAACTCGTCAAGCCGAAGACTTTACTCTTCACCATCTCCAGTTGTTGTACTTTCACCCTGGAAATAAGTGTCTGGATTATCTCCTTGGTTTCTCCATGAGTAAACTCCGGTATTTAAATCTTCTGTAAGTCGCTGCTTCTTTACATAGAATTTTCGAACATTACCCCTATCTCAAGCTTCTCATACTCACACATTTCGGCCTCTCTTTCTTGCTTGTCTGCATAAGCATCTCGCTGCTCTCTTTAACTCTCGGTATCTATCCCAATACGCACATGTTGTGGTTATACATGAATTCTCAATAGTACCAGCTACTCTTTTGGCTACAATTTCGTTTGCAGCTGGACGAAGGAAGCTTGAAATGCCATCCAAATAGCTACATTGTACTGTGTTGTTGATGAGTCCTCTCAGCGTGTGAGAGTGCAAGTCGAGTAGAAGACCGTTCGGCTGTCTGCTGTGTTTATAGATGTTTGACGTCGATTCTTACTGTATATAATGACTCAGCACATCTAAGATTCTGAAGACGTGTCTTCCGTCTTTCACCACATTGTTGAGGTGGTTTTGAGTGATTCGGTCCAGCAACGTGACGAGAAGGCGCTAATAACTGCGTTCCAGCCGCCCATAAAAAACATCTTGGGTCTCATCGCCCTCTTCCGTCGGAGCTGGACGCAAATCAGCGATACGTTGAAGAACTTTGCTTTCATAAGAATTGTGGCGAGACGTTCATACTCGATGTGTGAATCTCTTAGCCGCCACAAATCCAACAACAAATTTGCACTCGTTTATATGACTAATGTAACAAGAGTCGCAAGAGCCAATCTTTCTCCGTCCCACACCATCTCCAGAAGTCTGATTGTGGGATCTTCTGCAACTTTCCGGAAGCTGGGACACAATAATCTGGGATAAGTCGACTAAAAATCAGCACGTCTTTTGTTTGAAACTTATCATTGTGTATTTTTTTCTTGCGAAGCAATACAAAAGCTCAAACAAATCTGTGTAGAGCCACTTTTAAAAAACAAACTGTTTGTCTCAACGCAGAGTCAGTTTTATTTTATTCCAAAAATTGGGACTCTTAACATAGAAATATCCTTTTAGAAAATAAAATTTAACGTCTCGTGAATTGAGAGGGTTCCTGATAACAAAAACTGGTTGCCATATGTGCGAATTTTGATAGTTCGGAATAGCAGGGCCTCCGCGATACAGAAACACTAGTAGTGGATTCAGCTGACATGAAACTCATCCATTCGGGAGGACGGATCAGCACTGGAAGTGATATTTCCGCCCCTTGTCGGTCGGTATTCTATAAAACGTACTCATTGTTGAACGATTTTCGTCTAAGCAATTCCTTTTTAATTCGACAATCGAAAGTAGGATGAAACTAACAACTTACCTATGGTAGAGGGCACCGAGGCTTCACTGCGAAACAGTAGAGCTACAGTTCTCTTAAGAGCAGCCACATCCACTTTAAAAACCACGACGCCACCTGAATTTAGATTTATCGGAGAGCTCGCTTTGTAAAACTCCCCTATCCAACTTTTCATTCAACTCTTATCCACCAATTTCAAGTAGTTCAAAGTTCTAGTCCTTCAGAGTCGCGGAGAAGAATGGTTGGTTAAGCGCCATTTCAAAGACTCTGGAACGAAGTTCCTTCGGTTTTCTCATTTGCTCACATCTCGAGTCCAATAGGAACTTAGCTTTCCTAGATTTCCTCAATAAATAAGCTCCTCTTCCGGAACCCTGTACAAAATTTTGATGTACTCATTTCGTATTGTTTATACGACCTCCATTGTATATTCACATGTACATTTCTCGTAATACATACATACATACATACATACAAATGTAAAATAAACTTGTAGACAGTTATGCAAATACTTTTATATTTTTTTCTTGCCTCCCTCCTCCTTCGCTGAAGGCTCCTCTTTCTCCACATTTATTCACTTTGAAGAATTCGAAGCAAATATTGACCATTTTTATGCTTGAATTATGTAGAAGTGAATGGTGGAGCAATGTCAATATTGGCACAAAATACTATGGTGTGGTAAAGGCTAGGCAAGAATACGTAGAGAAGCGGCTATGAAAGACGACAGACACAAAAACAAATAAAATATTTATTTATAAATAAATATCTATGTATGTATGTTTGCTAGAGGAAAACGGCGAGTCACGCAGTTGTGGGAAAAAGTAGTAAGAAAAATATTAGAAATTGAGGAATAGTGGGAAAAATTACAAAAAATATAGAATTTTTTTCTCTAAATTTGAAAATATGTTAAAATATTTTTTTTTTTAAATTGTAGAGATTTATGACAAATTTAGAGTGAGAATAAATTTAAAAGAAAATAATTTTTCTAAAAAAAAATTATTATTTATTCTTTCTATATAATTTATTTTTATAAAAATTTTATCAATTTCAATATTAGAAAAAAATATTAATTAGAAAAATGTACGTTTTATGAGAATAACTAATAGAAATTACAAAAACTAAAAAAAATCTAAAACCATATTAAAGAACCGTTGAAAAAAATAAAAAAATACTAAAGATACATTAAAAAAATCTAAAAATATATTTCTGGTAATATTTTTCAAACTTTCAAAATCCAACATATAAAATTAAGAAATCTTCAAAATCTTTAAAAATTCTTTAAAAATTAAAAAAAAATTTTCTCTTTATAAGGAAAATTTGTTTAAAAAAGTTTTAATATATATAAAAACTTTTTTGTTTTTATTGTTTTTTTCAAATTTAGGAATAAAAACTAAAAAATGGTAATAAGTGGCTTAAATGGCATTTTTTGTTTTGTAAAGTCGTAGCAAATAAAAATTTGTTTTCCTAAAAAATTGTGCTACATGTTTTTCAAAATTTAAAAAAAAAAATTTAAATTTAAAGCGGAAAATAATGTGAAAATTCTTTACGAAAAAATAATTTCTTCAATTTCAAATGCACAATTTGTTAAAAAAAAAGTATAAAGTTTAAATTCTATTTTATACTTCTTCATAAATATTTTTCAAAATATTATAGAGTTAAAAAACAGTAATGAGAGATTTTAAAAAGTAAAAAAAACAATAATTTTTTATAGGAAAAAATTCTAATTTTCTTAAAATTGATCTAAATGTTTCTCTGAGAAAATCTTAATTTTTTTAATAAAATTTTCAAAGTTATAAAAAAAATAAACACATTAAAACTAATTTGAAAAATTGAAAAAAATTCTCGTTGTAAAAAAAAGAAAAACTAAAAAAAAAACAATATTAAATCCTAAAATAATTGTAAATTTATAAACCCAAAAGTTTAAATTTCTTATTCTAAAATAATTATTGTGTATGCATTTGATAATTAGAAAAAAAATTAAATTTGAGAATTAAAAAATATATATTTTTTTATATATTTTTTAACAAAAATTTGGAAATTTTGTGAGAAAAAATTTTAAAATTTAAAAAAAAAAAACTAAAAATTCGTAAATTTTTGTTTACTAAAAAGAACTTGGTAAATCTTTTCCAAAATTAGAAATAAATTTAAAAAAATATATTTCGAAACTTGAAAAAAAATTTTTTTTTAAGAAGAGAACTTCAATAATAAAATTATTTTTCTAAAAATTATTGTTTTCCAAAATAAAATAAAAAGTTATAAACATCTAAAAAAAAAATAATGGTTTTCCAAAACCACTTTTTTCACACAAATAAAAAGTACAAATATTTTTTCTGAAAAGGATGTTTCAAAACTAGAAAGAGAAAATTAGAGGATATTGCAGGAAATGTTCTGCAAAATCAAAAATTTCAATTTACATTCTCAAAAAAATGTTTTTAAAAATTAATTTAAAAAAAATAAAACAAAGTATTTATGAAAAATAAAAAACAATTATTTTTTTATAAAAAAAAAAAATTAAAATAAAAAGAAAGAGAAAGTTAAATTAAAAATTTAAAAAAATATAAAAAATTATTTCGAATTTTTTTTTAATTTGAAGACGAATAAAAAAAATTTATTTTCTAAAAAGAACCTTTTTTCCCAAATTTAAAATAAGCTTATAAATTAAAATTATTTTTATTTAAAAAAGTATTGTTTTCAATATGAGAAAAATAGTTTAAAAATTAAATTAAATTAAAAATAAGAAAATTGCGATTTTTCAAAATTACAATTTTTTGTGAGACAAACAAAAGTGAAAAATATTTTTTATTTTTTATTTTTATTTTTTCATTTTTTACTTTTTTTTTTAACTGGTGTTTGAAAATTCCCAAAATAGCATTAAAATATATTGCCGTAAATGTTTTTCAAAACTAAAAATTTCAATTTATTTTCTAAAAAAAAGTTTTTGTTTTTTAATAAAAAAAAAAAAATAAAACAATTTACAAAAGTTACTAAAATATATAAAAAAAGTAAATAAAAAAATAGAATAAAATAAAATTTAAAAACAAAAATAAAAAATATAAAAAATAAATATAAAAAAATAAAAAAAAAAATTAAAAAAATTAAAAAAAAATTTAAATTAAGAAAATAAAACAAATAAATAATTATACAAGAATTAAAAATAGTTTAAAAAAAAATTATTAATATTTTTCTAAAAAATTTTTTCCTTTAAAATTCAAATAAAAATCCCAAAAAAATTTCAAAATTTAAAAAAAAATTTGGCTCAAAACTGTAAGACGAGTTCAAAAAAAAAAGGTTAAAACTACAATTCTAAAATTTAATCTTTTTAAATAGAAATATTTTTTTGTGTGTGAAAAAAATATGTATTTTTTAATTGCAGCAAATGTTGCTAAAAAAAAATTTTTCCCCTAGTTTTTTTGATCACTTTCCAGTTGGGCGCATGAGTAACGAATATAAAAGCCGCTATTGCATAAAGAGAATGAAAAAAAAAATTAACTCAAAAAATATAAATATGTAAACAAATCAAACGGCAGCCGGCATAATCAACTGTCCATCAAAGGCTTGTACGCCATTATTTATTTATTTGTCCAAATATTGGCTGCCTCCAAGTAGAAAAAAAAAAGAATTAAGAAGTGTGAAAGCATACAAATAAACATACATAACACACATACACACATATCGATGTATATGCCAGACTTTTGAAACAAGAAAAAAGTCGGCCGGCAGCCGCCTGCCAACCAATCAAATGCATGTTGTGCCAATCGCAAAGGTGGCACCGCCACCAACCTCAATAGACCACCCAAAAAAATTTTATTTTCAAAACGGAAAAAATTAAGAAAAAATTTATTTAAACTACAAATAACGGTTTATTTGCCTGCCATGTTGCGGCATTAAAAATTCAAATCAAACGTCATTTTGAACATTCAATCAAATATAGTTTTATTTGTTTTTTTTTATTGCTGTTGTTGGTGCTGTATGTAGATGCCACAAAAGCATCGCTAAAATGAAAAAAAAAATCATATAAAATTTAAACATAAAAATTTGTTGTTATTATTGGATTGGTTGTTTGGTGCGGTGATGTTGCAAAATATATTTATGCTGCGTTGTCTTGTTAACCATTTACATTTATACATTTATACGTTTATACAAACATACACACATACGTACATCAATCACACCGTTACCACAGAAAAACCGCATAATCAAAAGCCTTATAAAAATAAACAGTTTTTTCCTTATAAATAGACGCACACCGCACGGCTTGTGCTTATTTCACTTGTTGTTGGTTGAAAATGAAGAGAAAAAAAATTGAAAACATAAAAATTATTTCTTTTATTTTTTTTTTTTTGTGTTTATTTATTAGTGTTGTCTATATTTTGTACCGTTTTAAATTTTTCTAATTTTTTTTTAAATTCGTTTTGATTTAATTTTTTTAAATTTATTTTTTATATTTATTTAAAATTTTTTCCAATTTTTTTTGAAATTATTTTTTATGAATTTAATTTTTATTGCAATATAATTTTTATTTTCCAAAAACAACTACAAAGCCTGCCGCCTAATGTGACGATCGATTTAATGTGCTACCAAAATTGGTCAGAGACTTTCAAAAGCGAAAATATTTTACGGAAAATCAGTAAAAAGATGAAATAAATGAAGATATTTTGTGAATGTCTGTAAAAAACCAAACATTGTCTGTTTGTAAAAAAAAAATTTACTTAAGTTATTGCTGGAATTAATTAAACATTTCATAACATAATTGTTTGAAAAACGAAATTGGATTTTTTTTTGTTGGCCTGATGAAAGTCGCGTGCGCTGGCGTTGGATACCTTAAAAAGTGTGTAATTTTTTCAATTATCAGTAGATAATTGCCGCCCACTGCCGGCATAGTAATTGACATGTTTCGTGTTTAGGAGTTGTACCGAAAAGGTAGTTAAAATAGTTAAAATGCCTAGAAAGGTAGGCTGTGCAGGTATGCCTGTCGCCGACTGCAGTGGCACACCTAGTACAAATATATATATGTCTGTATGTATGTTTTCTGGGAGACAGAAAATTGATAACAATTAGATTTGTATTTCGCTAGACCCCTTTCAGCCAAGCTAAGAGCGCTAAGCAAGTTATTCCAAATGTATGTGTAAAGTGAGAATCTTGCTTAGCAGAAGGAGAATCTTGAGTCGGACAGCATGGTTATTTTAGTCTATTTCTAAAAGAAACATTATTTTATTTTTCCTTTCCCTTCCTTTCTCTCTTTCTTTTCTTCTCCTTCTCTTCATATTTACTTTTTTCATTATTTTTCTTCTCTTTCAACCTCTCTCTTTTTTCCGTCCTTTCCTCTTTCTATTTCCGTTTCCCTTTCCGTATCTCCTTCTCTTTCTTTCCCATGCATCTTTATCTTTATCTTTATCTTCTTCTATGTATTTCCCTTTCTTTTTCCTTTCATTTATTTTTATTTTCCTTCCGTTTATTTTCCCTTGATTTCCTTTCCTTTCATTTCTTGTATTTTATTTTCCTTCCGTTTATTTTCCCTTGATTTCCTTTCCTTTCATTTCTTGTATTTTATTTTCCGTTCTTTTCCTCTCTTATCCTCTCCTCTCCTCTCCTCTCCTCTCCTCTCCTCTCCTCTCCTCTCCTCTCCGCTCCTCTCCTCTCCTCTCCTCTCCTCTCCTCTCCTCTCCTCTCCTCTCCTCTCCTCTCCTCTCCTCTCCTCTCCTCTCCTCTCCTCTCCTCTCCTCTCCTCTCCTCTCCTCTCCTCTCCTCTCCTCTTCTCTCCTCCTTTCTGCTCTCCTCTTCTCTTCTTTCCTTTCCTTTCTTTCACCTTCTTTTCTTTTGCTTTAATTTCCATTTCCTTTCATTTCTTATCCTTTTTAACATTCCTTGCCTTTCGTATCCTTTCCTTTTTGAGTCTGGCTAACGCATATCTAACCCCTAAGATGGAGAAATTTTTAACTGAAAGCGCATCTCGGATTCTTTTAGAGAATGCGCGAGCCTCTTCTTCTTAAATCACTAAAGCACCGCTTATGCTGTTTGAGAGTATCAACAAAAACTCAACTCGAAAACTGCTACTTTACGAAAGTTGTCAACGTCCTCGGTTCTCGTCACTATTAAACAGATGGTCAACAATCTATGGAGCTATATCTTTTTTCGTCGAGAGAGGAACTGTTGCAAAGATAACTTTTATCTCGTCTACCTTTCCCACTTTTGAGGTCCTTAACTGTAAATCTGCTGATTTCACCTCTGCACCACTTACACAATGAAATATCTGTGCTCCAAATTAAGTAGCATAATGCTTTTCCGGAAGCCGAACCACCACCTAAGCACATTAGGGTGGAAGTACTCCAATTAAAAAACTTTATCCGGTACCACATAGCAGAACTGCTCGATAGGATGTATTACCGACTGGCCCTAAATTCCATTCACTAGGAGTCCGTCAACACCTTTATAAAATTTCCTTTCCTACCGTGTATGTGCTGCTCGGCAACCAACATTTATAGGAGACGAAGAGGTCGTGCTGACTCGCGAAGTAGTAAGTAGTAATACACAAGCACAGCTAGGGTATGAATACTGTGGTAGACACAACCAGTACTATGCAAAATTGCACCCGACAAAAACCATCTCTTCATATGCCTACTAAAACTCCTACTAAAACTCACTCCTCTAAAATCCCTTTCCTTCTGGTCCGAATTGTTTTGGGCCGAGCTCGTTTAATGGGCCTCTCTTCAAGTGTCTTCGACTGTATAGCCCTGTACTTGGCGGGATTGAGGAGGCCGATACAACTACTTTCCAAAGGAGTGCGCAGAGGACGAAAAGAGAGCTTTCTGCGGGTCCCTTTTAGATACCTTCAGTAAAGGGTAAAAACCTAAAAATTTCACTACTACTGCATGTCTTTCACCAGATTCCATCACCCAGTTCTCTGTGGCTCAAAAAATTCTCAATTTAAGTAAAAAAGGTTTCCAAAAAGCAAAACCATAAAAGTACTTCAAACAATTTTTTTCTCTTTATGCCTTAAGGAGTCTTCTCGACTTTCACTTTACACAACTCGTAAAAATTTTGGAATAAACAACAAAGAAAAAAAAAATATTTTTTGTGGTTAAAAGCGGTTATTTAATGGCTCATAAAAGTTTAAAATGAAATGTCCTTCCCTTGCGTCACTCTCCATGAAATTTCTACTTAAAATCTTTAAGGCGTGCAAATTGCTACCATTTCTACAATTTGCTTTCTTCTGCCTTGTCTTTTTGTCTATACCGCATACTTAGAATTTCAATTTCAACAAGCTATTTAGCTATTTGGCCGAAAAGACTATTTATTTTTATAGCTCGCGCGCTGTTTGCCAACTTAAAAGTGCACACACTAATGGCCTCTAACAGCAGGGGACAGTTCACTGCATGGCGGAGGAGAGAGAAGGTATCATCGAAGTTTAGTGTCGCAAGTTTTTTTATTGCAAAATTTGTTCGTTGAATGAAAGTGAAAATGTGCAGTGCACAGTCAACTTTCAAGTGCGCTGTAGAGCCGCACTGCAGTGGCGGTCGGTCACCGAGCGTGCTAAGTGGCAACTAAGTAATTTAGCCAAGAAAAAAAGAGAAAAATTTGCGAAATTTTCGCACGTCAACTGAATTTCAGTCGAAAATAGAGATCAAAGAAATTGTTTAAATGCTTTTTTAGTTATTTTTATTTTTCTTCTTCATTTTCTTCTTAAAGGGCGATCCAAGTAGAGGTACTTTTTTCAATAGCCTTTTTTTGGCAGATCACGCGTGAGTCGTATCAAGCTGTTACGTTAGTTTTGTTCAGTATTGTTTGGCATTTCATCATGTAGATACCATGACCGCCTAAACAACGTTTAAAAATCGTTCAACTTTATTACGAAAATTCACATCCTGTAAAGAATGTGTTTCGCGCACTTCGCTCAACTTATGGTCAACATAATGGTCGGCCTACTGAGCGTACTATTCGCAGCACCATTACACATCTTGAGACCCAGCTGGATAATATTCGACCGAATAGACCACGTCCAGCACGCAGTGAAGAAAATATTGCGGCCGTAGCTGACCGTACACGAAGACCGTGGAGGGTCAATTCGGCGCCGTTCGTAGCAATTCGGACAGACGTATGGAACGACTTGACGCATTTGACGTCGAGATCATAACGCTTGAAAGAGTATAAAATACAGCTTGTACAAGGACTGAAGCCGCTCGACCTTCTCAAGTGACATCGCTTCGCTCTATGGGCTCTTGAAAAGTTCCAAGAAGATACGACGTTTTCGAGTCAAATCTTTGTTCAGCGATGAGGCCAATTTCTGGCTCAATAGGTATGTAAACAAGCAAAATTGCGGCTTTTAGGACGAAGAGCAACCTGAAGAGATTTAAGAGCTGCCATTTCATCCAGAAAATACAATGGTTTGTTGTGATTTGTGGGCCGGTGCAAGCATCGGTTCATATTTATTCAAAAATGATGCTGGTGAGAACGTAACCGTCAATGGCGAACGTTATCGCGCCATGATAACCGACTATTTAATGCCTGAAATTGAAGCTCCTGATCTCCGCGACTTTTATTTTCAACAAGACGGCGCCACTTCCCACACATCGCATCAATCAATGGATTTATTGAAATAACAATTCGGTGAGCAGATAATTTTACATTTTGGGCCGGTCGATTGGCCAACAAGATCGTGTGATATCACACAGTTAGACTTTTTTGCTGTGGGGATATGTAAAGTCTAAAGTCTATGTGGATAATCCTGCTTCGATTTAGGCCTTGGAGCAAAACATCCGCGAGTCATTCGACAGTTACCAGTCGAAATGCTCGAACGAGTCATCGAAAATTGGACTCAACGGATGGCCCATCTGAGACGTAGGCGCGGCCAACACTTGAAGGAGATAATCTTCAAAAAATAAATGCCAAAGAATGTTCTTTCGAATGATAATAAACATTCCCCATTAAATTTGAATTTTCTGTGTTTTTGGGAACCTTGAAAAGGATCACCCTTTAATTTTTTCTTTTAATTTTGGTTTTCTTTGCTTCACTCCTTCAACTTGCGCTCCTAAAATGTTGCATTAGCAGTCAGAATATATTGAAAAATGCTTAGAATTAATTTTTGTATTTTTTTTTATTTTCTCAAATTTTATTGAAATTTTTTTTCCTTTTTTTTCTATTTTTTTAAATTTCGTTTTTTGTTTTTTCTTTAAAATGCCACATTGCACTTAAAATTCTTGCCCTCAACACTCGCCGATAAAAATGAAATATAGTCGACGCATTTTCTATTGTTGTTTTTTTTTTTTAAATTAATTTTGAAATAACTGTTTGCAACAATAACAAAAGCTACTGCATTACGCACACGGGGGCACATGCGGCACGCACGTACGCATACGCATGTTGTATTTCCATCAACGCCTCTGCTGATCTGATAAGCTCCATACCACCAGAGAGGGGCCGAAACGTTAGAGACGAGTACTTTTAAAGTCATCATGGCGAGCAGCAGGCACGCGAACTCAGCCAAGTGTTGCATTTGTAGGGAGGGCATAAACTCACAGCGGGGTTGCCCAACAGCATCAACTTCACCACAGGGTGCAAGCGAATGTTGCAAGTGGCACAAGTCTCTACTCCCTCCTCTACGCATTCAATCAGCAAGCATGCCCCAAGTGCGTAATGGGTTCGCTGCAGTGTCCAATTTCAACAATAAAAAAACAGAAAAAAACAACAACAAAACCGAATGGGACTTGCTCCAAATTGCATTGCAGGAGAAATGTTAAATAATCGTAATTTTCAAATCGTTTTGAAATGAAAGTGCATACAAGTAGACATATGAAAATTAGAAAACTACTTATATGTATATGCATTTGTAGGTATGCACATTGGAATTTTTTCATTAATAACAGATTTCGAGGGGGCAAGGTGTGAATTACTTTGTGTATATATGTAAGTATACATATATATTTACTCGTGCTTATTCACCACACAGCATCAACATTTAAGAAACGCACAAATCAATTATTGCAGCATGAAATTGAAAGTACATACTCGTAGATATGTATGTGCATATAATCGATATTGAATTCAATGAAAATTGTGCATAGCAACTAGAGGAATGTGATAGGGTTGATGGAAATTCCGATGAAGGGAAGATTCATTCTTAGCATTTTAATTGTATTTTGTTTTTCTTCGGTTTGCTTAATTACTCTTTAGACACATTCAAAATTTCTAAAGTGATTTGAAACAAATTTGTTGACATGCAGCGCATGGAAGAATTCCTCACCATAGAAAATTGCTGAAAAAATAATAAATTTGAATGAGATTTTCCTATTACCGAGTTCCTGAGTTGATGAACACTTTTGAAAGTTATTACAAGTTGTTAAAAAAATCTCACCACATTTGTGGTGAACAATATAAACTCACCACTAAATAATTTTCCCAAAATTGTTTACGGCCATATCTGAGGCTATAAGAAATGAACTCAACACACCTACTAAGCTGACTACATTTAAACTCAACATACTCACCACATTTGTGATGAGCGATACAAACTTACCAAATTTATAGTGCGCTGTATAAACTCACCAATTTTTGATGAGATACATAAACTAACAAATTTTTAGTGAACTATATGTCTTCACCACAATGTTGAGGTATATAAACTAACCACAAATATCTTACCACAGACGGGCTAACGCCATTTTCAAAATTGTTAAATACCAAACTCACCACATCTACTGAGCTTTTTACATTTTAACTTAACATATGTAAGCACATCTCATCTCTACAGTAGCATGTGAACTCACCTTTTTTTTAATATGCAAAACACTTACCACGTATTTGCCAACATACAGTAACTCACCATATATTATTTAATCCACCTATGAGCTCTTGACGTCCTAAATTACAGTGAGAAAATTCCCTACATCTACCTACCTACCTACATCTGTCTCTACAACATTTCAATTCAATAAATTTATACTCACCACAACTAAGCTACAGCACATAAATTTACTCAACCTAAACTTAGCATATATTCCTCCAAGTGATATTCCTGTACTTCCTAAATTCCAAAATTAGAGAAAAACTGTCGAGAATCGGCTGTGTCAGACTTACCTCGTGGTGTTTATACCCCGCTAACCTCACTCGAGAGTTTCAAAATCATTCTTCTTTCAAATATTCGGTTCTCGAACACATCCCTCTGCTAAATCCTTTCCACTACCAGAGCCAAAGTAATAGAAAAAGAAGCCAATTTTATCTAGTTCTCCGGAAATTAAATTACACCTGCATGTCGTTTGTTGAAATCCCACACTTTTTGACCTTAGTAGGATTACCTTAATAAATAAAATCGATTCTTCACTGAAGTTTGCTTGCGGAGAGTTGTTTTGGAATAGGAATTTGCCGATTTTAGTTCCGGAATACAATGCTTACAAAACTTACCGTTATTTCGCTTGTTCTCCCTTATTGGCTTCGACACCGCTTACGGGATTATAGGCGAGTTAACAACAGTGCACCAGTCCTTTCTTCTCTGCGCCGTTTAGCGCTAATTGGTGACCCAAAAGGAATACAGGTTCTTCTCTACCTGATCTTTTCAACGGAGTTGAGGTATGATATTCTTCCTGTGCTTCCTGGGTACTGCGTCGAAAACTTTCAAAGCTGGTATGTTGCCGCTGTCTCTTGATTTCCTGAGCTATGTCAATATAACAGTGTATCTCATACAGCTTATCGTTCCATCTGCTACAAATGCCTACTCGGTCCAAAGTAGTACCAGTTGGTAAGAGGGATTTGCGTTGAATTTGAAGACTGACATTGTTGTTGGTATCAATTGTGGTTACAACATACGGCTTCGAAGTTATGACAGTCAACAGTGATGTGGGAGACGAAAACTTCTGTATTTAGCTCTGGAACATTCTATAGCATTAAGTTAAAGAAGTTACACGATAGATTGGTCATATGGAAACCTTGTTTAGTATCGAACGGCTCGCAGAGGTAGTTCTAAAGGCTGTATTAAAACTGACAAAGAGGTGAAGATATTTTAATGACGGATCTTTTTTAGATTTGGTGCATGGTTAATCACTGTTAAGGTCATTGACGGTGGGCTTTAGTATTTCACACATCCCGTTCGATAAGACCTTTTAGTTGAGCGATTTTTACGAGACTTAACCCACAATAATTGATGCAGATTGTGGGATCACCCTTTTTATAGATTAGACAGAGCACACTTAAGTTCTAATCGTCCGACTATATTCTGCAAAGGAGCTAATGCATGCAATCTCAGTTCTTTGTCGCCATATTTTAATAGCTCAACGTCACTTTTTTGTTCCTCACGTGGGCAATTGTAATTCGAAACATTTCATAACCGGACATGGAACGTCTTTACCATCATCATCAATTGTGGGTTCGGGTTACGAGTATCGCACCTTCACTAACATTCAACAGTCTGTAGAATTGTTGCCTCCTTAAACTGAGTACACTCTGGGTATCGGTTACCAGATTACCTCCTTGATTCCTACAAGTGCATGCTTCGTAAATTACCGCAACTTTTCATGGAATTTTCGAGCATTACCATTATCGATCAACTTTTCTAGCTTATTACTCACGCGTGTGAAGGCTTGGACCACAGCTAATAAATGCGCCTGAAATATCCAGTCTTTTAATTGGCATGGCATCACTACCCGGTTGATTGTCGAAGTCGAGGATTCGGTTTGATTTGTCGATTGTTTCCCACCCTAAGGAAGGAAAAAAAACTTAAACTGAAGCGATGACGAAGAGACTTGTTATAGGAACACTCAAACTTAAGCGCTTTTAGAATCGGTTTTAAGGAAGAGATATGTTTAGCTCACTTCGAAAGTCGCTCCTCTCGTCAGGTAACAACAATGAAAGGTACTGAGCTATGATCGGGACAGAAATAAGCGTTCTTCGCCTTTAACAAAGGTTTACAGAAGCAACAAATCAGCAATGGACGTTTCCTCGACCTTTCATACCTCCCATTCCACCTGAAGAATCATTCGAAACAGAAACTATCGTCTAGAGAACCGATCTCGGCCAGCGATATACAAAAAGTTTAACCTAAAAACTCTCATACAAACCTTTTTCAGAATTTAGTAAAAAAAATTGTGGATTTCACGCAAAATTTGAACTTAACTTCAAAAATTCTTTAATTCATTTCCACCTCGTACCGAAAAATATGGAAGAGAAGTAAGTGTGCACGTACCAGAATGCTGGAAGAGCCACTACCAAAGCTCCGCCGCTGTATAAACAGTTACAAATGTAACTAATAAATATTTTACGCTTGACTTGGATGCACCACAGAAGTGCTTAGAAATGTTGTGGCATTAATCAAAACTGCCGACAGACAAATAGACAAGCAGCCAGACGGACGGACGGACGCACGGATGGATGGACGAACGGGCAGGCGCTAAATGTTGTTGGTGGAGCGCAAGTGTGGAAGGTAAGCACTGAGAGATACATAGATTCATAAGATAATCGTGCATTGTACGACGACGTCAGTGCTAATGCAGTTAACCAAAACAACAACAAATTGTAAAAAAAAATTGCAAACAGATGTTGTTGGCGCGGTCGAAACACTAACAACGACAACCAACATCAACAACCAATAGAATTAGACAAATTGGAAGAGATAAGAGACAACAAACAGCAGCTACTTGGAAACAGCAGCAGCCAACAACAAATGAGATAAGAAACCACTATGCTACGTGACGGCCCCCCGCCCCCTACGCTTTCGTGTGGGGCTTCTCTATAGCGTTGAGTTCGTTGCAAGTGTAATTAGTTACAGGCGGAATGGAATTTTCAAACGCGTTGAATGGAATGATCAACAAACAAATAATATCCAATGTGATGGCAACAGCAACAACAGCAACAACAGCACTAACAATAGCGACAACAACTCGAAACACTATGCAATACAATTCTAATAATTCATCGCATTCGAAACGCTTGGCGAAGATCAACTTTTTTTCTACTTTTTGTTGTTGTTACTTTTGTTGCACATATGTACATTGGGATGCTGAGTTCGACTGGGTAGCCGCGCTTGTCAATTAAATGCACACAGAAACACACAGTGCTACATGCATACATACATACATACAAATATATATACATACATATATATGTACATATGTATGCAAAGATATCAAACAAAATTTATTTTTATTTTCTATTGTGCTTGGCAAATCAATTAACTATGGTTGCCACCGGCTTTTGATGCTGCGAAATTCGTTTCTTTTCTGTTTTTCATTTTTTTTTTTGATTCATTTTTTTACTTTATTATTTGTGCTTTTGTGTTGATTTATACTGTTGATGTTGGCGATTTAAATTAATTTACTGAATGATGTGCATAGTCGTTTGATAAATAGTCGTGTACACACACACATGCAGCTACGTACAATGAATAATGGCAAAAAATTTGCATGACATTGAGGATTTAATTATTTTAATTTAAATAAAATTAAGATAAAATCTGCAAATAAATTGTTAGTTGAAAATAAATACATGCAAAAGATTGGCATTGAAGATTGAGGTATTTCGTTTAAAGTAATATAAAATAAAAATATATTTAAAAAATATATAAGTAACGTGAAATGAAACAAAGTAGAAAAAATTAAATTTAAAAAAAAAAAAACATATAAAAAAACAATGAATTGAAAAATAAAAATAAAAAAATTAATAAAATAAAATAAAATAAAATAAAATAAAATAAAATAAAGTAAAATAAACTAAAATAAAATAAAAAAAAACAAAATAAAAAAAAATACAATAAATAAAAAAAAAAATAAAAAATTAAATTAAAAAAAAAAAAAAAAAAAAAAATTAAAAAAAAAATAAAATGAAATAAAATTAAAAAAAAAATAAAAAAAAAAAAAAAAAAAAAAAAAATATTTGGAAATAATAAAAAAAAAATATATAAAAAAAAAAAAAAAAAAAAAAAAAAATAAAAAAAAAAAAATTAGGTAAAATAAAACAATATAAAATAAAATAAAATTACAAAAAAAAAAAATAAAAAAAGTAAAAAAAAATAAATTAAATAAAAATAAAAATAAAATAGAATACATTAAAATAAAATAAAATAAAGTGAAATAAAAAAAATTAAATAAAATAGAAGTAAGAAAAAAATAAAATAAATTTAAAAAAATAAAAAATTTTATAATTTTTTTTGTGGGTGAGGAGAAGAAAAATACCCGCGCATCATCATTATGTCGTCACATCAGTGGTATGTTCCACTTGCAGGTCACTGAAAAAAAACTCTCCTCTAAGGAATCGTCGCCCACCCTGGAACCGCTTTCTCATTACTTCAGACTAGCGTTCCATTTTTTGCGTAGTGAGATTACATCTCGTCACCAGCGTTCAGGTCTAACTTTTTCTTATGTAGTACGATCTCTATGTAGTCTGATATATTTTTCCAGTTTGCTACACTCTGGAGCATTACTGGCACGATGTTGTCCACATCCAACGGACCTACCAGGTTCCCTACTGCCTCTCGTTCTGCTTGCCATCGTACGCATTTAAAAAATGTGTGGTCTGGACTGTCTTCGATAGCGTCGTTGTATATGCAGGGTGGCTCTTCTGCTTTACCAATTTTGTGCAGGTATTTTCGGAAGTATCCATGCCCGAATAACATCTGAGTTACAAAGTAGTTCACATCCTCGAATTTTCTCTGTGTCCCGAGCTTCACATCTTGGCGGTCCATTTGCCGCAAGTTCCTTGTTCCCAGCGGTAAAGTCAGGTTTAGATGGGATCTTGCGTTTTCCCACATTCCTTGGTTCTTAAGGTCCCAAATTTTCTTTCTCTCTTTCTCTAGGAGTTCTATAGGTACACTTCCACTTATCACCATAACGGCTTCACTTGACACCGTGTGCTGACGCTACCCTTAAAGCTGCCGTAAAATAAACTTTGGCTAAAGTGTTGCGCTGGTTATCTTTATTTAATGTGTCTGCCCATAGTTCTGCACCATGAAGTAGAATACTTATAGTTTCTTTTCTCCTGAGTAGGTCCCCGGATATTGAATATCAGCCTGCTGAGCCGAGATGTTATTTTAAAGGCATTTTGCGCGGCATGTTGCATTTGTGGCGCAATAATTTAACCTTGGGGGCCAATCTCTTGCCTAAATAGTTTACGATCCTACATGTCTTCAGATTGCCGGATAAAGTATACATGTTTATTTCTAACGGGATGTGCTTCATTGTTAGCAGTAACAGCTCGGTCTTTTCTGTGGCTAATTTGAGACTGTGTGAGTCAAGTAAAAAAAAAAATAATAATGAAAAAAAAATAAATAAAAATAAAAATAAAAATTAAAAAAAAATTTTTTTAAAGAAGTTAGAGATATTTATTCTTATTCTTATCTTCCTTATCCAGTTTGGAGAATGCGGAGCTGTCGCCTCTGTTGTTGACGCTGATAATGTCGATATTATCGGCATACATCAGAGCTTGCCCGCTCTAGTAGATTTTTTTTCCTCTAGAAATTGTTAGAAGAAGTCACATGATAAAGAGCCACCCTGTTTAAAGCTCTATTTAGTATCAGAAGACTCGGAAAGGTCGCTCCTAGTTCTGATAGAGCTTTGAGTCCAGGATTTGGCCAGTGGTGAATATTCTGGTCAGTTGTAGATTTGCCTGCTCTGAGGGCACACACAATACACTCGATAGTACCTTATATGTGATATTGAGGAGGCTTATCACACGTGGATTGGGTAGCTCATTGGGTAATTAGCTTAGATGGCTGGGGAATTCTTTCCTACATAAACAAAATATACTCTAAAAGTCATTCAACAAATCTCGTTTCTCAGTAATGAGTCTTGCTACACTCTTCAATGCTCGGTATCTTTCCCGCGATATTCGCACTACGCTCCATCACAACGATCCGAGATAGACAGTTTTTTTCTCTTCGCTACAGTACAACAATCCTCATCGTACCAGCTCTTTTTTTGACCTTGTCGATCACCAATGGTTTCGTTGAGAACTTGAAATGATATCCCACAGTTCTCTTATACCGGGTTGTTGTTGAATACTCTCAGAGAGCCGGAGTGCAAGTGGATTAGAAAATTGCTTGGCTGTCTGTTGTGTTTGCAGCTTTTCGACATCGAACCTTCTTTGTGTTTGTTGACGAGCATTCTTGATTGCACAGAGCCAAAATCATGTCTTGGCTTAAACAACTTAGTGGTCCCCAGAGCGTACGCACATCTAAGATCCTATGTAATTGTCTGCCGTTTGTCACAACTTGATGGAACATTCGTATATAGCGAGTCAGGTGCTTGAAGATGGACGGGCTTCAATTAAAATTACAATAAAAATTATGAACAACTTCAACAAGCTTCGTCTCAATCTTCATGGATGGAGTACAGCCAGCGTTGGCTGTATTATTTTGAAAGTATTCTCGTATTCGTGATCATCAGCACTACATTTACAGTTACACTAAGCACCTTTTTTTTTTTGTAGACCTTCTTCATCTAAGACACGTGCTCTTAATGTACAACACCAGCAACAACAACAATAGTTGATGGTGAGAAAGATACAAATTATCTGTTGATGTAATCGTGGCCGCCGCAACAGTCGAGATGAGTTGGTCCCACCCACTTTTTGGTTAGAAAGATACTTTATCGCCGGATTTTTTTTTTATCTTTAGTTTTTAAACTTCTTTTGTTTTATAGTTTTTTTGTTGTTTTTTTTTTTTTTGGTGAACTTTGTGAATGGTTTGTGATTGTCTTACTAACTAATTGGTTGCTGGTTGCTTGACTTTTGTTTATGATTAGATCATTTTTCAGTTTTTCGATTGTTTGTGCAGAGCAGAGAAGCAGCGCCATGTGAATGTTTGTATGTAATTTTAAACAATTAAGTTTAAAAATAACAAATTGAAGCATATGAGGTTGTGCTCAGATGAGTTGCTAAGTTGTATTTTGTGTGAATGCAGTTTGGTCATTAGAACCATTCACTTAAGGACAAAGAAAAAATATTTAAAAAGATGGTAAAGATCATTAATCTTAAACCGCCTGTCTATAGTAAGTGGTTAAATAAAATATAAAATAATATAATAAAAGCTAAAAATCTATATAGAAACCAAAAGCTGAGCAGAAAACATTAAAACTACATAAAAAGTAGTAAAAATTCAAAAATGCTCATTAAAAAAAAATTCAAATTTAATGGGGAATGTTTATTATCATTCGAAACAACATTCTTTGGCATTTATTTTTTGAAGATTATCTTTTTCAAATGTTGGCCGCGGCTACGTCTCAGATGGTCCATCCGTAGAGTCCAATTTTCGAGCATTTCGACTGGTATCTGGCGAATGACACGCTTGATGTTTTGCTCCAAGGCCTGAATCAAAGCGGGATTGTCCGCATAGACTTAAGATTTTACATGTCCCTACAGGAAAAAGTCTAACGATGTGATATCACACGATCTTGGTGGCCAATCGACCGGCTCAAAACATGAAATTATCTGCTCACCGAAGTGTTCTCTCAGCAAATCCATATATGATACGATGTTTGGGAAGTGGCGCCGTCTTGTTGAAACCAAATGTCGCGGAGATCACGAACTTCAATTTCAGGCATCAAAAAGTCGGTTATCAGGGTCGCCACTGACGGTTACGTTGTCGCCGGCATCATTTTTGAAGAAATATGGGCCGATGATTCCACCGGCCCACAAGCCACATCAAACCATTGTTTTTCTGGATGAAATGACAGCTCATGCATCTTTTCAGGTAGCTCTTCGTCCTATAGGCGGCAATTTTGTTTGTTTACATACCCTTTTGGCTCGAAAACGTCGAATCTTCTTGGAACTTTTCCCATAGAGCCCATAGAGCGAAGCGATGTCGCTTGGGAAGGTCGAGCGGCTTCATTTCTTGCACGAGCTGTGTTTTGTATGCTTTCAGTTTAAGATCTCGACGTAAAATGCACCAAGTCGTTCCATACGTCAATCCGAGTTACTGCGAACGACGCCGAATCAACTCTCCACGGTCTTCGTGTACACTGTCAGCTACGTTTGTGCTGGACGTGGTCTATTCGGTCGAATATTATCCATTACTGAATGCTGGGTCTCAAGATGGGTAATGGTGTTGCGAATAGTACGCTCAGTATTCCGATTATGTTGACCTTAAGTTCAGCGTAGGGCGCGAAACACATTCTTTACAGAACGTGAATTTTCGTAATAAAGTTTAATGATTTGTAAACGTTGTTCAGGCGTAAGTCTTCCCATGATGAAATGCCAGCAAACAACACTAAACAAAAATAACATGACAGTTTGACATGACTCACGCGTAATCTGTCAAAAAAAGGCTATGGAAAAAAGTACCCCCTACTTGGATCACCCAACCAAAATAAGCCCGTAGCTTCTTAAATATTACTATATACAGATCAATGTTTTACTTTCAAGTAATTAACTTACTGTCTTCAAAATAAAAATAAAAAATAAAAATTAGAAATTAAAAAAATATTAATGTATTAATGAAATTCAATATTTTATAAATTTTATTTAATTTTCGCAACGTTTTATTGCTGCATACTTTTTTGCTATCGTTGTTTGTGATTTTGTGGTTAAAAGCCTTAAAGTTTGTTATGTGGTTTTAACTATATTGTTTCATGTCATTTTTGTTATTGTTTTTTCTTTTTTCTTTTTTCTTTTCTCACTGCTTGTTAGTTGTCATTTACGACATTTTAATGGATTGGTAATTATTTAAACTGGCAAAATGCCGTTTTATGCGTGGGTGTCAGCTTTGCACGTTTCTTGTCGAAGATTTTTTAGAGAATTCATTATGATTGTTGTTGTTAAATCAAAACATTTTTTTTTAGCAGCATGTAATTTTTTGAAAACAACATATGTGGCATAGATTTAAAATGAGTAAATTTGCTATTTTTTAATAATTTAATCTTCATGTTATGTATTTTCATTGCCACTTTATTTTATTTTTGTTTTTATTCTACTTATGTTCTCATTTTTTTTTTTAACTTATTTTTCTTCATTTTATTATTTCTTATTTTATTTTCTTTCATTTAATTTTTGTGTACCCTATTTATACCTTTCCTGTACATGAAATGGTATATTAACTTTGGTCCGAAGTATGTAAGTACCAGAAGGGATGGACCCACTGAAATTTATACCCATTCGATTAGCACGACGAGCTGAGTTGATTTAGCCAAGTCCGTCTGTCCGTCCGTCAAACAAGTCTTTCAGTTGATACATTTGACATTTGTCGGAACCGCCCAGATCGACACTATACCACATATACGAGCGATAT
This sequence comes from Neoceratitis asiatica, assembly GCA_030068015.2. Lineage (NCBI taxonomy): Eukaryota > Metazoa > Arthropoda > Insecta > Diptera > Tephritidae > Neoceratitis > Neoceratitis asiatica. The sequence continues at coordinate 29,026,537 of CM061524.1, forward strand.
ATAAGATTTGAAATTTTGTGCCATAAATCCGTCGAAAAAGCATCTAAGAGCATAAAAATTGGTATTATACACACATAGTAGCAATTTGGTACTGAAAATCATCGAAACCGGACGAATATAACAAATAGTTCCCATACACCGATATTTTCAGATATTCGGGTTTCGGGTCCAAAATCCACACATAAAAAGCATCTAAGAGCATGAAATTTGCTATTATACACACATATATTGCATATTGGTGCTGAAAATCATGGAAATCGAACTACTATATCATAAAGCCCTCATCATACAACCGCTTTGTTCAGATATGAGATTTTGGGCCAAAAAATCGCCAAAAAACATCTAAGAGTTTGAAATTTGGTTTTCTACAGACATAAATTCAAGTTTATATTGACACTGAAAATCATCGAAATCGAATTTTTCAATTGGCAACAAATTTTATATGTTCTTGAAAGGTATAAACACGCCGGTATGGCAGAAGAGAGCCATTCTTTCTTGTTTTTACTTTATTTTGCCTTATTTATTTTGGTTTTAATTTTTTTTTTTTTTTAATTTTTTTTTTTTTTAATTATTTGAGTTAATTACTTAATTTTGTATTTTTTATTGCATTTAATTTAATTTATTTTTTATCTTGCTTTACTTTATGATCTTTTTTCGCATCTATTTGGTAATTTTATTTTATTTTATTCTATTACAATTTATATATTAAATTTTAATTAATTTTATTTTATTCCAAGGTATTTTATTTTATTCCTATTTTTTATTATTTTATTTCATTTTTTAAATTTTATTTTAACTCATTTTATTCTAATTTGTTCTATGTTATTTTATTTTATTTTATTTTATTTTATTTTATTTTGTTTTATTTTATTTTATTTTATTTTATTTTATTTTATTTTATTTTATTTTTTTATTTTATTTTTTTTTTAATTTTTTTATTTTTTTTTCTGTTTATTTAATTTAATTTCATTTATTTAATTTTAATTTATTTTATTTTATTTTATATTATTTTATTTTATTTTACTTTATTTTAGTTTACTTTATTTTATTTTATTTTTAAGTCCAAAGTCGAATTAACCCTGTAGTTTATAGTGGTGGTCGTAGAGCTACAAGATTGTGTCCACCGCCAACCTTAAGGATAGTCAAAAGGCCCTCTCTTAAAAGCCAGGTATTTATTAAAATGGATCGCCTAAGGACCGCATAACGCGTTGAAATTGTTGAAACCTACTACAAAAAAATGGTGATTCGAACGTGGCCACACTTCGTGCTATAAGAGGTGCAACTAATGAAGCTATAAGAGGTACAACTAATGAAGCAATTGGTATAATTTTAAAGAAATCTGAAGAGACTGAATCGGTTGCAGATATTTTAAGGCCTGTGTATCATCCTTTTTAACTCGTTCCACCTCAAATATCGCTACTGTGAGCGAAAGTGTAGCCGAAGAGCCGGCGAAGTGTCGGCGTTCTCAAGAGTGGGGACTTTCTTGCGGCCCATTATAGCGTATTTTTCACTTGGACTTACACCTACATTCATATAAAGTCCAGCTCACAGAAAAACTGTAGCCAGCAACGCAACGCAACGCCTTAGTTACGTCGATTGGGTGTTTGAACAACAAGCAGTGGAACGTGATTTTTCCAAAAAAAAAATTTTTTCAACGCGATTTTTTTTTCACCTTTTTCCACTCGGTGGATACGTAGATAAGCAAAATTGTCGCATTTGATGCGTCAAGCATCCTCAATTAAAAGACTTACTGTCTGGTGCACACCTTGGTCCGGAGGTGTGTTTAGACCTGACTTTTAAACGATATCGATGAGACTGTCAATATATATTCGGAGCGTTCTGTTCATATGATATCCGACTTTTTTGACCAGCATTTGAAAACCACGATTTGAATAATATGTGGTTCCAACAAGATGGTGCCACCTGCCATACAACACGAGCTAAAATGGCTTTATTGCGAGAGGTATTTTGCGGCCGTGTAATCTCTTGTCTTCGCGATGTCAGTTGACCACCGAGATCATGCGGTTTGACACCGGGGACTTTTTTTGTGGGGCTACGCGAAAGACCGTTGTTTATACAGATAAACCTTTAATTATTGAGCACTTAAAAACCAACATTCGTCAACTTATGACTGTGATATCGTCCAATATGTGACAAAAAGTGGTCGAAAATTACTTTAAACGTATTGAAGTTTGCAAAAATTCACGAGGCGATCTTTTGAATGATGATGTAGTGTTTCACATATAATGTCGAGGTTCACACTTTATAATAAAATAGGAATTTTATAAAAAAAAAAGTATTTTAAATGCATTTTATTTACGTTTATTTTGCAAACCGCAAAATGAACAATGCTGTACTTTCTTTTATTTAATTTCACTTTTTTTAAATTTTATTTGTTTGTTAACTTTTTTGTATTTTGTTTTTTTTGTATAAAATTTTTTTTTTAATTTTAGATTTATTTAATTTTTTTTAATTTTTTTTTTATTATTTTTCTAATTTAAATTTTTTGTTATTTTATTTTATTTAATTTTAATTTTTTTATTTTTTTGTTCTCTTAATTTATTTGGTTTCCTTTTTTTTTTGATTTTAGTATTTTTTTCTGGTTATTTTCCCATACCACAAATACACCAACTCACACAGCTCACAATTGTCAACAACATTTTGCGTATTCAAATCGCGAATTGCTTTTATTGTCTATTCAACAAGGTAATAAACATTTAAAATGCAATAAAAACGTAAATTTTACTTACGCATTTTTTTCAATTTTACGTTGTTGTTGTTGTTTTATCATGCTCCAGTGTCTCATAAATGCAATAAACAATTTGTAATTTGCACGTGCTCCAATTTGCCATTGTTGTTGTCGCTCCCGAACGCTGCATACTATGCATATTAAATAAGCTGCCCAAACGTGCTTGCAAATACCTACATACATACATGCATGTACACCAAAATACATACGTATCTATAAAAATATGTATATAAATGCATTACAGTAGCAGCGCCGCAAAACCACAATCAACACCCCAAACTCCCCACCCCATCTCACGTCCTCGTACAATCGTACAAATTGCAACACTTGTCGTTTGGCGTTGTCGTCGTCGTCTGTCGATTACCAATTGCCAATTGCCGATTGCATTTTACTGATGAGAAAATGCCTCTTGCTGCACATAATTTGCTACGCATGCGCATAAAATGCATTTGGTGGCAGGCGATATGGCGCGCTGACAGCAGTGGTATGTTGCTGTTATTGTTGTTGTTGCTGTAGGCAAATTTCTTGCGCGAATTAATGCAGAAATGGTGGCCGAGCAAAAGCGCTGTTCACATGCAAGAAATTCACAACAACAAAAAAAATTAAAAAAAAAAACTAAAAAATTTAAAAAAATGTTAGAAAATTTATATGAAAGAAAAATAAAATATAAAATAAATAAAAATATGTAAATGAAAAAGTAATAATATTATGTAAATATGTAACAATAAACTTTGTCTTATTGCTAATTCCAAACACATTCGATTTTATTACTCCTCTACTTGGCGCAAATGGTCAATTTCCAAGAATTGTTAGCGGGCAATAATGCATAATGATAACAATAATAAATTACATAGTGATACAATAATAATGATAATTGAAAGAGTTCTTTGTATTGGTTTGAGTTTATTTTTTATTTTATTTTATTTTTTTTTTTTTTATTTTTTTTTTATTTTTTTTTTTTATGATGACTTTTGATACCTTCTTAAGCTGGTTTGTTTATTGTATGAGAAAAAAAATCATTTATATGCAAATGGACACATACGAGTATACATGTATTTATATATTTAGCATATAATTTATAAATTTATGAGTGCCAGCAGGCAAAGTACTCTGTCCTTGTTAATGTGATAATTTCTGTTATTAAAGTTATAAATTAACTTCGGTATAAATAACTGTATTAATAATGAAAAAATTATAAAAATTAAATTAAATATAATTATTTGCCTTTTTGGTCATATATAGTATTATCTAATCAAAAAAAGGGGGAAAACAGAAAATAAATAAAAGTGATTTGCGCATTTGAGATATTTTTTCATCACCTATATATTTATATACAGTTTATTTATAATTTATTAATAAACTGAATTGAAGTAAAATAAATTAAAATATAATTAAATAAAATGAAATTAAATAAAATAAAATAAAAATAAAATAAAATTAAATTAAAAAAAATAAAATAAAATAAAATAAAATTAAATTAAATTAAACAAAATAAAATAAATTAAAATAAATGAAAACAAAACAAAATAAAATAATAAAAAAAATAAAAATAAAATAAATAAAATATTATTAAAAGGAAAAAAAATTAAAATTAAAATAAAATAAAATAAGAAAGAAAAAAATTAAAATTAAAAAATTAAATGAAATAAATAAAATTAAATAAAAAAATAAAATTAAATAATATAGAACAAAATTTAAAAAAAATTAAAATAAAATAAAAAATAAAGAAAATAATAAAAATAATTAAAATTAAAAAAATAAATAAAAAAGAAAAAAAAATAAAAAATTAAAAAAAAATGAATAAACAAAATTAAATAAAATAAAATAAAATAAGGTAAAATAAAATAAAATAAAATAAATAAAATTAACTAAAATCAATTAAAAAAAAAATAAAGCAAAACGAAATAAAAATAGAATAAATCCAAAAAAAAAAATTTAACAAAAAATAATTAACTTAACAAAAATAAAAAAATTTTTCAAATAAAATTAAATAAATTTAAATAAAATAATATATGAAATCGATTTTTGTTAAAAAAATAAAGAGAATTTTTTAATTTTTATATTTTACAAATAATGATTGTAAAATTTGTGTTTTTGGCTCTAAAAAGTCGGATCTTCTTCGAACTTTTCAAGAGCGAAGCGATGTCGTTTGTGAAGGTCGAGAGACTTCAGTTCTGGCACAAGCTATTTGTTTTACGCTTTCAATTTAAGATCTCGACGTAAAATGCGCCAAGTCGTTCCATACATCAGTTCGAGTTGCTGCGTTTGGCGCCGAATCGACTCTCCACGGTCTTCGTGTACACTCTCAGCCATGGCCACTATATTTACTGCACTGCGTGCTGGGCGTGGTCTATTCGGTCGAATATTATCCAATAATAAAAGCTGGGTCTCAATATGGGTTATGTTGACCATAAGTTGAGCGAAGTGCGCGAAACACATTCTTTACAGAATGTGAATTTTCTTAATAAAGATGAATGATTTGTAAATGTGGTTCAGGTGTAAGTCTTTCCATCATGAATTGCCAAACAATACTGAACAAAAATAACATGACAGCTTGATACGAATCACGCGTGATCTGTCGAAAAAAACAGGCTATTGAAAAAAGTACCTCTACTTGGATCGCCTTTTAGAAAGTACCAAGGATCCCTCAAGGTATCCAATATCTATTAAACGAGGCATATTTCAAGGAGATGCCCTGAGCCATTTTGGTTTTGCCTCGCATCAAGCCCACTTTCATTTATATTAAAAGAAACAAACTATTGTTTCACCGTAAAACGACCATGTTCATTTCAACGTAAGCTTTCCCATTCCTATTAACTACAGATGAGATTAATCGATAGGCGTCAAATGAACGTCAGCTAAAAAAAACTACTATAACTGACCGAAGACTTCTCCAATGACATTCTAATGCCATTTGGTACACAAAATTCCGTAGACTTAGCGTAGAAAGTGGAATATTTATTATGCGAGATTTTGAGTTATCAAACAATGAAAGGATTAAAGCCATGTCAGAGAATGATAAATATATGAAAATAAATAATAAAAAAATGGCTTCACTCGTTCGAGCAACAATGTAATGCGAGTGAAAAGCTTGCTGAAGTCGAATTTTAATGGCTTTAACCTATTCAAAGCCATCAACACATTTGCTATCCCAGCTTTAACATACACATTTGGAACAACAAAATGGTCTGAAGCAGACCTAGGAAACCGTCAAAAGGACGACAAGGGCATTACTTACAAAATTCGGAATACATCATCCGAAATCAGCCAAAGAATTGAATTTTAGAAAGCAATTCAACAAAGGTATACTGGGATCAATCAATAATGATGGATCATCCCACGCCACACAACAGATCTCTACTTATTACAACTGTAATCGAAATAGGGCCCTGATAAATGGAGTGTCAAACTCCTACGTCTAATGAGGATAAACATCGCTTCGGAAATAGATATGCAGATGGCTTCCAACACTCTTAAAAATGATAAAAGACGTTAGCTACGTGGGCATCAGACCCCAGGCTCTGTTTTTGGGCGCAAATCCAACACGCTACGGTTTCTAGTTACAGTTCAACAGACTAATATGGCCAATATCGGTAAACCAACAAAGGAAATGATTTTGACAACACTCAGTATCTTGCTATACTAAGCAGAGTTATGGGCGGACTGGCTAAAGAATGCCAGCCGACGAAATCGGCATACACCATATACCGTAGCAGGTGAAGTTGTAGCAGTAATAAGCGGATGCAGAAAACATTTTTAAGTGCACACAATGGCAAGCTGAGGGAATAAGACTTGAAAACACGATCATAGGACTACATGCAGATAATATTATTAGAAAAAAAATTGTTTTTTAAACAACTTTTCAGATTTTGTAAGAATTTAAGTGGAAATAAATCACACCTCACTCATATCCCATTGAATAAAAATCTAAGAAGTTGTAAAATTTTTATAAAAAAATTTTAATAGATCCAAAATTTTTCAAAGCTAATTTTTTTTTTTTTCAAAATTATGTTTATATTGAGGCATTAATCAATTAATTAGAAGTAATTCGGTCGAAAATCGCTTTAGCGGTTACAAAGCACCAATAATAATAATAAAAATAATTTAATTTATTTATTATTCATTATTTTCTAAATATTGAATGCTTCAAAATCGTATTTATGTGAGTACGCATATGATAAAATCTTATAATAAAATTTTTGCATGCGAAACCCGCAATAATACGCATCAGCAGCCTCTTTGCTCTATTCAGAAAAAGATTTGCATGTGCCCTACCTGTTGATTACTTTGTACATATTCATATATATATACGTACATACAGACATATAAATGTATCTTAATAACATTTCACCCTTCACTGCTTTTTTCCTGTAACCAAGCACTGTCAGCGTGCTCACTCTGTTATTGCCCTTAGCGCTCAATGCAGCCGTCGGTTCCATGGTGTAGTGGTTAGCACTCAGGACTCTGAATCCTGCGACCCGAGTTCAAATCTCGGTGGAACCTTCAACCCTATGAATGTAGATTTTTTTTTTAATTTATAATTTTTCGTTTTTTCATCATTATTAATTTTATTTTGACATGAAATTTTTATTAAAAAGCCGAAAAATTAAATTTTTTTATTTAGAAATTTTTTAAACTCTCCAGAATGAGTTAAAAATAAAAGTAAGAAATTGAAAGGATTTAAAATAAAAAATGAAAAAAGGGGGGAAAATATTATTAATTTTTTATTTAATTTTAATATCTGGATATTGTATTATAAATCAAGTATTACGTACATATTATATTTTTAATTTTTTTATTTTTAGTAAAAATCTAAAAAAATGTGTGTACAAACTTTATTGCTTGAAATTTTTTTATAATCATAATTTTTTATTTTTCTTGTTTAAATCCCGCATTTGGTACATAAGCGCTTTATTTAAAACATTTCCAACCGACGAATTCGACGAGTATATTTTTTCATATATGTACATACATATGAATGTATACGTGCTCAAGCAGAGAAATTATAAGTTCTCTGCTCAACCTCATTTCAGCTGCAAAATTTGCTTGGCACTGCTTAGTCAATTGTTGAAAGAGAAAAGCAACACAGCTATACAAACACAAATGACTGTGTGTAGCTAGAGCGAGTAGTATGCTGCTTTGCTTGTGCTTATGTACGCTGTTTGACGATTCAGTAGCAAGTGCCCGGGTAGCTCAGTCGGTAGAGCATTGGACTTTTAATCCAAGGGTCCAGGGTTCAAGTCCCTGCTCGGGCGATTGTAATTATTTTTTAAATTTTTTATTTTTTTTTAATAAATAAAAATTCATCATATTGATTCAAAATTAATTAAAAATTTATAATTTTTTTTTTTTTTTATTAATTAAGCACCCACCTGTAGTTACTTGGGGAAAAATTTTAAATTTTTTTTCTCTATTGCTGTTTAGTACATCTTCAATGGCAGTAGAAAAGTGTGTTCAATTCAGTAGCCCATACAAAAACGCCTGTCAAATATCTTATAAATACCATTTTGAAGTAAAGTTACAACAAAATTTTTAAACTTTCTCAGCAAAATTCGTGCTTACACCTCTCCTACACTCTGTGCACTCTTCGGTAAGGTTTTTTCTTAGAGTAATACTCCAAGGAGTTCGGCTCTCTATATTAAATTTAGTTTGCTTTGGTCTTTCTGGCTTCTCTATTGCCTTAAACACGTTTTTCAAATTCATAATTAATACTATCTTAAGACCTTTTGGTGTTTTGAACTCCTTCTCACACTTTGAATTAAGCAAAACAGGCTTAAATTTGTCTACAAAATCATTTACCACAGCATTTTTTTGACTTATTGAGTTAATAGCACTTTATATGAGAATTATACTCGTATCTTAGAGCTAATACCAGTATTTCAAAAAACAATACAGTTATCTTAGAAACGAAATTCTCTAATGCTACAACTTTAACACTTCACACTTAACGAGATTCCAACTTCAGTGAAACACCTTACCGGGGATTGCTATTTGGTACGAGTTGATCTTCAGACTTTTGATGCTGGCATCACCGAGGCTTTCAAAACAACACCATCTGTAGTGTTTAATGAGATTTTGAGTGAGCCTAAAGAGTGAGAGGTCAAAATCAAGACATACGGGTACTATTGTATAAATTTATCCCAAAATATACGAAAAGACTGCATTATCCCACGCCTGTCTTTCGGAAAACCTCTTCTAATCTATGAAATATAGATTAATGATTGTAGCAAAGAGCTGATATTTGCAGACAAAACTCTATACAGATGGTTCCAAAATGAATTGTGGAGTGGGCTCTGCAGTTTGTGGCGCCCAACCAATGGTAAGAAGGTTATTTAAGCTACAAAACCATTGCAGTAGGTCTTCATAGAAAAATAATACATATTTATGAAGATATCCAAGCGGTAATTAAGGTCTTACTATCATACAAGAAGAAGTTGGTCTTCGTTGTACTATGTAGAGAGACGATCAAACCACTGGATGAGAGAAAAATGGCTTAATTAGGAATTGAAGAAGACTGGTGACCTTGGGTGAGATAGGGTTTTCTTCTAGAGATAATGCCGTGAAGTAAAACACACACTAAAAACAATACTTTTTCATCAGACGAACAGACTTCGGGTACGAGCAAAGCACTGCATAATCGCGAAATTTATGTACTAAAACTATTAAGACAAACTCATTACGTTCTACGAAAAAGAGACTAGACACCGGGCTGCTAGTAGGACTATTAATAGGGCACTGTCTATTGGCGTCGCATAACTTCAATTTAGGTCCGGTAGAAAGAAGTCCGAATGGATGAAATACTCCAGCTTTGAGAATATTCGATGCAGTACTAGTGAAAGCATAATGATAGGAAGACCATAGGAAGAATCAGTTGGAGAGCGATCGGTTTCACTTGGTTTCCCAACTGCCGTTAAACAACGAAAGTGGTACCCACAATAAATAAAAAGAAGAAGACAAAAAGCACGTCAACTGTATGTGGCCAGCCTTCCGCAGATAAAAGTTGATTTTACGTGGCGAAAAGAAGCTGCAGAACCTAACTATATGAGCACTGGATAGAGCGTCAAAACAAGTACTTCTTTGATCGTATCGAGTATAGCGCATAACACTAGGGACGTTGTAACGTCTATGTGACACTTGCTACAGCCCACCAATTCAATCTAACCTAATTTAACGCTACCCTATTAATGCTCTTCCCTAGTAATACTACACCTAAAGTAATACCATTGTCCAAAGTGTTTAACGGTTAATGGCCAGGTAGGACATTGGCGTCTTTTTGATCTCATACGCCGATGACTGTTCGATTTCGGCATCTGGTCAGGATATTGATAGACTTTGTTTGAAAGTAAACTGCTATCTCGCCGATCTTTCCGACTTCTTCACTGTACGATATCTTCACCTATAACCAGGGAAATCCTCTGCCATCATTTTAACCAGCTTGACGAAGGAGTACCCGCTAGAGGCTCAATGTGAAGGTCGATGACGTTCAAATTCCGGCCACGAACAACCCAAAGTTACTGGGAGTTACATTTGACAGCCTACACTCCGCACACGACTGCAATTGTCACCAAAGTACAGAGCCGCAACAAAATCCTCAAATCGCTAGCCGGTAGCACCTGGGAGAAAGACAAAGAAACACTGCTGGCAACGCACAAGGCAATTGGCCGGCTGGTCGTAAACTATGCTGCACCGATTTGGACGCCGGGGACTAGCGAGACGCAGTTGAAGAAGCTTCAGACTTGTCAGAACACCGCCCTTCGGACCGTGACAGGAAACCTCCTGATGGCGCCGGAGCACCACTTACACAGTGAAACATCTATGCTTCCAGTTAAGGAGCATGATGTTATGCTGTGTAAGCAATAACTGCTGGGGTGCTACCGTCGGGATCATCCCAATAGGCACTTATTGGAAACTGAACCACCTCCTAGGCGCATCAGGAAGGGAGTACTTGACTACCGCGACGCCGCACAGCAATACAGACAAGGCGCGCTGGGCAGGACGGCGTACAGACAGGCCATGAACACCATTCACCGAGAGTCCGTTAACACCTTTGTGAACTCTCTTCCCGTAAATGGTGTTCTCGGAGTCCAATCACCACCCATAGTAGAACATGAGCTCGAGCTGCTTCGAGAGACTCGCGTAATTCTGGCAAAATTAAGGTCTGGATATTGTAGCAGGCTTAACTTCTACCTATCCGGACTCGACCCTGACATACCCAACACATGTTCCGCATGCAACGAATTTCCGCACGACACTAACCAGCTCATTGCATGCCCACTTAACTTGACTCATCCAACACCCCTCTTCCTCTGGTCCGAACCCGTCGAAACAGCACGTTCCTGGGCCTCCCGTTGGATGACCTCGATGACTAAGACTAGACCTACATGACCTTAGACAGGGTTGGCCAAGCCGCTACAACAAGTATCTGCCAGATCTTTCCACATCGTTCCCTCTCCAAACAACTTCATATACAATAGCAATTTCGTCAAAATGTATCGATTTCATTTGAAAATTAATTTTCTCGAATATTTCACACTTATCCTGAAATTTTCACACTTGCTTACACAGCGCAACAAACATAACCTTGCTCTCTGGCGTGTGTGTGTGTGTGTGTGTGTGGCCCACATTTGTCACTCGGCATGCGTGCGCTGAATGCAATTTTTGTTGTTGCCTTGTTTATGTTCACCAACCGCAGCGGGTCGTGGTGGTGGTGGTGGTGGTGGTGGTGTCATAAATGTCACTTAAAAGCATGAAAAGCGTAAATTATTCATATTTCCAGCGACTGCAAGGCAATAAGGCGCTAAGCAACTAAATTTCCACCGCAATAAATGGGAGACATACATACACTAACATATGCATATACAAATATAATTTATATGGGTAATTTCATTTTATTTTATTTTTATTTTTTTCACTATTTATTATAGCTGTTTTCTTTATCGGCCGTTACAATTTTTCAATTAATTGGCAATTTTTCCAAGCCTTCAGCGCGACTGTTCATACAAATTCATTTTAAGCCACAGTAAACACATGTAGTTATGTATGCACATACGTGTGTATGTACATATGTATTTTCATTAGCTAACAAAGTGGTTTAGCCGACTTGTTGAATTGCTAGTTTAACGAAAATTATTATCAAATTAGTTGCTCATTAATTTTCATAAGATGAGGGGCGCATAGAAATACAGAAAAGAAAATGAAAAAAATTAACACTTCAAAAGTGGTTGTAGCAAATGAAAACAAATAATATTGAGTAAAAAAAGTATGTTTGTAATTAAGTGCAAAATGTATAAAAAAAAAATAAAATAGACATAAAAAAATAGAAAATATAACAACATTATTGAGCAAAAAAAAAAAATAAATGCGCAAAAGTTTATAACAACCATGTAATTTGTCTGGTTATGAGGTGTAACAGTAGACAACTTTTTTTCCTTTACTACATATATACACATGTATGCATGTATGTTTCGTACAATAAAATTGCAATTTAGTTGTTGTTTGTTGCCAGCATGTTGGCATAAGGCGTCGATATTAATTTATAAATACATTAATAAATAACCTAATCCGTGTGGCACAATTTATTAAGCGATAAACGAGTTGGAAGTCACTTGAGTCGGTCGGCTGGTTGATACCGTGTATTGCGTGCATGCGTACAGGGTGTGCCGAATGAATGTAATATGCAAAAAATTAATATTTTATTTCTTTTTTTATTTTTTATTTTGTTTTCTTTTAAATTTTATTAACATATTTATTTAATTTATTTTATTTTTACTTTTTTTATTTTATTGGTTTCTATTAAATTTTTTTATTTTCTTTTTTTTAATTTTATCATTTATTTCATGAATTTTTTTCTTTTATTTATTTTATTTATTTATTATTTTCTTTATTCTATTAAGCATTTTAATCTTTTTTCACTTAATTTATTTTAAAGGGTGATCTATTTCGAGGTTCCCTACTTTTTTCAAGAAAAAAACACAGAAAATTCAAATTTAATGGGGAATGTTTATTATCTTTCGAAACAACATTCCTTGGCAGTTATTTTTTGCAGATTATCTCTTTCAAATGTTGGCCGCGGCTATATCTCAGATGGTTCATCCGTTGAGTCCAATTTTCGATGACTCGTTCGAGCATTTCGACTGGTAACTGGCGAATGACACACGTGATGTTTTGCTCCGAGGCCTGAATTGAAGCAGTATTGTCCGCTTAGACTGTAGACTTTACATATCTCCACAGGTGAAAGTCTAACGGTGTGATATCACACGATCTTGGTGGCCAATCGACCGGCCCAAAACGTGAAATTATCTGCTCACCGAAGTGTTCTCTCAATAAATCCATTAACTGATGCGATGTGTTGGAAGTGGTGACGTCTTGTTGAAACCAAATGACGCGGAGATCACGTGCTTCAATTTCAGTTATCAAATAGTCGGTTATCACAGCGCAGTAACGGTTGCCATTGACGGTTACATTCTCACCAGCATCATATTTGAAGAAATATGGACCGATGATTCCACCGGCCCACAAACCACACCAAACCGTTGTTTTTTCTGGATGAAATGGCAGCTTTTGAATCTCTTCAGGTTGCTCTTCGTCCCGAATGGGGCAATTTTGTCTGTTTACATACCCATTGAGCCAGAATGGGCCCCATCGCTGAACAAAATTTGACTCGAAAACGTCGCATCTTCTTGGAACTTTTCAAGAGCCCATAGAGCGAAGCGATGTCGCTTGGGAAGGTCGAGCGGCTTCAGTTGTTGCACAAGCTGTATTTTGTGCGCTCTCAACTTAAGGCCTCGACTTAGCATGTGCCAAGTCGTTCCACACGTCAGTCCGAGTTGCTGCGAACGGCGCCGAATCGACTCTCCACGGTCTTAGTGTACACTCTCAGCCACGGCCGCTATATTCATTCTTCGCTGCGTGCTGGACGTGGTCTATTCGGTCGAATATTATCCATTACTGAATGCCGAGTCTCAAGATGGGTGATGGTGTTACGAATAGCACGCTCAGTAGGCCGAGCGTTATGATGACCATAAGTTGAGCGAAGTGAGCGAAACACATTCTTTACAGAACGTGAATTTTCGTAATAAAGTTGAGTGATTTGTAAACGTTGTCCAGGTGCTATCTTTCCATGTTGAAATTCCAAACAATGCTGAACAAAAATAACATGACAGCTTGAAGCGACTCACGCGTGATCTGTCAAAAAAAGGGCTATTGGAAAAAGTTCCTCTTCTTGGATCGCCTTTTATTTGTGGCCGAATTTCTACCAACTAAGCCTAGGCCTTGGTGAGCTGTAGGCGGCCTAAGTTCTTATTTCTACTGAGAGTACTCGGTAAGCAGCCACCGCCCGAGGTCGTTAAGGCAGGAGTGTTCTACTCTACCGCTCAACGGATCTTCGGTGAGGAGTTAAATAGATACCGCCTCGAAATGGGCATCCGCAACACTGAAAGATTACCTCGAGGGAATAGCTACTCCTGAGAGGAAGGCAACGGAGCGACGTGGAACGCTACATCTACAAACTCTAACTGTACGCACATACCTTAATATGAATAGATGTAAATAATAACCTGGCAGACTAATATCACATTTTCCCCGTCTCGTTAAAATCCTGTCAGATCTTTAAGTATGTTCAATGCACGTCGCCATTCGTTTGGCCGTACGAGTTCAGTTCAGACGAAGTCGCCCAGCCGGCACTGAACACTAACTAGCTCCCATGAAGACTTATGTGAACCCCTCACGGGACCCACCGCATGCGAAGAGAACAACGGGCTGTTTTATTTTCTAGGCGACTTAACAATTTGCGGTTATAGCGTCTTGACGCCCAAATTAAGGAAAATGAATACACCAATAACCACAACGATCCAAAGTGTAAGGAGAAATGACAGTAGCAAGAAGAAAACAACTCGAACTTAATCGAGAGCTAAGAGAAAAACCATCAACATCTTCCGCAGAAGCAGTAGACTGCTGCGATCACCTGTGCTCCACCTAATAAATACAGCTTCGGCCGTGCCTACATCCTCACACACAGCAGAAAGCATTCCGATGAAAGATCACAGAGCACCTCCAGCGACATCTCAACCCATACTTCGTCGCGTCAGAAGTCGCCGAAGCAGGTATTTGTGTGTAAAACGAGAAAAAAAAGAAGAGGCATACGAGAAGTGCAGGGCCATTTCTCACGAAATGAAACAAATGAAACTGGTAACAGCTAAATAAAAAGCTACAGATCGAGTTGGGCAATGGTTGAGAAGGAAACAAAAGTCACATCACTAAAGAGCAGAACCCTCGAGCTGCAACTCCCGGTACGTCCTTTTCGAAACACCGTGCTCCAAGCATGGCTGAACCGCTCGACGACCATACTATAAAGAAATGAAGCAATGGAAAAAACAGATGACGAAGTGGCTGAAAAATCTCAAAACGACCACAAACCGCCAGCAAGCAGAAAAGGTCAAACCCTATACGAGACCAGCTTTCTTGGCTGTAAACATAAAACCTGCAGGATGGAAGAAGTTCGCAGAAGTCCTGTAAAATATTAAGCCTAAATTCAGGCCAGAAGAGAATGATACGTGGAAAACGGTAAACAAGAGCAGGCGTCATCCTTTTAGTCTCCAAATAAATGGTGTATCGGGCCTGGTCCTTCAACCTGGAGCTGTGGATCCATAGAGGACTGACTGACTGTTTTTTAGTGTCCTGCAAGTGGAAAATACCATTGCTGTGACGACACAATGACGCACACTTCCTTAATCTTTTCTTGGAGAGCCTTGAAAGATCAGCTATCTAGACGTCAGCCTTATATAATCAGCTGAGTTCCCTTATTTGTTCTCTTCTTGTCTTTTTAAATGAGCCTACCGAGTTCGTCGACACTTCAAAAGCTACAACGAGCGTAAAACCATTGAGCCTTTCAAACTTGATCACTTAGGCAGACACCCTGTGTAAAGTTTTTTGAATTTCGAACAACGGAAGAGCGTTGGTTGAAAGCGTGGAAGTCACATAACCATCATATTTAAATATATAGCAGCGTATCCACCAGCAGCTGGCTAACCAACCAACCGACTAACCAACAACAACAAATAACACCTGAAAAGCAAATTGCAGAGGTGGAGATGGAGATGGAGATGGATCGAGCTGAATGAAGACGGAGTATTGTTTGAAGATGAAAATTGCAGATGGGACCGACACTGATGTGACAGGAAGCGCGTAGGCAGATAGATGAAGCAAAGTGATCAACATAGGCAAGCAGAGCAAAGAGTAGAAGTTCAAGTAAAGACCAACTATTATAAATGATCAGACGTTTACTGGCAGTGGAAGAGTAATAAAGTTTTAGAGAAATTTTAAGCGTCAGTGAGCTGCCAACACACTATTTGACTGACAGCTTCGTAAAGTGTTCGTGGTGATCGCGGTGGTGGTAGTGGTGATGGTGATGGTCGTGTAACTGATCGTGGTAGAAGAACAACTCATTGATATTGCGTTACCTAGAACATTGTTGCATCGAGTCATAACGCAATTTACAACTTTTTCTACAGCAATGCATGAAAGTAGGCAACCACAGCAGCCAGCAGAGAGCCGTTAAAAAACTGATCTGTCAGCAATGACAAGCACATCCGTGTCTAGCGGCTAAGCAGCCACCAGTCGGAGCTACACAAACTGTGTGTGCGTCACATTAGCCGCTTTTGAATTGTGCACTTTTGCTGCTGCGGGTTTTTGAACGGCTGTGGCTATGTGGATGCGACTAGGCTGTGGCAGCGCACAAATTACTAACAATTTTAACTGAGTTATGGCACACGTTTGTGGTTTTTACCACAATGATGTTGGCTTGCAGATGCTGCGCTGCTGCTACTGCTGTTGCTGCATCTCCACTGCGTAGCACT
This sequence comes from Neoceratitis asiatica, assembly GCA_030068015.2. Classification (NCBI taxonomy): domain Eukaryota; kingdom Metazoa; phylum Arthropoda; class Insecta; order Diptera; family Tephritidae; genus Neoceratitis; species Neoceratitis asiatica. The sequence goes on from CM061524.1 coordinate 29,043,139, forward strand.
CGAGCGAGCAAGCTTTAGCTCGGCTTGAGCTGCTTCGCTTTAATAATTTGTTGGCAATTACAACATTGTTGCTCGACTCTTTTACTCGATTTACATTTCCTGCGGTCACACACTGCGTCTTCAGACGCCGCACTTGTGTTGACACACTCTCTAGCTAGACTCTGGAGTTGCGTTGGGTGCGTGTGGGTGAGGCAAACTTGGTTGGTACATATGTTTTTATAATTTTTAATTAAATGTGGAAATCAAGTCGCTTCACTATTGAAAAACCGCAAAGCAGAGAAACCCACACACAGCAGTTTTTGCCTTTCGGTGTTGCAATTTAAATGAACCAAGACTCGTATGGGTGTGGGAGAGGACAGATGCAATAAGTGGTTTTCTTCTTTTGCAATCTGAAACGACAATTACTTGGTTTGTGGTGTTGATGTAATGAAGTGAAGGGAAGCTTTTGTGGACCCTCTATTAATATGATGTATTTTGAGTTACTCGCCAAAGTTGCTGCCTTTCAAATCAGCTTGCGAACTCAACCTCACGGTGGGAGACTTCTAAATAAGCGCTTTTCCACACTCTGAAGCTTACAAAAAAATTCTTAGACCACGCATAGAGTCGCTCATACCACGAATACCCGTTTCACTCGATCCGCTCGCTCTGAGCAGCCACACACACCGAGTGTCGCTTTTCCCTGTTTCTTTCGCAGCACCATAAAGTTTGAGCTTTCCAGCATCTAAAAAAAAATTCAACACTCACAAACAACATCTATCTTCGCATTTCTGTTAACCGCGAGGCAAGAATATATCAAAGCGAGTCACTTACAGTATAGTTTAGTATGTGGTGGGTTCCAAACCCTACGCACAACCGCAGGGGATTCGCCTTCTCACTTTAGCTCGCCTCCAAGCGGATGTTTGTTGGCTACCCAGAAGGATACTTGGTCTAAAACCGGAAGTCGTGAGCTGCTTGAACCATATGTAAAAGAATCGTTTCTGGCCACTACCAGGTGAATGGCAGTCAGAAGCTTTCCTCACTTACGTGAACTTCTACACATGGCCCTTTCGAAGTCGTAGATAAATTCGTCTATCTGGAAACCACTATTAACAACAGTAACAATGTCAACCTTGATATCCAACGCAGAATCACTCTTGCCAACGGGTGCTACTTTGGACTGAGTAGGCAATTGAAAAGTAAAGTCCTCTCTCGACGAACCAAAACCAAACTCTACAAGTCGCTCATCATTCCCGTCCTAACATATGGTGCAGATGATGTCTACATCCGTTGAGTCGGCTTTAGGAGTTTTCGAGAGAAAGGTTTTGCGGAAGATTTATGGTCCTTTGGCGTTGGCAACGGCGAATACGGCAGACGATAGAACGATGAGCTTTACGAGCTATACGACGAAATTGACGTAGTTCAGCGAATCAAGAGACAGCGGCTACGCTGGCTAGGTCATGTCGTCCGAATGGATGAAAGCGTGAAAATGTACGCTCCAATACGCAAGGAAAGCTGGATGTCGCTAAGCTGCAATCACAACGGACCGGCTGAAGTCTACTCCCATAACCATTCGGAATTGCTCCACCAACCTAATTCCCATCCTAATGCTGAAGGAAGTACGTATATATCGCACAGCATGCGTAGTGCCGCTCAGGCGACCCTCTATCGTGCGACCTGTTCATACAAGGGCCCGCGGATGATCGGTAAACGAGTGCAAAACATGTACATGCTCCCGAAGAACAGGAATGCGCAGGCGACTATGATCATATGTTGTAGCGGACCGCTATACTTTCGAAGTTGACAAGAAATTCACTTACCTTGGCACCGCCGTAAAACTCTGAAGATTAGCTCATTACAAAGTCAGCAGTGGTACGGATATATTGTACGCATAGACGAAGAAGCTTCAGCGAAGTAGAGCCAAAGGGGACGAACACGACTTGAATGATAAGACCAAGTTGAAGAGAGCCTCTATACGCTTCGTGTGACGAATTGGAGAAGTCGCGCGCAATTCCAAGGTTACCACCAAGAGCCATCGGGCGTAATTCGAAGCAGAGAAGGAGGAAAATCTCTACTCCGTTGAAATTTGGAAGGGAAGAAGGACTTGTTTCTACTAGATATCTCGAAAATAGAAAAGTGAGAGAGGCTATTGCTGTTCTAATTAAGAGGAAGAAAATACAAGTGCAGGGTGAAACAAAATCAGCGTAGTGAGGTAAGAAGTCATAGTCCTTGGATCGGTGGACATCCGAAAAATCCCACTAGAACCCACTAAATAAGTCCGTGTTCATGCCTTAGTCACAATACTGTTTACACCGGACCGGATCAACATTTCAGTGTGGCTTTTCTCACCGTTTAAGTGCATAAACTTTCAGGCTGGATTCTTGTGACATCAATGTTTCACAGAGATGGTGGATTTTTGACAATAAGGACAATAGTTTGACCAACAACGTGGTCGAGATAATCACCACAAACCAACTTTAATGCTAGAAAGACCGACTCTCTTTAAGTGCCATAGATTCTGTTAAGCTTAAGAGCGCATTAAGCTTCCGCTTGAGCGCAAACCTGACTAGAATTATGCACGTCAGCTTAAAGAGCTAAGCCATATTAGACAGCTGACACTTTTTTTGGGCTTCCAAGAAACCAAGCTGCCTACTACAAAGAGCCGTAATGCTTGTCTACAACCTACTGTAGAACTCATACAAGATTTAGCATAACTGGGAAGCTTAAGCTTTTTCACTTCTTTTATCAAATTCACAGTTGTTGTTGCTATGATGGCCAGAATCGGTGATTTTAAAGCTCTGCCGGTGAATGGTGATGGTAAATCATTATTTAAATTAATGTAAATGTGCCGCAGCCAACTTCGTTTGGCTTTTATATTTTTTGTTAATGTATTCTTTGGGAATTTTACTTTCTTTTTTTTTTAATTTTTTATTATTCTTTGTTAAAATTTTTCCTTTTTTTCTTCTTCAACTGTGTGAAAAAATTAATACAAACCATTATTAAATGCTACTCAGGTGTGAAATGGAAATTTATGGGACACAAATAATATTTTTGCTGTCAAAGAATTGCCCAAAAAGGTATAGAAGAATGAGGAGGTAAGAGAAACTCAACAACAAATCATTTATTATACATACATACATATGTACATATGTACGTACGACACCAGTGATTTGCCAAATGGCATGAAATTAAGCGGGGAGCAGAGTAAGAAGGCGTTTGCAACTGTGCGTATGCGAGTGTGAGTGGTGTGAGTGAGGTCACTGCGTTGTGTGGGTATAGCCGCAGGAGCCTTAACTACCAACTCGTTGTGCAGTAGTAGAAGGAAACAACTGAAATTATGGTTACCTGGAATACGAGCGATTATTAATAACCGATGCATGCAAATTTCATTATTCACACACACACACATATAAATCACTTCTTTTTTTTTTTTTTTTTTTTTTTTTAATAAAAAATATAAATTATTGTAGAAATATGTTTGTGGGAAAGCCGAATCGCGAATCTCCTTTTGTGGCTTTATTTTAATAGCGGAAGTCATCGGCGATGATTAGTAATAGAAGCAAATAATTTAATATAAAAAGTCGGATGAATATAAAAAACATAAAAAATAAAATAAAATAAAATAAACTAGAATAGAAAAATACGAAAATAAATTAAATATAAACATAAACAAATACAAATAATAAAAATAAAATAAATTCAAACAAAATAAATGGAAAAGAAAAAATTTAACTGAAACTAAAAAATTTAATTATATGAAATGAAATGAAATAAAATCTAATAAAAAAATAAAAAAATTAAATTAAATTAAACTAAATAGAATAAAATAAAAATAAAAATAAAATAAAATGAAAAAAAAATAGAATTAAAAAAAAAATAATAATAAAATAAAATAAAAATAAAATAAAAAAATAAAATAAAATAAAATTTAATTAAATAAAAAAATATATAAAAAAATTAAAAAAATAAAACAAAAAAAAATTAATTAAATAAAATAGAATGAAATAAAATATAATAAAATAAAATAAATTAAAACAAAATAAAATGAAATGAAGTAAAATACAATGAAATAAAATAAAATATATGTACCTGATTTAGCAATAAATAGTTTCAAATGGTGATCCAAGTAGAGATACTTTTTTCAATAGCCTTTTTTTTGACAGATCACCCGTGCGTCGTGTCAAGTTGTCATTTTATTTTTGTTCAGTATTGTTTGGTGGCATTTCAGCATGGAAAGACTTAAGCCTGAACAACGTTTACAAATTCAACTATATTACGAAAATTCACGTTCTGTTAAGAATGTATTTCGCGCGCTTCGCTCAACGTATGGTCAACATAACTGGCCTACTGAGCGTACTATTCGGAACACCATCACCTAGCATTCATTATTGGCTAATATTCGACCGAATAGACGAACACACAGTGAAGAATGAATATAGCGGCCGTAGCTGGGTGTTTACATGAAGACCGTGGAGAGTCGATTCGGCGCCGTTCGCAGCAATTCGGACTGACTTATGGAAGGACTTGGCGCATTTTACGTAGAGATCTTAAATTGAAAGCGAAGCGTATAAAACACAGCTTTTGCAAGCCGCTGAAGCCGTTCGATCTTCCTAAGCGATATCGCTTCGCTCTATAGGTTCTTGAAAAGTTCCAAGAAGATCTGACGTTTTCTAGCCAAATTTTGTTCAGCGTTGAGGATCATTTCTGGTTCAATTTGTATATAAACAAGCAAAATTGTCGCATTTGGTACGAAGAGAAACTTGAAGAGATTCAAGAGCTGCCATTTCATCCAGAAAAAACAACGCTGTGATGTGGTTTGTGGGCCGGTGCAATCATCGGTCCATATTTCTTCAAAAATGATGCCGGTGAGAACGTAACCGCCAATGATGACCGTTATCGCGCCACGATAACCAACTATTTGATGCCTGAAATTGAAGCCCGTGATCTCCGCGACATTTGGTTTCAAAAAGACAACGCCACTTCCCACACATCGCATCAATCAATGGATTAATTGAGAGAACACTTCGGTGAGCAGATAATTTCACGTTTTTCGCCGGTCTATTGGCCATCAAGATCATGTGATATCATACCGTTAGACTTTTTCCTGTGGGGATATGTAAAGTCTTAAGTCTATGCGGACAATCGCGCTTCGATGCAGGCCTTGGAACAAAACATCACATGTGTCATTCACCAGTTAACAGTTACCAGTGGAAATGCTCGAACGAGTCAAAATTGGACTCAGCGGACGGACCATGTTAGGCGTAGCCACGGCCAACATTTGAAAGAAATAATCTTAACAAAAATAAATGCCAAAAAATGTTCTTTCGAATGATAATAAACATTTCCCAATAAATTTGAAGTTTCTGTGTTTTTTCTTTAAAAAAGAGGGGAACCGCGAAATGCTGATATGTAACTCAAAAAGAAGGAAAATGAAGACTAAAATTTCCTTTGCTGATCAATATTTTTCCTTTCGCATGCCACGAGGTCGATCGGAATTCTTCTGCTTATTACGGCTAATAGTCTCACCTGATAAAGAGAGATATTTAGAGTTGCAGCCGTTAGAAGTGTTTTTCTTCCTAAGTCGGTCCTCCTATGTTAGCCATTCATCTGCTAAGCTGGAAAGTGATTCTGAAGGGTTTCCCGCGGCGTCCTGAATTTGTGCACAGCAAGAGAGTTTGGTGAATCTTATACTAGATAGTTCATTACACTTTCTGATCTGAAAGTAGCGAGGAATATATGCGCTACAAGATATCTTATGGGTTAATCTGACATTATAGATGACGTTCCACGGGTCTGGCCCATGGATAGAGTGCTACATTGACGTCCGAGTTTTTGAGTGAGTGTGTTTTTGCGGCCCTTCTGTAATCTGAAATAATTACGACGCAGTCTTTTAGAAAGCTCCTCATCATTACGCTATGGTTCTGAGGAATGCTGAATTTCTGTTCTAAAACTTCAATCAAGTTCTTCCACAGGACGCTGTTAAAAGTTGGGCGGTATTAATCTACCGGACATAGAACCATATTGCTTTGGTGAAAGATAGAGAGAGAGAGAACATTAGGAAAAGTTGCTTTCAATGTCGGCAACATTTCGACAAGTTTTCCGGTAGTGTCCAGCATGCAGGGAGGACGATATGCCAAATGAAAAAAAATAAAAATAAAAAAATAAAAAAGTAAAAAAAAACTTTTCTAGTATATTACAAGTACGTAACTTTTAAATAGACGGCAACACTGTCTAAACAGCAATCAATCAACACTCAAGCATACAATCTAGTTATCGGTAAATTTATGCCCACAATTGATTTTAAGAATTGCACGCCTGAATTTAGAAGTGAATTTATTGTAATTAAAAAAAAATTTTTTTGCAATTTCTAGGAAACAATACGAGAACAATGACAAAGCTTTCAACTCGAAAGCTATAAACAAATAATAAGCAATATTCAATATTACTATTTCAATACGAAATGTTTACTTGATAGTTTTTGTAAAACTTTCAGTTAAGTGTGATATCAAACTTCAACATCAATTTTCAAGAAAATCGAAAAAAAAAACCACACACTATCAAACTATCAATAAATTAAAAAAAACTGATTTTTTCTTACCACAAAAAAGCTCACTTCTAACTAGCTTTCAGCTTTTTAAGTGTTTCAAGTGACTGCCCGCGCCAATCTTTCGTCAGTCGAAAATTTGCTCGATAAACGCTTTGCAAGTAAAAAAAAAATTCTCGAGTTCACAAACATGTCTATAAACAAATCTGCAAGCATAACAGAGTTTTTTTTCTTGTTTTTTTCTACAACAGATCAATTGAAAAGTCCCCGGCCTGACATATAGATTGAATTAGAAAGAATTAAATCCATGTGATTTTTAGTTAGCCCTAACATTCAAAAGACTCGTGTATAAATGTGACAGTTGTACGATCTTTAGTTTGTGAATTATAGAATCTTGAGTGAAGCAACTTTTGTTATTGCGAAAAAAAACCGGAGAAAAAGGAATTTCGCGTGTTCAAAAAATATTGCTTTTTGAAAGGGGAAAAAGCACAGTTGAAGCAGAAACTTGGCTTGATGACAAGTTTTTCCGGGCACAGCCCCAGGAAAATCAACCATCCAGGATTGCTATGCTAAGTTTAGACGTGATGAAATGAACACCGAAGACCGCGAACTCAGTGGACGCCCAAAAGCGGTTGTTCCCGATGAAATCATCAAAAAAATTCACAAAATGCTTTTAAATGACCGTAAATTGAAATCGAATGAAAAAGCAGGCACTCTAAAGATATCAACTGAGCATGTACATCATATCATTCACTAATATTTGGGCACGAGAAAGCTCTGTGCAGAGTGAATGCCGCACGAACTCTTTTTTGACAAAAAACAACGACAAGTTGATGATTCGGAGCAGTGTTTGGAGATGACAGTCATACGAGTGGACTGCACACGATGAACCCGCTCCAAAGCGTTGAAAAAGGCAACAGTCGGCTGGCAAGGTTATTTCGTTTGTATTTTGGAATGCGCATGGAATAATTTTCATTGACTACTTTGAAAAAGGAAGGACTATCAACAGCGACTATCACGCAGCATTATTAGACCGTTTGAAGGACGAAATCGTCGAAAAATGGCTGAATTTGAAAAAAAAGAAAATGCTGTTTCGCCAACACAATGCATCGTGTCACAAGTCAGTGAAATTGATGGTAAAAATTCATGAATTGGGCTTCCGCATTCACCGTTTTCTTCAGTTCTGCCCACCCAGCGACTACTTACTGTTCTCAGATCTCAAAAGAATGCTCGCTGGGAAGAAATATTCGACGAATGAAGAGGTGATAGCCGAAACTGAGTGCTAATTTTGAAGCAAAAAACTAATCTTACTACAAAAATGGTATCGAAAAGCTGGAGGGTCGCGATAATCAGCGTAATACCCTTGAAGAGAACTATGTGGGATAAAAAAATGAATTTTGTAAAAAAAAAATTGTTTTACTTTGATATGCCCGAGGACTTTTCAATTGACCTGTTACATTTTCGTGGCCGCTCGCTTGTTGCTTCAAATTATGTCTGTAAATATGTATGTATGTATGTTTGTATGTAGTATGTCAGCAAAGTGATATGTTCGCATATCAAATTTCCCCTGGCGTCTTGTCGTAAATTAAATGAACCGTAATTACTGAACTAATTATTAATTGACATGAGATTGGCGCCAGGCAGCAATACATACATACATGCATACATACATACAGATATACGTGCCAAGTGCATGGTTTTTTTCGTTTTTGCTACACTTCCACAGAGAGCGTTAAAGAACAAGGCGCCACACACTTAAATAAAAAGAAAGAAAAAACACTAAAAATATGTAAAATTAAAAAAAAAATGTGAAGCCTTTAAATTGCTCTATATACATATTGGTACTTACATATGTACATATGTATGTATAAGCGCGCATGTAAATAATCATTTGTAAGAGGACTTGTAAGTCCAAACAAGCTTTTCTATTCAAAAAAAAAAAAAAAAAAAAAAAAAAAATAAAAAAAATTTAAAATAAAGTACTACATGCATTGATACTCTAAAGATTGAAGCGCTGTTGTTTTTTTTTTGTTTTTGTTTTACAACAAAAATGTATATTTAAAGTGTTTGTCGCGTCGTTTGTAGCATTTGATGAGAAAGCACTTGATACAATTTGATTTCTTGTCGTTTATTGTTATTGTTGTTATTATTATTATTTTGCAGCAGTACTTGACAAACTATTATTTACTAGCATACATACATACATATAAACATACTAATAGCTATATTGATAAATTATATTGTAATAATGATCAAGTGTTCGCATTGTTTCAAGCAGTATTGTCAGCTGACTCTTGAGTAAGTAACAAGATTTGGTGCTCTGTAGAGAAAATTTGAGGAAATACAAAAAAAAAAGAAGGATTTTGGTGGAAATATTTTAGGAAAGGAAACACCAGAACTAACTCAGAAACACATTCGACACGAACGCTAAATTTTTCCTATATAATAAAAATTTTGTTTAAATTTTTAATATTTTTTTTAAATTTGTTTCAAAAGCATTTATCAAAATTTGTAGACACTATGACCCTTTCGCCGCTAGCGGAAGCTGCTTGTGGGCCTTAGTGGTTATTATTTTTTTTTTTTTGCTCTGAAAACACTTTTATATTCTTCCTATATATTTTGAGAAATTAGGTTCGATAAAAAAGAACATCGTTTTTGCTTTTTTTGGATATTGGTGTCTCGGTTTTACGCAGTCTAAAGCGTTCTTTTTCACCAAATACCACGAAATCTTCCCTTTTATCGAAAAATTGTATTTTGGAGAATTCAGTGAGAACCTGTACTTTTTTCGGTGGGAATCTGTATATTTTTTTTCGGTGGGAACTTGTACTCATATGTAGACACACTGCCTGATAGGACTTCAGGGTTACCTTAACTACCCGTTTCTAGACTTGGTGGTCGGCCTCTCTTTTTTATATTTTTCCAAAAAAAAAGTAGTGACAGTGCATAGTAGAAGCTCCTGAGCCACTTCTATTTGAAATTTTATAAGCGGAATATATATGTATAACAGGTCAATTGAAAAGTCCCCGATCTGCCATAGTAAAACAGATTTTTCAGCAAAATTATTATTTTTTATCCTACACAGTTCCCTTAAGATGTGATACACTGATTATCGCGCCCCTCCAACTTTTCGATACCATTTTTGTAGTACGCTTTTTTTGCTTCAAAAAAAAGGCCTCAATTTCGGCGATCACCTCTTCATTCGTCAAAAATTTCTTCCCAGCGAGCATTCTTTTAAAATCTAAGAACAGTATATAGTCGCTGGGGCCAAGTCTGAAGAAGACGGTGGATGCGGAAGCGATTCGAAGCCCAATTCATGGATATTTGCCATCGATTTCACTCACTTATGATATGCTACATTGTCTTGTTGAAACTGCATTTTCTTTTTCTTCAAATGTGGCCGTTTTTCGGTGATTTCGTCCTTCAAACGGTCCACTAACGCTATATTATAGTCGTTGTTGATGGTCCTTACTTTTTCAAGGTACTCAATGGAAATTGATTTCACGCGCATCCCAAAACTCAGACGCCGATTGTTGCGTTTTCCGAGAGATTTCATCGTGTGCAGTCCACTCGGATGACCGTCGATTGGACTTTGGAGTGAAATGACGGTGCCATACTCCATCCAATGTCACATATCGACGCAAAAACTCGGGTTTATTACACTGGAACATGTCGAAACACTGCTCCGAATCATCAACTCGTCGCTGTTTTTGGTCAAAAGTGAGCTTCGCGCGGCACTCACTTTGCACAGAGCTTTCTCATACCCAAATATTCGTGAATGATATGAGTTTCTGTTATTTCATTCAATTTCAATTTACGATCATTCAAAATCATTTTGTGGATTTTTTTGATGTTTTCGTCGGTAACAACCTCTTTTGTACGTCCGCTACGTTCACCGTCTTGGGTGCTCATTTCAACACGTCTAAAATTAGTATAACAGTCCTTGATGGTTGATTTTCCTGGTGCAGTGTTCGAAAACACGTCATCAAGCCAAGTTTTCGCTTCAATCTATTAGGCTACGCCGCGTGTGTTGGGTTAACACAACTACATTACGACCAGTTTAAGACTATAGAAATTCTGAGCACTTGATCGTGAAAATGTAGAACAAGGGAAAAGTGAAAAACAACAATGAGTTAACCCGGCACACACGTAGCCTAATGGTTTAGCCACTGATTCGTAATGTGGACATCCCAAGTTCGAATCCAATTCAAACATGGGTGTGTGGAAAGAAGTCTGATGAGGAAACGTGATGGTTTCTTTTTGTCTTAAGCAGTTTGCATTGGGACTCTCAATATAATCTTCCTCCTTACACTAGTCGTCTGAGACCTATCAATCTCCCTACTCTTGTCAGTCGTAGAGAAAGAATTGGTGTAATTTTTATGGTGAAAATAATTTCAATTTTCAATCCCCTTCTTCTTTCCGAAATCAAATTCTATGTTCCGTTTAGAGAGTCAAGACATTTTTGCCCATTGTTTCTGAAAATTTATCAAACGAATTTTAAATTTCACCAGTCTCTGCATTGTTTATGTTTTGATTTCAACTCCCATTCTAGCACATTTGACATATCTGACTCGCTTTTTCAGATTAAGAAAACAATTTTGTCCACTCTGAACTAATTATTAATAAATTTTTTTTTTAATTAAGTTACTTATTTTTAATCAGCTGATTTCTTTTTTCTGTAGCTGAACTTTTTTTTGTTCTCGACACTTAGCAAACTCCTGCTTATCCTGACTCAGCTTTCATGAAAACAAAGAACAAAGTTCCGTACGTCATGCGGACTGCGCCCCTCGTACGGATGAGCGCGAAGTGTGAAACAATTGGGAATAATAATAATAATTTTCAAGACGATTTTACTCATATAAGATTGTTATTGATTTCACATTTCACATTTCGCATCGAAACATCCTCTTCTACGCTTTTACCGTTCCGAATCCGAAAATATTGGGCCATAGATAATGCAATTTTTGGGCAAAACCCATACTAGAATTGAAGATAATCCCAAAAATTAAGATGGAGAAGACGCCTTCGCTAACATACAGCGTAAAGTCGTAAACTAATCCCGTTGTTCCAGCCCAAGTGAACATTTTCAGACCATTTGTGGAGCTTGGCAGAGTTGTATTGCTTCTATGACGGTCGATCTAAAACCAAAATTTAAATAAAAATAATAAATTCGTTATGACTGAGGTCTTACCTTTGAATGCAATTATTTGGTCATCAATCCTTTAATGTTCTTCCTGAGGTAGGTGACATAATTTCTTTTTCAGAATGTTCAGTAAAGGGCGTATCTTGTACAGTTTGTTATAGTTCAAATATCCTTTTTTGGATTGATTTTTGGATTGTTCTCGTTAAGGAACTTAAATTGCTCACAGGCAACATCCGGCTCCCAAGGGTTGATGTTCGTGCTTTCCTTTCTATAAGTCGATTTCACAAATTTTTTCTTGATTCACATTCCCCACCGGGTACTGTATAGTTTCATATTACAATTAATTTCACATAAAATACATATGTACAATTCATAGATATTTATGACCTTTCAATTCATTCACTTACAACATTTTTATATCAATTAATGGCGGTTGTTTTACATGCGATTGTGAAAATAAAACAATATCAAAAAGCTAAATTAAAATTATTATATTTATTGTTTTGCGGGTGAGGATCAGTAAAATGTCTACCGCATCATCATTGCGTAGTCACTTACCTCCGAGGAACCGTCGCTCATCCTGGAAACGCTTTCGCATTACTTCAAGTTACACCAGCTGCATATTTCTCGTCTTTATATTTACATCACAGAACTCCGCCCAAGTTCCGCTTTTTCTTACGTGATACGAACTCTACGTAGTCTGTTTTATGTTTCCCGCTTGCTTCGCTTTGAAGCATTACTGGTATGAAGTTGTCTGCATTCAGAGAGTCTATTAGGCTCTCCAGTGCCTCTCGTTCTGTATGTATTTAAAAAAAAAAATGTATTCGGGACTGCCTTCGATAGGGCCATTGTTTTTGCAGGACCGCTTTTTCTTTACTTGACCAATCATTGCGTAGTCACTTACCTCCGAGGAACCGTCGCTCATCCTGGAAACGCTTTCGCATTACTTCAAGTTACACCAGCTGCATATTTCTCGTCTTTATATTTACATCACAGAACTCCGCCCAAGTTCCGCTTTTTCTTACGTGATACGAACTCTACGTAGTCTGTTTTATGTTTCCCGCTTGCTTCGCTTTGAAGCATTACTGGTATGAAGTTGTCCGCATTCAGAGAGTCTATTAGGCTCTCCAGTGCCTCTCGTTTTGTTTGCCATCGTGCATTAAAAAAAAATGTATTCGGGACTGTCTTCGATGGCACCATTGTTTTCGGAGGAACGCTTTTACTTTACTTTACCAATTTTGTTTAAGTATTTTTGGTAGTTTTCATGTTCGGATAACATCTGCGTGACATAATAATTCACTTCATGGGATTTTAACTGTGCTCAGAACTTCACGTAATAAGCTTGCCCCTTCATCTACCGAAAATTCCTTGGTTCTTAAGGTTCCAAATTTTCTTTCTTTCGAGAGCGTGGAGTTCTATACGAACACTTCCATTTATCACTAGAACGGCTTTACTTGGCACCGTACATATGCTCACGCTAACCTTAATGCTCCCATAGATCTGCTCCATAAAACAGAATACTAATATTTGGCGACATCCGTAGTTTTCTCTTGCGTAGGTCCCCCTGTCGATATGGAGCTCTGTACTGCGCCTGACATGAGCTTTAGGCTTCGCGTATGGTCTGTGGTCTGGTATGAGAGAACTCTTAAAAAAAAATTTTTTAAAAAATTTACTATAAGATAAAAAAATAAAAAATAAAAAAATCAAGCCAAACCAAATCAAATAAATTAAATTAAATTATACTTAATTTAATTAAATTAAAGTAAATCAAATCAGAAAAAAATTAAATTAAATTAAATTAAATAATAGGTCAAATGAGAAGTCCCCGACCTACCACAGTAAATCACATTTTTTTTTGGAAATTTTATTTTATCAACATAGTTTACTTCAAGGGTGATACACTTATTATAGGCACCCTCCAACTTTTCGATATCATTTTTATAGCACGATTTGTCCTTTGCTTCAAAATAGGCCTCAGTTTCGGCGATCATCTCTTTATTCGACGAAAATTTCTTCCAAGCGAGCATTCTTTTGAGTTCTGAGGGCAGAGCGTCTAAACTTAGTATACCAATCCTTGATGGTTGATTTTCCTGGTGCAGTGTCTGGAAACTCGTCATCAAGCCAAATTTTTGCTTCAACTGTATTTTTCCCCTTCAAAAAACAATATTTTATCAACACCCAAAATTCCTTTTTATTTATTATTTTCACAATAAAAAAGTTGCTTCACTCAAAATGCTCACAAACTAATGATCTGACAGCTGTCAAATTTACACGTGACTTTTGAAGGTTGGGGCTAACCAAAAATCATGAAATTATTAATTCTAGTAGCGCCATCTATGTGTCAGACAGGAGACTGTTTAATTGACCTTATAGAGTAAAAGAAAAGAAAATATTAATAATGAGAAAGTAAAATAAATAAAAATAACTAAACATTAAATTAAACCAAATTCAGAGTATAACTATCGGTTAGGATATTTGTTATGAATAAGGTTAAGCTTAAAAAAGAGTAAAAGGACCAGAAGAAGTTTTTATTTTGAATTTGCATTTATGAAATAATTTTTATTTCTTTTATTTCTGCTTTAACCTAGTTTCAGTTTAAAATTCATATCAATATAATAACATGCATTTTAATTTTTTTTAAATGTTTAAACATAAAAAAGGTGATCCAAGCAGAGGTACTTTTTTCAATAGCCTTTTTTTTTGACAGATCACGCTTGAGTCCTGTCAAGCTTTCAATTTATTTTTGTTCAGTATTGCTTGGTGGCACTTCATCATGGAAAGACTTACGCCTGAATCACGTTTACAAATCACTCAACTTTATGACGAAAATTCACGTTCTGTAAAGAGTGACTTTTGCGCGCTTCGCTCAAGTTATGATCAACATAATCGGCTTACTGAGCGTACTATTCGCAATACCATCACCCATCTTGAGAACCAGCATTCATTTTTGGATAATATTCGACCGAATAGACCGAATAGTGTACACGAAGACCGTGGAGAGTCGATTTGGCGTCGTTTGCAGCATCTCGGACTGACGTTTGGAACGATTTTGCGCATTTTACGTCGAGATCTTAAATTGCAAGCGTACAAAATACAGCTTGTGTAAGAACTGAAGCCGCTCGACCTTCCCAAGCGACATCGCCTCGCTCTATGGGTTCTTGAAAAGTTCCAAGAAGATCCGACGTTTTCGACCCAAATTTTATTCAGCGATGAGGCCCACTTCTGGCTCAATAGGTATGTTAACAAGCAGAATGCCGCATTTGGAACGAAGAGCAACCTGAAGAGATTTAAGAGCTGCCATTTCAACCAGAAAAAACAACGGTTTGGTGTGGTTTCTGGGCCGGTGGAATCCTCAGTCCACATTTCTTTAAAAATAATGTCGGTGAGAACGTAACTGTCAATGTCGATCGTTATTGCACCACTCTAACCGACTATTTGATGTCTGAACTTGAAGCTCGTGATCTCCGCGACATTTGGTTACAACAAGACGACGCCACTTAACACACACATCGCATCAAATAATGGATTTATTGAGGGAAGACTTCGGTGAGTAGATAATTTCACGTTTTGGGCCGGTCGATTGGCCACCAAGATCGTGTGATATCACACCGTTAGACTTTTTTGTGTGGAGATATGTAAAGTCTATGGAGCAAAACATCACGCGTGTCATTCGCCAGTTGCCAGTCGGAATGCTCGAACGAGTCATCGAAAATTGAACTCAACGGATGGACCATCTGAGACGTAGTCGCGTCAAAACATTGGAAAGAGAATCTTCAAAAAATAAATGATAAAGAATGTTCTTCGAATGATAATTAACATTCCCCATTAAAGTTGATTTTTTTTTTTTAAAGGTAGGGACCTCGCAATGGATCACCCTATATATATATATTTGTATGCAATATACACTCACAATAAATATTTAAACAAATAAAAAAATATTCATAATTTCGATTTTTTTTTAATGTAAACTCTTTTACATATTTACATATGCGCATAAATATAAACCATTTAATAATATTGGTCTTGGTTGGCGCCAGCCTAAATATTTATTTATGCACGTAAATACTTACATATGTATATTATTTACATATGCATAAATAGTTTTTAGGTTTTCAAGTTGTTTTCTTTAATACCTGCTTAATCCGCTTAGTCGAGTGTCGTTTCCTCTTGGTTTTTCGTTTACATTTACGACGATTTGTATCTTGAAATTATTTGCGTCGCATTATTTGCTATTATTCAATCTCTTTTAACAAAACATAGTTTAAATGTTATTTTAAATTTAAAATAAATATAATTTATTTTAAATGTTTTTTTTTTCCTTTTTCCAGCTGTGCTCGTAATGGCCACTGACGCTGCTGTTGGTGGTGGTAATGCAACAAAAATCGAGGAGAAAGTGGTGAATGTGAATGGTGAGTGTTTTGAGTGATTTTAAACTTTGCGCATTTCTTAACCGAATTATCAATATATTTATTGCTAAATTTTAAAATAAATTAAATATTTATATTGGTTCTAAAACTAAATTTTCTAAAGTTGAAAAAAAAATTTTTTTTTTAAATAATATTTAAGCGTCAAATGTTGCGTCGTAAAATAGATATAAACTTTAGTTTTGATATTTTTCAAGCATACAAAATAAAAACAACTAGTTTTTTTTTGCCATGAATCCCTCAATAATGCCAGGTACTTTGAAGTAGATTTTTTTTCTTCAATATTTTCTTGTTAACATCACCGTCAAAAATATCCACTTGAATTTCTTTTCATTTGCTTTAGAAATTTTATCATTTTCTAGACATTCATACATATTTACGTACATAAATTCTTTTTCCCTTGACTCAATGTATTATTTATAAATATATGTACATATGTTATGATGATTTCATACCATTGTTTTTTTTTTTTTTTTTAAATTCCATTTGTTCCGCTTAAAATACTTCGCACTGGTTTTTATCTAAAATTCTCCCTCTTAGTTCTGACTTATTTTGACATAATTACGATTGATTACACGCATTATTTATTGATAAATATTGATATCTTTTCTTTTTTGCTTGAAAGTGTTTGAAAATTTCTAAAATATTTTTAGGTGTGACTAAATAATTTTTTTATGTTTTTAATATTTTTTGTCAACAAAGACGGTGAGAAGTGTTGCCTGCGCATTTAAATTGTGTGATTTAACCAAGGGCTACTAAAAAAAAGTTGCCTTCGCCCATGTCTTTATACCTTTCAGAAAGTGCTCTCTTCCATGCCATGCCGAACTCTTTATACCTTTCATTGACATTATCAAATTTATTGCAAATGCTAAATGTCAATATTTTTTCATGAATTCACGTGGGTATCTTACGGAATTTCAAACCTTTAGGTGCTTTTTTGGGGGATTTTCGATCCAAAAACCTCCTATATGAAGCGGCCCAAAACGTGAAATTATCTGCTCACCGAAGTATACTCTCAATAAATCCATTGATGTGTGGGAAGTGGCGTCGTCTGGTTGAAACCAAATGTCGCGGAGATCACGAGTTTCAATTTCCGGCATCAAATAGTCGGTTATCATGACGCGATAACGGTCGCCACTGGCGGTTACATTCTCACTGTCATCGTTTTTGAAGAAATATGGACCGGTGATTCCACCGGCGTACAAACCACACCTTTTTCGTTTTTTTTTTTTTTGGCAGCTTCTGAATCTCTTCAGGTTGCTCCTCGTCCCAAATGCGGCAATTTTGCTTTTTTACATGCCCATTGAGCCAGAAATGGGCCTTATCGCTGAACAAAATTAGTCACGATAACGTTTGATTTCTTGGAGCAATGCAAGAGACCATAGAACGAAGCGATGTCGCTTGGGAAGGTCGAGCGGCTTCAGTTCTTGCACAAGCTGCATTTTGTACGCTTTCGAGTTAAGATCTCGACGTAAAATATGCCAAGTTGTTTCACGCCGAATCGACTCTCCACGGTTTTTTGTGTACAATCTCAGCTACGACCTCTATATTTTCTTCACTGAGTGCGAGACGTGGTCTATTCCGTTGAATATTATCTAATACTGATTGGTGGGTTCCAAGATGAGCGATGGTGTTGCAAATAGTACGCTCAGTATGCCGATTATATTGACTATAAGGTAAGCGAAGCACGCGAAACACATTCTTTACAGAACTTGAATTTTCGTAATAAAGTTGAATGATTTGTAAACGCTGTTCAGGTGGAAGTTTTTCCATGATGAAACGCCAAACAATACTGAACATAAATAACATGACAGCTTGACACGCCTTACGCGTGATCTGTCAAAAGAAGGGCTATTGAAAAAAATACCTCTACATGGATCACCTTCTACAAAAAGCTTATAAGACAAAAGAAGGAAAATTCTTGACATAACTTCTGCAGTGGCATATATAGTTCAACATAGTCTGCAAAAATATGTAGTGTTGTCTCAGGCAACTATAGTTCAAGGACTCATTAAATCTCAGGATGGTGAATGTGCCAGTAACAGAGAAGATCTAATGTAAATACTACTCCACCGTCAATTTATGTCGTTTAATATTTTAAAAATTAAAAAATTAAAAAAAAAAATTTATTTAATAAAATTATAAAAGTAAAAAAATAAAAAATAAAAAATAAAATAAGAAATTTATTTAATAAAATTTTAAATGTATAGAAAAAAAGAAAAAAAAGAAATAATTTAAAAAAATAAGAGCAAATATTGAGAGCAAAAAAAAAAATTAAAGAAGGAATAAAAGTAAAGAAAATTAAAAAATTAATAATTTAAGAAAACAAAAATTAACATTAAAACAAATTTAAAAAAATTGAAAAAAAAAAATTATACGAAAATTCTGAGAAGAAAAAAAAATTTTAAGAAATTATTATTTATTTTATATGTATATTTAAGAAATAACAAAATTGAGAACAATTCATATAAAAACTAAAAAATAAATAAAATAATTATAGGTAAAGAATGTAATAAAATTTTTTTTGAATGAATTTTTATATTATATAAAAATAAAATATAGATAAAAAATATTTAAAATAACTAAAAAAAATTTAAATAAATTTTAAACACCTTAAAACTCAAAAACTTAAAAATTGTATAAATAAAGTTCAAAAAAAAAAAATGATATTAAAAAAAAAAAATTGGAAACCCCAAGAAAAAATTGAAATACTAAAATTTTTTATAAAAATATTATAGAATTATAAAAATAGTGAGAAATAAAAATAAAATTAAAATTAAATCGTAGAATATAAAAAAAAGTGAAAAGATTAAAAAATTATGAATAATTTGAAAGGGAATAATAAAATGTAGGTAATAAAACAAATAAAATATACATCAAAATATTGAAAATAAATAAATAAAATTACTATTTTAAAAGTTAAGAAAAATAATAATAAATAATTTAAACAAGGATTGAGAAAAAATGAAAAAATATAAATAAATAATAAAAAAATTCAGAGCAAATATTGTTAAGATTTGAAAAAAAATAAAAGAAAAATTAAAAAGGAGTAAAAGAAAAAAAATTTTATTATAAATTTTGAGAAAATTGAAAGTAAAAATTAAAAAAATGTTAAACAAAAAAGCTAAAATGTAAAAAAATTAGAATAATTATATATTATGTTTGTATATTTAAAAAATAACAAAATTAAGAATAAATAATATAAAAACTAAAAAAAAAATAAAAAAAATATTGGTAATGAATGTAATAAAAGAAGTTTTTAATTTTTTTCTTTATATTAGTTATAAAAAAAATTATAAAAATTAAAATAAAATTAAAAATAATAAAAAAAAGTTTAAAAGCTTAAAAACTGAAAAATTGATGGAAAAAACTATAAAAAAATAACAAAAAATTAAAAAAAAAACAACTGAAAACCCAAAAAAAAATTGAGAAAATTTAAAATTTTTAATAAAAGAAGAATTTAGAATTAAGAAAATAGTGAAAAAATATAACAAAATAATGATAAATTAAAAATAAAATAATAAAATATAGGTAATGCAAACATAAAAACATCAACCAAAATATTGAAAAAAAAAATTAAAAAATTAAAAACATGAAAATTAAAAAAATAAAACAAACAAAAAATTATATAAATAAAAAAATTAAAAGAAAAAAATAGAAAAACACTAAAAAACTAAAAAAGTTAAAAAATATATAACAATTAAACAAGACAATAATAAAAAATTGCCAAGAAAGGTTACACCTTTCAGAACCATTTAACTTAATAGGAACACTAATAATGCCCATATGAAGAATTTTTACACACGTATATAATCGCCTCTAAGAAATCATATTGAAATATACTTAATAATAGAACACACCCGCTTTTTGGAAGCAGCAAAGCGTGAAATTGTTTATATGCGAAGAAAATACATACATATGCACATATACATACACTATATATACTATATTACATACTTATATATGTATATAATCAAAGGTTTTTGTGTTCGTTTTTTTATGTGTTTTTTTTTTTGTTTTTCCATTGCAATGTGTCTTTGGTATAAAAATTCCATGGAAAAAGAGGTATTTTAAAGTGTCTGAAAAGTGCTTAGATATTGATAGCCATGGAACGAAAAGAGATTATAAAAGTACAAATATGTAACATATGTGTGTGTGTATCTCTTATACATTTCATTCTTTTTATAACAGCATGCATATGTTTGCTTGTACGTATGTTTGTCTGTACAGTTTCTTTGTATGCATTTTTGAACCAGAAACGGGTATCCCGCCAAGGCAAACAGCCACGCCAGACATTCTGTCGGTTCCCATTAGATACAATTGCTATAAATTCAGTAAAAAAAAAAACAGACAAGCGTACATACATACATTCATACTACATGTAGAACTCAAATACAATGAGGGCATTAATTTTGGAATCAAATTGAAGTCTCGAAAAAATAACACGAAAATTACGTTTGAGATGCCATAAACTAACCAACCAACCAACCAATAACAAACACAACAACAACAACAACAACAACAAAAACAAGCTACATAAATAAAATACGTCAAACTGAAGAGCAAATAAAATTTGTGTAACAATAAAAAAGAAGAAGAAGAAGAAAAACATTTCATTTGTTTAGAATAACATCAGGGAATTGTAGAATTTCGAAAAATCCGTTGGGGAAAAATAAAAAATTTAGTGAAAAGATAAAAAATAATAATAAAAAAGTAAAAAAAAAAATTCAACAAGAAAATTAAAAAAATAAAAAAGTCATGTAGAATTTCGAAAAATCAGTTGGAAAAAAAATAATGAAAGTATATAAAGATAATAAAAAATTTAAAAACATTAAAGTAAGTCATGTAGAATTTTGAAATTTTTTTTTGAAAAATAAAATAATAAAAACATAAAAAAATTAAAAAGCAAAAAGAAATATATTAATAATTTAAAAAACAATCTGATTGCCTTAAATACAAATCAAATGTACAGTTTCGAAAATACAGTTGAAGAATTAAAAAAAAAAATTAATGAAAAAAAATGAATTTAAAAGAAATTACATAATTATAAAAAATATAAAAATAAAAATAAAACATCAGAAAAAATTAAAAAATTAAAAAAAAGTTTTTAAAATTAATAAAAAAAAATTTTAAGTATAAACCATCAACCAAATATTATAAAAATACAAAAACGGTGTAAAATTGGAAGATTAAATCAATCTTATAAAGGAATAGATTGTCTGTTGGCTTTTGTTGTTGTTTAAAATAAATAAATTTAAAAAACACTTCAAAATTATTAGAAAAAAATAAAATATAAAATATAAAACTAGAAGATAATTTTAAAGAAAAAAATACAAAATTATAAAAGATATTAACAAAATAACAAAATTAAAAAAATTTAAATTTTTTTAAATTATTAAAAAAAAATTTATAAAACTTTAAGCCTTACCACCAAAGCCCAACTTCAAGCAAAAATTATACAAACAAACAAAACAAACACAATAAAAAAATTAGAGAATTAAATTTAGATAAAATTACACAAAATTATAAAAGAGATTAAAAAAATTACAAAATTAGAAAAAAACTAAAAAAAAATTTCAAACCCTAAAACAAATAAAATAAAAAATATATGAAACATCAAGAAAAAATTATAAAAATACATAAACAATGAAAAATCGGAAAATGAAATCAATTTTATACGGCATTTGTTGTTGTCTAAAATAAATAAACTTAAAAACATTCTTAAATTATTAGGAAAAAATTGCATATAAAATAAAAACTTCAAGAAAATTTTAAATAAAATATACAAAATTATAAAAGAGATTAAAAAAATTACAAAATTAAAAAAAAATTTAAAAAAATTTCAAAGTTATAAAAAAAAAATTTTAATATATAAAACTTCAAGCAAAAATTACAAAAATACAAAAATACAAAAACAATGTAAAATTGCAGAGTTAAATCAAATTTAATTTTGTCTAAAATAAATAAATTAAAAAAAGGACCTAAAATTATTAGAAAAAATCAAATGAAAAAATACAAAATTATAAACAAAAAATTTAAAATATTACAAAATAAAAAATATTTAAAAAAATTTCAAACTATTTATTAAAAAATTAAAAAAAAAACAT
The DNA here is from genome assembly GCA_030068015.2 of Neoceratitis asiatica. NCBI lineage: Eukaryota > Metazoa > Arthropoda > Insecta > Diptera > Tephritidae > Neoceratitis > Neoceratitis asiatica. The sequence continues at coordinate 29,065,330 of CM061524.1, forward strand.
ATAAAACATAAAAAAATTATAAAAATACAAAAACAATGAAAAATTGGAAAATTAAATTATTTTTATACGATATAGATTGTCTATTGGCTTTTGTTGTTGTTTAAAATAAATAAATAAAATAAAAAATTTCAAACTTATTAGAAAAAAAATTAAATATAAAATGTAAAACTTCAAAATAAATTTTAAGTAAAAAATACAAAATTATAAAAAAAATTTAAAAATTCAAACTTCAAAAAAAAGTTTTTTTTAATATAAAACATCAGAAAAAATTATAAATATATAAAAAACCATGAAAAATTAGAAAATTAAATCAGTTTTATAAGGAACTAGATTGTCTGTTGGTTTTCGTTGTTGTCTGAAATAAATAAATTAAAAAAAAAATTAACTACAAAATATAAAACTTGAAGAAAAGTTTAAATAAAAAAATACAAAATTAGGTAAGGGATTAAAAAAATTACAAAAGTAAAAAAAAATTTTAATTTCAAACTTATAAAAAAAATTGTCTTTTTTTCAAGCCTTGCTTCAAGCAAAAATTATAAAAATACAAATACAAAGAAAAATTAGAAAATTTAATCAATAAGCGAATAGATTGTCTATGGGCTTTTGTTGTTGTCCACACAGAGTTGGTGTAATCAAGTATTTGTAGTATTTGCTTTGTTGTGTCTTCCAAGAAGCACACAGAAGGAAGGGTGCATAATTGTAGGAATATACACATGGGGAAAGAGAATTTGAATTGAAAAAGAAAAAAAATAAAAATAAAAATAAAAACAACAAACCCTGCAAGTGACAACAAAGAATGCAACAGGCAGTTCATACCATGTGAGCTGAGAGCAACAAAATCATTTCGGTTCTTGTACACTGCAACATACATGAATACATACATCCATACACGCAACATAGGTGATCCCAAAGCAATCAAGACAAGTTGCTTTGTATTAAAATAAACTCAAGAAAAAGATTCAACAGATGTCTGGGTACAAGAAAAAACAATTGTATATTCATAAATGAAATCCAAAAACTATGCATAGGAGAGAGACACCAAAGCCTTACTTGCCACACCGTCTCAGACCCAATACTACTACTACTATAAATGACAATGACAAACGAAAATTTTTTTTGTGTATTGAAATGTCTACCAAATTAAATGAAATGATTTGAACAAGAATATAAAAATACAAATGACAACAACAATAACATGCAACTCAAACTACAAAAAAAAGTTAAACAATTTTCAAGCAAATCAAAAGAGTCGCCCGACCAACATTCGTATATACTCGTATGTGCATACATATATTATATAAACACCGAAAAACTGTCATTTGAAGTGTTGTTGCATTTAAATCAATGTCGGAGTGGACAGTTGAAATGAATAAAAACACAGAAAAAGAACAAATATTGGGGCGGTAAAAATACAATAGATTTAAAAAAGGAGTAAAATTTAGTAGAAAAAAAATATTGAAAATATTTAAAGAAGTACATAACGTTGACTGAGACACAGCTTTCGAAATCCTAAATTAAACCTCAACTTGTTGTTGTCATTAAAATTTCACTTCTTCTTGATAGCCTTACGAGATTATGGTCGAGTAAACAACAGCGCGCCATAGTTTCCCCGCCAGTCGGAGACCCCAAGTGAAGCGCGGTCGGTCCTTCTCCAAATGAACTTTCTAAAGCAGTGTAGGTCTTCACCAACTCATCGGATCTGGCCATCGTTCATGCTTCTGGACCACGTAGCAGTACGGGAATAATGAGTTGAATGAGCTGAATCGTCCGCAAGAGACCAAACCAGACCCAGTGCCACCACCTCCTTATCGATTCTACAGAAAGCAAAACTAACAACGCGGTTTTGAGGCGAATGGTGCAGTCAGTTGCACATTTTTGTTGCAGATTCTTCTCTATTCACACACATATATATACATATATTTGGCGCTTGTAACCGCTGAAGCGATTTTTGGCCGAGCTCCTCCTCCAATTTGTGGTTTTGCGTCTACATGTTTTTACCAACTAATGGAGGGACTTACAGTTTATTCTAAGCCACCTCCGAACGGCTGATGGATTTTAATGAGGAGCTTTTATTTCATGTCAGAAATACACCCGGAGGGCTTGACATTCTCTGCCAAGGGGCGATCGCAATTAGAAAAATTTATTTTATATAATTTTGGATGTTGCTCGAACCTGGACTCGAAACCAGGCCTTCCGAATTGTAGTACGCAATGCTAACCACTCGGCTATCGCAGCCGCCTTCTTTTCTCTATTCAGTTCTGCATTTAATATTGAACGACTCAAAGAGGTTCTTCCGACTTTTACGGAGCTGATAGTGTTACGTGAGTATAACGGCCTCGTACGTACATCTAAAACACTGGTTACAGGTCTTCCGTCTATCGCAATATGATCGATCTGGTTGCGAGTTGTCCGCTCAGGAGACTTCCAATTACATATGTTAGGTTGATGAATTTTTGTGCTGGCATCATAGTACTGCAGACAACCAAACGCTTACGAAACGTGGATAAATCGATCAGTCCGAACGTATTTGGGCATATTTCGCATCTGAATTTCGCGATTGTTGTGCCGAAAATACCTTATTCGCCACCCGTGCAGTATTTGGCCTACCACTAAGCAGCATGATTTTTGACATTGAGGCGAGGCAATGCTCCTAAGTACTTTCCAGGCACGCAAAAAAATCATTCTTAGTCATATCGTCTTTCTCTTCCGCCGGCGAGTGGCGCAAATTTGTGATACGTTGAAGAAGTGTTCGGAATCCTTGACGAGAGCCAATGGATGCCAAATACATTGTTTGGTGCTGTCGTCGAGACTCTTCTGTCTAGAAATATGCCTCGGTCAAGCACTAGGAGATCTGCGTAAAAAAACATCACCGAAACCAAGGAAAGATAAATGCTATGGAGACTCTGAACCAACAATTTCAATGGTTAAAGAAGTGGCCTGCTAAGTGGTCGTACCAGTACAAGTGACACCGAACCTTCAGGTCGTCCAAAAGAGGTCGTCACGCCAGAAATCATCGATAAAATCCATAAACTTATATTGGACGATCGAAGAATAAAAGTTTGTGATCTGGCTGAGGCTGTAAGCTTCTCGACTAAGTGGGTAAATCACATTTTACATGAATATTCGGACATGAGGAAACCTATCCGGGCGGACACACGACCACTTCAAAGGATTTCAATCTCAATCCAAAAGAATTTTTGCACAGTTACGTTACTGTAGACACGAAACATGGACTCACCACACCACACCAGAGACCAAAGAACCATCAAAACAGTAGATTTCTCCGGTTGTACGTGCACAAAAAAAGGACAAGGTGGGTCTGTCGGCCAACAAGGGTATAGCCACAGTTTTTTTTTTTGGCATACACGAAGTGTCATTCACAACGATTGCCTTGAAAAGGGTAAAACGATCACCGGTGAATTTTTTTGAGAGCTTTTGAACTGATTCGATATTGATTTGAAACAGAAACGAAGACATTTGGCAAAAAAAAGTGCTGTTCCATAAACAAAAATTCATAAATTGGGTTACGATTTGCTACCCTATCCAGAATATACTCCAGATTTAACCCCTGCGACTATTTCTTGTAACCAAACCTGAAGCAATGATTGGGCGGTAAGAGATTCGGGTCGAATGAAAAAAAGAAAAAGAAAAAAACCCTTATTTTGAGGACCTTGAAAAAACCTATTATTTTTAAGAAATACAAATAATTAAGGGAAAAAACACTAGACTAAATGCGTTGAGTTAAAGAAACAATGCTGAGAAATAATCGCTTGTTTGCCGAAAACAATATATTTTATTCAAAAAGTCACTGAGTTATCAATTCACCCTCATAACACCTCATGAAAGATTTTGAGTTCTGTAAAAAATGGAGAGTAAGCGTATGGGGGAGATCGAATGCTGATCGAGCTGAATCCGTAACATCTTCGACTTACATTGAAACATGGTGGTGGGCATGACATGGTGTGGGCTGCATATTCGGCTGCAGGAGTTGAAAATCTGAGTTTCATGTAAGGAAATGTAAACAAATTTCTATATTTAAAAATGTTGCGAGAAAATCTAAAACAAAGTCCTCCGAAGCTGGGTACAGACAGCACTACTTGAATCAAGAAAACGATCCCATATAAAAAAATATAGGAAAAGAATGGTTATTGTACAATATGATGGACCTAAAGTTCTAAAAACACCTCTGCAATCTAACGATTTAAATATAATTGAGAACTAATGGAATGATCTCAAGACTGCCCTTATTTGGGAGTGGGAAAAAATATCTCCCAACTATACAAAAAATAAATTGGTGGAATCTATTACTAATAGATTAAAATCAGTTAAAAATCAAAGAGTTTATCCCACATTTTATGTAAATTGCCAAGCTTTTCCCACTTTCGTGGCTGAACCATATAATCGAGATTTTCTCCCTCGTTTTTGTGAAGTAAAACTTACTTTTTCTACAATTGGAGTGGTGTGAGTTTGGATCTTATAAGAAATCTTTATAAAGGGTTATCCAAGTAGAGCTACTTTTTTCAATAGCCTTTTTTTGACAGATCACGCGTGCGTCATGTCCAGCTGCCATGCTATTTTTGTTCAATATTGGTTGGCATTTCATCATGGAAAGACTTACGCCTGAACAACGCTTCGCTCAACTTATGATCAACACAATCGGCCTACTGAGCATACTATTCGCAACCCACCATCACCTATCTTGAGACCCAACATTTATTATTGCTAATATTCGACCGAATAGACCACGTCCAACGCATAGTGAAGAATGAATATAGCGGCCGTAGCTGGATGTATACACGAAGACCGTGGAGAGTCGATTCGGCGCCGTTCGCAGCAACTCGGACTGACGTATGGAACGACTTGGCGCATTTTACGTCGAGATCTTGAAAAGTTCCAAGAAGATCCGACGTTTTCGAGCCAAATTTCGTTCAGCAATAAGGCCTCTTTCTGGGTCAATGGTTATGTAAACAAGCAAAATTACTGCATTTGAGACGAAGAGCAGTCTGAAGAGCTGCCATTTTATCCAGAAAAAACAACGCTGTGGTGTGGTTCGTGGGCCGGTGAAATCATCGGCCCATATTTCTTCAAAAATAATGCCGGTGAGAATGTAACCGTCAATAGCGACCATTATCGCACCATGTTAACCGACTATTTGATGCGTGAAATTGAAGCTCGTGATCTCCGTGACATTTGGTTTCAACAAGACGGCGCCACTTCCCACAAATCGCATCAATAAATTGATTTATTGAGAGCAGATAATTTCACGTTTTGAGTCTGTCGATCGGCCGCCAAGATCGTGTAATATCAAACCATTAGACTTTTTCCTGTGGGCATATGTAAAGTCTAAAGTCTATGCGGACAATCCCGCTTCGATTCAGGCATTGGAGCAGAACATCACGCGTGTCATTCGCCAGTTACCAGTCGAAATGCTCGAACGAGTCATCGAAAATTGGACTCAACGGATGGATCATCTAAGACGGAGCCGCGGTCTCCATTTGAAATAGTTGTTTCATCAAATTTTACTTCACAGAACCAAGCCCTCGAAAGGAAAATCTCTTGGTTGATGCTATCGTGGAGACATTTCTGACTGGAAATGTGCCCTGCTTATACGCCAGTTGATCTGTTACTGTGCTAAGAGTTTCATTACCCATAAAGTTTCAGTTTATTGGAAAAGAAAGGGATTTCGGGATCGGATTCGCTTTTTCAATGGGCTTAATTGCTTTGTACTGTTCTTTTCAACCAAAAGAAATTTTTTAAATGAATCTGAGGTATCTTTTATTACTTATGTATGTACATAAATGTGTAGAAAGCTTATATAATTAACGTGTTGAGTTACTTAATTGTAGGAGTTAAAAAGGAGTAAAAATAAATCATAAAAAATATAATTTTTTTTTCATTTTCTTTCCACTCATTTTTTCAACAAAACGCTAATTAACTTACAGTTGGTGTTAAATGCTAAGGAAATATATAAAAATAAAAACAAAAACAAAAAAACAACAATTACAACAGATGCAACCAATGCAATTTAGAGGTGAAAATTTAAAATGAAAAAATAAAACAACAACAAAGCCTGTCAGAAATTAATAATAAATGTTCGTAAAGACAAAGCAAAGTAAAAAAACGAAAAAAGTTAAAAAATAAAAATAATAATAAAGGAAAATAATAAAATAAAAATGAAGCAAATCGCGCTGGTTGAGTGCATAAAGCAAATGTAGAAAATTACATGTGTTCATTTGTAAATATGTATGTATGTATGTGCTATGTACATTTCAAGCAAATATAATAAATGAGTAGAAATTAGTGTTTAAACATTTTTCAAAGGGTGTTAATTAATAGCCTTCACCTTAACTGCACACACTGCTCGGTTAGACATACTTACATACATACATACATACAAACTGAATGTACACTGCCCTAAAGCCACTGCTAACGCGACTGCGGGGAATGCGGTTGTGTAAATGCGTCAAAATTGGAGGTGCGCAGGATATGCACTGACCAGAACCGATATTCGAAACGAATATTTGAAAAGGACTTTCTTGGAACCGAAACTATACCTCACTCAGTATACCAAAATAGCTGGAGCAAACTGCTACGGACTTCCAGAACCCATGTTTGAAATGAATATTTCAAAGTGGCTTTCTTGGAACTGAAACTATAACTCACTCCGTATACCAAAATAGCTAGAGAAAACTGCTACTGACTTCCAGAACCCAAGGTCGAAATGAATATTTGAAGGTGGCTTTCTTGGAACTGAAACTATAACTCACTCCGTATACCAAAATAGCTAGAGAAAACTTCTACTGGCTTCCAGAACCGAACTTCCAAACTAATATTTGAAGGTGGCTTTCTTGGACCTGAAATCATAGCACTGCAGAAAATTGCTACTGCCTTCCTTAACAGAAGTTCCAAACAAATATTTGAAGGTGGCTTTCTTGGAACCGAAACTATACCTCACTCAGTATACGAAAAATAGCTGGAGAAAACTACTACTACCTTTTTCAAATGAGTGAGAAATCGTTGTTGAAGCTACCTCAACTAAAGTTCTTAAATTTCCTTTTTGCGAGCCGCAGTCGAGTCGAGTTCGTAGGTGTGAGATCAATAAAAGTTGTATCAATTCCTCAAAAGCTTCTTTATAGCGCTAAAACGACGCATGGGTTGCGGAACGGAAAAGAACCGAAGTCGAATTTTTTTAGTCTGGAACTTTCGGAGTCGAAATCGATTAAATATTCTCACTTAAGTTCAAATAATTGCCGCACCGCGTTCGGCGTTCAACTCTGTTACCGCAACTCTAGATGATTTATTCATATGCACCCAATATACACATACATATCTATCGCTCCCCACTGTCAGTCGGCCGGCTCATATGGATGTGCTGAACTCCACAGCATGCCTGCTACAAATTCTCCCGTTGACCCGCATGATCACATATAAGTACATTCTGACTGACGAACGAGCACTGAATGACCAACTAAAGCCGCTTTACACTCACTTCACTCTTTATGAGTATGTACGCGCGTGTATGTGTGTGTGTCAGTAAAATGCATTCAATACTGTTATTTATCTCTTTTGTTCACACCTCGAGACAAAAGGTGAAAATACGTGCATAATTGCATTTCACATTTGGATAGTTACCGCTCGCCGACTAATGACCGTGCATTGCGTGCTCGCACACACACACACACATACGCTGCCTCTCACTGTACATCCCAGAAAGCTGTGGAAGTTTGCATTTGAACTCAGTTGGAACACCAACCAACTGTTGTTTGGCGGTGTTATGAAGAGTTGAGTGCTCAGCGGCTTCAGTCTTGGTTTGCTGAGTGTGAAATTTAACACGTTTTTTTGTTGAAAATTCCCTTCTGCTGATTTTCAAAGATCGCATGAATGCCGACTTCTACGGCACAGTATTTACTGCTTTTGGTTAGGGAAAAGGGGTGGCCTCTCTTTCTTGAAATGAATCAAGTAAAGGGTGTTTTTTATAGAGGTATAGAACTTTAAGTTGCAATAAAACAACGGTGGATTATTCGATTGACATGAATTTTATTTATCCGAAAGATAATCTTGTGGCATTACATTTTAAATATGATTTCTGGCATATGACTGCCACGGCTGGCGCGGATGTAGTCCAATCTGGACGTCCAATTTTCGATGACTTTTTCCAACATTTGTGGCCGTATATCATAGACCAATGACTTTACATAGCCCCACAGAAAGTAGTCTAGCGGTGTTAAATCACAAGATCTTGGAAGCCAATTCACAGGTCCAAAACGTGAAATTAGGCGGTCACCAAACGTGTCTTTCAATAAATCTATTGTGGCACGAGCTGTGTGACATGTTGCGCCGTCTTGTTGAAACCACATCTCCTGGACATCATGGTTATTCAATTCAGGAATGAAAAAGTTAGTAATCATGGCTCTATACCGATCACCATTGACTGTAACGTTCCGGCCACCATCGTTTTTGAAAAAGTTCGGACCAATGATTCCACCAGCCCATAAAGCGCACCAAACAGTCAGTTTTTCGGGATGTAACGATGTTTCAACATACACTTCCATAGGATTACCTTCACTCCAAATGCGGCAGTTTTGTTTGTTGACGTAGCCATTCAACCAGAAGTGCGCTTCATCGCTAAACACGATTAAATGGACGTAGTGCGCGATACGTTTTCCGCACAGAACCATTATTTTCGAAATAAAATTGCACTATTTGCCAACGTTGTTCAGGCGTGAGTCTATTCATATTGCCAAACCAAACTGAGAATAAATCACTTGACAGCTGTTAAATCTATAAAAAAAACACCCTTTACAAAGAAAATTTGATACTCTTACAAATAAATCGAAAAGCGAATATGGGACTAGCGCAGCCCGCGGCAATTAAGTTTCAGAGCCATCTACCTGGAAGTATCTCAGATCATCTTTTAATATTTTCTTCTTCTTAGGATGGCACTAACATGTCACCGAGTGCCAAAGTTTTAGCAAAGCTGTAAGTTCATGGCATGGAAAATAGGCTTAAGGACAGCTGAGGAACTTCAACTGTAACGTAATGACCAACTAAAAAAAGCACGAATATAAAAAAAATACTTGCAACAACTACTCTTGGGTGTGCTACATATTTACATACATATATATGTACCCATTTACATATCTGCCTACTCATTTTGACAACAATTAAAAAATCAGTCGCCCACGTTGGTACATTTTCCATGTCCAAAATAAATTATAAGGCAATAAAAATGCCAAAACTAAGCGCGTAAAAAAATTGGGTACGAATAACATGAAAAAAATTAAATTAAATAAAAATAAATAAAGAAGAAAAAAAAAACAAAATAAAATGAAGTATATTCTACATAATATAAAATAATAAATTTCAATAAAATGAAATAAAAATTCCCTGAAATAAATTCATTTGAAATTGAAAAATGAAATAAAATAAAATAAAATTAAATTAAATTTAAAAAAATACACTAAAATTAATAATTACTTAAAATTAAAATTAAAATAATATTAAAAATAAAAATATAAATAAAAAATTAAAATAAATAAACCTGACTTCACAGGCGAGTACTCTACCACTGAGCCAACCTCAGCAATTTATGCATTATTAATCAATTAAAATAAATCTAAATTAAAAAAATGTATAATAAAATAAATTGAGTTGAAATAAAATAATAAAACGAAAAAAAAATTAAATTAAATCAAAAAAATTAAATAAAATGAAAAAAATTAAAACCTAAATAAAACATAAAAAGGATTAAATTTAAACTATTTAATTAATCAAATAAAAAAATAAATTAATTAAACTAAAATTAGAATAAAAGAAATATAAATTAAAATAATTTAACTGGTGATCCATTTTAAGGTTCCCTACATTTAAAAAAAAAAACACAGAAAATTCAAATTTAATGAGGAATGTTTATTATCAATCGAAAGAACATTCTTTGGCTTTTATTTCTTGAATATTAGCTCTTTCAAATGCTGGCCGCGGCTACGTCTCAGATGGTCCATCCGTTGAGTACAATTCTCGATGACTCGTTCGAGCATTTCGACTGGTAACTCGCGAACGATACGCGTGATGTTTTGCTCCAAGGCCTGAAGCGAAGCGCCATTGTCAGCATATACTTTAGACTTTACATATCCCCACAGGAAAAAGTCTAAAGGTACGATATCACACGATCTTGGTGGCCAATCGACCGGCCCAAAACGTGAAATTATCTGCTCATTGAAGTGTTTTCTCAATATATCCATTGATTGATACGCTGTGTGGGAAGTGGCGGCGTCTTGTTGAAAGCAAATGTCGCGGAGATTACGAGCTTCAATTTCAGGCATCAAAAAGTCGGTTATCGTGACGCAATAACGATCGCCATTGACGGTTACGTCATCATCAGTTTTGAAGAAATATGAACAAACCACATAAAACCGTTGTTTTTTCTGGATGAAATTACAGCTCTTGAATCTCTTCAAGTTGCTCTTCGTCCCAAATGTGGAAATTTTGCTTGTTTACGTACCCATCAAGCCAGAAAATGGGCCTTATCGCTGAACAAAATTTCGCTCGAAAACGTCGGATCTTCTTGGAACTTTTCCATAGCCGATAATGCGAAGCGATGTCATTTGCGAAGGTTGAGTGGCTTCAGTTCTTGCACAAGCTGTATTTTATACGCTTTCAATTTAAGATCTTGACGTAAAATGCGCCTAGTCGTTCCATACATCAGTCCGAGTTGCTCCGAACAGCGCCGAATCGACTCTCCACGGTCTTCATGTACACTCTCAGCTGCGGTCGCTTTATCTTTTTTCACTGCGCGCTGGACGTGGTCTATTCGGTCGAATATTATCCAATAATGAATGCTGGGTCTCAAGATGGGTGATGGTGTTGCGAATAGTACGCTCAGTGGGCCGATTATATTGACCATAAGTTGAGCGAAGCGCGCGAAACACATTCTTTGCAGAACGTGAATGTTCGTAAGAAGTGGAATGATTTGTAGACGTTGTTCAGGCGTAAGTCTTTCCACGATGAAATACTAAACAGTACTGAACAAAAATAACATGACAACTTGACACGACTCACGCGTAATATGTCAAAAAAAAGATATCGAAAATTGTACCTCTGCTTGGATCGCCCTTTAAACATAACGCAGCGACTGAGTACTGACATTCACCATGGTGGATAAACGTCTAGGCATATTCCGCAGTAACGAACGAACATATTCATGTTTTGCGCCCACGCCCTGTCGGAAGAAGAGGACGATGTGACCAAAGTTGCTTTCTGCTTTCCTTTCAAAGTTTGTTGGTGGCGATTTTGACGCCAGTTTGTGTAAAGAAGGTATCTTCGGCGCAAAAATCGGCGAATTCAGCCTCCCTGAGGAAACATTCCCAAATGGGTTGAGACTAGTGGACATTGTTGTAGCCCGAAATATAGTCTTCTACAGCATATCATTCCAGCGCTGTAGAAAATTTTGCAACCAAAGTGACTATATTGAGGTAAACGGACGTCGTGTCTATAGTATTCTAGATAAACGGACGTGAGCCTAGTTTTTTTTAGATGTGCGTACCCTTCGAGGACTTTATCTCGATTAGTAACATTATCTTGTCGCAGCAAATGTGTGCACCGACTTCAGTGCAGCAAAACACCCGTTAAGCATCACAAGAAAGATCGACAGCCAAATGATTTTATACTCGACTTACACTCTTGCTCTCTGAGAGCACTCCTTAGGAACTGAGTATAGAGAGTGGGATGGCATTTTAATCGCCCATATTTCCGCGGCTAGAACAACAACAACAATGTAACTTACCCACTAATCTTACTCAATTATCGGTAGAAGGAAAGAATATCCCACAATTGGAACCAGAGCTACAACAACAACGGCCTACGTTAGATGATCTCGTTGACTAAGACTGGACCTACCTGATCTTAGGCGGGGTTGGCTAGCCGCTACAACAACAACAACATTGGAACCTGAGTGTACACTGGCTAATTCACTTATGGGAAGGCCAATGTACGGGAAGTTTGTGCAAATTTTCGTAAAGTAAGTCCACTCTGTGTCACATATAGGATCCTATCTAGTGCATTGGGTGGAATACTAAAGCCAAAGTAGATCCAGTTTGCGAGAGACTCTAGTAGAAGATACTCTATCTTAGGGACTCTAGTTGATGATACTCCCTTGAGAGAAATTCTATAAAGGCACTGCTTCTGGGACACTCTCTTTGAGAGATTTTCTACAAAGACACTGGTTCTAAGAGACTCTCTATGCAGACACTTTCTTTGAGAGATTTTCTATGCTGAGATCTCTGAGATTCTCTGTAGAAAAACACTGTCTCTGAGAGACTCTCAAGAAAAACACTACCTCTGAGAGATTCTCTATGTAGACACTCTCTCTGAGAAACTCTTTATAAAGACACACACTGAACAGACTCTCTAGAAAAACACTGCTCCTGCGAGACACTCTATGCAGACAATCTCTCTGAGACACTTTTTGTAAAAAGACACCAAAAGAGACTCCCTATTTAGACACCCTGTCTGAGAGACACTATGTAGACACTATCTCTGAAGTACTCTGTAAAAAAATGCTTTCTGTGAGAGACTCTCAAGAAAAACACTGCCTCTGAGAGATTCTCTATGTAGACACACTCTGAGAGACTCGATATAAAGACACACTCTGAGAGACTCTCTAGAAAAACACTGTTCCTGTGAGGCACGTTATGCAGACAATCTCTCTGAGAGACTCTCTATGCAGACACTCGCTCTGAGAGACCCTTTGTAAACACACGCTAGGAGCGACTTCATATAAAATCACTCTGTCTGAGAGACTTAGGTAGTCTTAAGACGGTCTCTCCGACAGACTCTCTATGTTATAAATACACTTTCTCTCACTTATGAAGTAGCTATCATTCAAATGAGTGGTTAATTTCTCGCATTTGAAGCCACTGAATCAAAAACTTTACTTCGATCAGATATCAATAGCAGCGAAAGTTGGTCACCAACTTGGTCAACACACTTCTATTAAATAAAATTTAAAAAAGAAAAATTTATAAACAATTACAATTGATTTGGGGTCTACATCATCAGTAAATGTCAGCTCAAAATGCCCGAAGGCGGATTTAACGATCACCAAACGACAACGCGTATTGACTAAACGAGCGATCAACTAACGATCAATTATATATGTACGTACAGTCGAGCGTAGTGTTGGCTGATCTTCCAAGCGGCTTTAGCTAAAATGCGATAAACGGCTAAGCAGCAGTTGAATTTACAATATATGCATACATACATACATATGTGCATATATATGTATGTTTACCAAGAAAGAGCAGCAACACAGTAGCGACTATAAAAATGGTGCAACCTATAATTAAGTGGATGTTAGAAAGCCAACCGACATTATTATTGAGTGACCAGACAGACAGACAAGTCATACATACAAACATCATACACAACGTACAGGCAGGCCCAGCCACTCAGCCCAGTCGACCAGTCGACAGGCGACTAACCATACGACCAGTCAATAAGCGAACAGAAGCGATATGTTATTAACTAAAAAATAATAATAATAATAATAATAATATATGAGTGGTTATTGTTGTTGTTTTCCTTTTTATACCTCGCATTAGGTAGCTGAAACTGATAACGAGGCAGTCAGCTTGGCATGGTGGTTATGTGTGTTAACGGTAGCTGGTTAAACCCACGCAATACAAAAGACACGTCAAAAAATATTATAAAGAGCAAAAACAAAAAAAAACAAAAAAGATAAAGAAAATAATTAATAAATAAATTATAATAATATTTAAAGTTAAAGTTAGAGAAAACTGGTAAGCAATTAAAATTTCGATTTTTTTTTTTTTTTTGATAAAATAAAAGTGATAATTAAGATATTGTTCGTAAAACAATTTGAATATTAAATTAATTTCCAAATTGAGTAAAAATAAATTGGGTTTTTATCAAGATCACACTATTAGCTATGATATCTAAACAAGATCAGCGATTGGGCAATTTTAATTTGTGTAGGAGACAAAAATTTGGAGAATTGGTGTTCACGTTTGTTAACAGTCTTTGACTGCGAACACTTGAACAGTCTTTGACACTTGAACAGCTCAAGAAATTATTTTAAAAGAATTTAATCTGAAACTCGTAAGAGTGGGTCATATCCCGAGATCTATTTGAAGAACGATAAAATTTTTGGCCAGACCTCTACTAATCCAGATAGCCCTCTTTCTGCAAGAAATGGACTGCCTAGTGAGGTTGGGCGTATTCTCCAGGGATTTTGACATCTCTCTATCTTCCTCTCTCTCTCTCTCTCTCTCTCTCTGTCCTGTCTACCAAATTCAGTGGAACTTCATTATGCTCAGAGCATACTAAATGTAGGGAGGAAATACTTTTCTATAATATCAAAATGCGTGCTGAAGAAAGCGAACCCGAACCTTGCTATAGACGTTCCATCTTTCGACTATGATGAAGCTCAAATAGCAATTGCTCGCTTGAAGATTACCAAAGCGACGGAACCCATGGCTTACTCGCCAAATAAATGTTTATTTCTGCAGTTATAATAACAGCAACATAACTTGCCCACTCAGACCTACTCAATTACTGAAACAAATAGCTGAAATGGTGTATAAATGAGCATCTTTGCAGAATATCAGTAGAACGAAAGCATATCTGTCGATGGAACCCGAGTGTACACTGGCCAATGCATAAGGGGGGCCAACGTACTGCGAAGTTTGTGCAAATTTTCGTAAAGTAAGTCCTCTCTGTGTCACATATAGGATCATATTTAGTGCATTTGGGTGAAATACTAAAGCCGAAATAGATCCAGCTTGCAAGAGGCTGTAATTGAAGATATTTTCTGTGAGATACTCTCTGTAAAGATATTTTAGAAAGACACACTCTTAAAGTCTCTCTAGAAAAACACTGTCTCTTAGAGACTCTCTATGCAGACAGTCTCTCTGAGAGACGCTTTATAAATGCATGCTATGAGAGACTCCATTTAAAGATACTCTGTCTAAGAGACTCCATTTAAAGATACTCTACCTGCGAGACTCCATTTAAAGATACTCTGTTTGGGAGACTATCTATTAAGTCACTTTCTCTGAGTGACGCTCTATGTTATAAAGACACTTTCTCTTACAAAGGTGTTTTCTTTTTTAGGAAGGTTTCTCCGCGCTCTGGCCGTTCAAATCCACTTATCCATAAGCTGGTTTGGAATAGGGTAACGAGTTAGCCGAATCGATTTCTTGACGAATCCGAGGCGGAATTATTACCATGCATGCTAGAAATTATTGATGAAGAGAGCTTCACACACAATTTGAACTAATTTCTCCACACAGATGGCAATCCATAAACAATAGCAAAATAACACAGCAGATGTTACCCATTTATGACAAGGCAAGACTTATTAAATATCCAATCCAAGAAAAGTTCATATAACGCCATAGCACACTTGGAATCCATCGTTCTCTAGGGGTGCACTCCTACTTACGCACTTACCCACCGGAATCATATTTACTTCTCAAAATCAGTCCAAGACAGAACAGTAAGTACAGTTGTAGATACACGAACAACTCTGTTGCTACTGTATTTTACATCCCATCGCAGCCTAAGTACGCTGTGTGCAAAGTTGTTGGAGAGAATAGGTTGCTATAATACTTATCTGAAGGAGCCTCAGGCTTCTAATTTCTAATTTTAAGTCACTTATCAAGGGAGCTCTTTATGAGGAGGTGGATTCCAGCAGTGGATTTTGCGTTGGGAAACCGTATACAACCATTGCTACAGCTAGAAGAGACCCGAAGTGAAAAAGGGGTTTTTGTAAAAAGAACGTTATATGAAAGGAAAGGTGGTTGCTTCTGCATGAGTTCAAGGCGGAGGGGTAATATATTATCCTCTGTTCGCTTTGGAATCCCCTAACATGCAAACGATTTGTAAGCAGACGGATGTTAGCAGTGAATTTTGCGATAAGCTTGAAACCACGTGCAAATTTTTACTTCGAAGAGATAGTATCCCCACGTGGTGTAAAGTTTCGCTTGAATTACCTTCGAATTAACATAAATAATTATAAGTAAAAGCGATTGAATGCGTTGAATTTCAGAGAGACACTCTGGCGAGATAGTCTGGTAGTGTGACTCAAAACTACACTCAGCGTAGGCAAAGAGGCTTAACGATGTATATAATAGATATTGTAACGCGTAAGGCTCCTACAAAAGAAGAATCGATCTGGCTGTTATCAATTTCGTAAATTTTTTGGAACACCACCTCCGGAAGAATGGGTGGGGAGAGTGGGAACGCCTTTGAGAGCTTATGCTGCTCAGTAAAAGTTGGTTTTTCCTGCCTTGTCTACATTTGCTGCTTAAGGAAGGTTGAATCTCACCGCCAATAGTTGATCTGCTTTCTTTAACTAGAATTTTCGTCGGGGGTTCGGTGGCAGTTCAGGGTAATAACAGGTAAATTGAAAAGTCCCCTGCACAGCATAGTAAAACACATTTTTTTAGCAAATTTTTTTTTATTCAACATAGTTCCCTGCAAGGGTGATATTCTGACTATAGCGACCCGCCAACTTTTCGATGCCATTTTTGTAGTACGATTTGTCCTTTGCTTCAAAATAGGCATCAGTTTCGCCGATCACCCTTCATTTGCCGAAAATTTCTTCCCAGCGAGCATTCTTTTGAGATCTGAGAGCAGAAAATAGTCGCTAGGGGCCAGATCTGGAGAATACGGTGGATGAGGAAGCATATTGAAGCCCAATTCTTGGATTTTTGCCATAGATTTCACTGACATGTGACGCAGTGCATTGCATTGGTGAAACAGCACTTTCTTTTTCTTAAAATGCGGCAGTACTTTCTCATATCCAGATATTCGCGTATGATATGATGTACACGTTCAGTTGATGTCTTTAGAGTGCTTGCTATTTCAATTTTCTGCCATTGAAAAACATTTTGTGGATTTTTTTTTTGATGTTTTCGTCGGTAACAGCCTCCTTTCCACTGAGTTTACCGTCTTCGGTGCTCATTTCATCGCGTCTAAACTTAGCATAGCAATTCTTGATGGTTGATTTTCCTGGGGCAGTGCCCGAAAACTCGCCATCAAGCCAAGACTTTACCTCAACTGTATTTTTTCCATTCAAAAAGTAATATTTTATCAGTTTTCTCGCAATAACAAAAGTTGCTTCACTCAAAATGATCAAAAACTAATGATCCGACAGCTGCAAAATTTATACACTGGTCTTTAGGGTCTCTAGGTTAGAGCTAAGTAAAAATCATATGGATTTATTTCTAGTAGAGCCATCTATGTGTCAGATAACTAAAACCATACTACGTCTTCTAGCCATTCTGTAGATCGTTTTTAAGCAAACTCTTCAAGTAAGAGCAGACGGTTATTAGAAATGCCGAAAAAAAATGTTTTAAAAACCAGTAGCTTCTATTTGCGAATAATTCCTTTCATTTTTCACCGCCACAAGGACTGAAGTATACAACGCGACGCAATAATGATTAAACGGCGATTTAATTTTTAATTATATTAATTCATTAATTATGCATTGTCATGGAAAACATCAGCCATAAAATACAACCCACCTATATACACAAACATACATACATACATACATACATACATATATCCCATTAGTTGGAATTTATATTCGCCTGATTGTGCATAAATATTTTTTCGGCGAAACGCTTGCTAAGGTCGTCGCGAAAGCTTGTCAGAAAAAAACAAAAACAAAAAAATAAAATTATTAAATTAAAAAAAAAAAAAATTAAAAATATAAAATAAATTAGTTTAAGTAAGCGCAGATTTCACTGAGATAAAAAAACCAAAAACAAAATCAAAGGGATTAAATTAAATATAAAATTGAACAAAATAAAATTAGCGAAAAAAATACATATTTATATATGAATTGAGTGTTGTTGTTGTTGTTGTTGTTTTTCTTATTTATTTTATTCACAAAAATTTGCACACAAATTATCAGTGAAACACGCGCACCACAAAGCCAAATCGCGTTAGGTCTTTATAGCCGCAACCAAAAATGCGACACAATAAATACCAATTAATTTAAACGACTACATTTCCTTGTATTTTTTTTACCAAAAAAAATATATATTTAAATAAAAATAATTTAAATGAAACACAATACATTCATAAATAATGCCAACGCAAAGGTGCGTATGGCAACTCCACATATAAAGCATTTAATTTGGCAATGCGAGGTGGGAGGAGGATGTGTATGGAAAGATTAGAGTATGTCAAAGTGTATTAGGGGAGTTCAAAAAGTGATTGCCACGATAATCACAAAAAAAGCTATCAGAACTTTTTATTAGTTTTCGAATTTTCCAACGAATAGAATTAAGTCAGATTAGGTTGAAGTGGTTGCCGGGCATCAGCACAATTTTTTCCACTGTGGTATCACTGGGTATTCCAACGAGTGACCCATTTCGAGGTTCCCTATGTTTTTAAAGAAAAAAAAACCCAGAAAATTCAAATTTAATGGTGAATACTTTTTATCATTCGAAAGAACATTCTTTGGCATTTACTTTTTGAAGATTATCTCTTTCAAATGTTGGCCGCGGCTACGTCTCAGAAGATTCATCCGTTGAGTCCAATTTTCGATGACTCGTTCGAACATTTCGACTGGTAGCCGGCGAATGGCACGCGTGATGTTTTGCCCCGAGGCCTGAATCGAAGCAGAATTGTCCGCATAGACTTTAGACTTCACATATCCCCACAGGAAAAAGTATAACGGTGTAATACACGATCTTGGTGGCCAATCGACCGGCCCAAAACGTGAAATTATCTGCTCACCGAAGTGTTCTCTCAATAAATGCATTGATTGATACGATGTGTGGAAAGTGGCGTCGTCTTGCTGAAACCAAATGCTGCGGAGATCACGAGCTTCAACTTCAGGCATCAAATAGTCGGTTATCATGGCGCGATAACGGTCGCCATTGATAGTTACGTTCTCACCAGCATCATTTTTGAAGAAATATGGACCGATGATTCCACCGGCCCAACCACACCAAACCGATTTTTCTGGATGAAATGGCTGCTCTTGAATCTGTTCCGGTTACTCTTCGTCCCAAATGCGGCAATTTTGTTTTTTACATACCCATTGAGCCAGAAATGGGACTCCTCGCTGTACAAAATTTGGCTCGAAAACGTCGGATCTTCTTGGAACTTTTCAAGAGCCCATAGAGCGAAGCGATGATCTGTCAAAAAAGGCTATTGAAAAAATCACCTCTACTTGGATCACCCTTTAGATATCGCCTTTCCTTTTAGTGAGAGAAGCTTTCTTGTGTTTCTCTTATGCCATATCGGCCACATTACCCCAGTCACATTGCAACAATTGAGATTCTTCTATTTTGAGTTGTCATCTGCGATGTATAACTCTCCTTTAGTGAGCTTACAAGTAGAAAGCGGCATATCCAGACTATTTCATAATAGTAAAAGTGGAAGAGAAGTGTTCTTCCTTATATGCTCGTCCAAAAACTCGTTACCTGTTAAGTTATTTTGTTCTGGTATCAATACTAGGCTCAGAGGGAACTACTTAGCCATCGCGTTAAGTAATTTATGGCAGTTCTCTACAGTTTTCGATTTTATTAGAACTGATTCCAAAGCTCATAATGCTACCTGGCTATCCGAAAAGATATTAACAAAATTCATCGAGCACACTATTGAACCTAAACAAGTCTCATGAAAGGACACCAGTTTCGCTTGAAATACAATACAGTGATATGGGAGTCGACGGGCAGTACGTGTGAAACCATTGAGAATAATAATAACCACAGTCGGGTCTGCCTTGCTATGTAGAGAAAGAATTTTCTCGTCCGAAATCAACTTTTAATGTCTTCTACGTTCGAGAGCGAGAACGAGAGTACATCCTTTTCACCTAGAAATTTGTCAGAAAAATTTCTGATTTATCATAAACTTTAAGGTCACATCGTTCAGACGGACAAAAACATTCCAGCACTTGTGAAGGCCGAATAAGAAAAGAACGTCCACTCCGGTGAAGTAATCATATGGAGAAGAATCTAGCTCCTCCACTTCGTGTATGCAATTGGCACCGCGTAAGCGAATTACGTCCTCTCCCAATTGCGTCCTCTCCCAATTGCGATCAATACAATCCGGACTGTCGTTGATTATCGGTTACTTTTCTGCTGGATATTTCGTTCAATCTTCAGATACATCTCCAGTATAGCTGGGCAGGAGGTAGGGTAATAAAAAAGCAGTACTGAGTTCTTCTGATAAGAATAGAAACACTGCACACACCTAGTCACAATCAAGGCGATCATTCGAATGGTCATGTATTACCTATCGCCAATTTTAGCCGCAGAGACTGTGAGAGACCTGATCTAGAAATCAATCAAAAATACCAACTTCTGAACGGGCTGAGGTTCAGTGGAACTGAACTAAGCACCTATTTTTGGAGGGGGAGGGGGAGGGAGGGCATACCCGAACTCTACTAGGGAGTGCCGCCTTGGGAACCAAAATAGAACGAAGTTCAGTGGAACTGAACCGCTATTATTAAGTAATTGTAAGAAAGACCAACCCGAACTCTATTTGGGAGTGCTGTCGTAGGAGGTACATGTTTTTTTTTTTTTTTCAAAATGCTCATATTCACAGATGATTTCAGCTCACGGTTTAGCAAGATTTTTGTAACACCACCTCCACAAAAGATGCATGAGTGAAACTAGGAAGGTCTATGAGCTGCTGTTTCTCGAAATCTTCAAATACAAGTTGATTTCTGCGTACATTTGCCGGCGTATGAAGGACTTTGTTTGTGGTCGAGCCTCACTGTCAGCGATTGGTCTGCCTTTCCCAATTGGGATTTCCAGCGGCTACGACAGACTCGATGCTCTCTAATCTGCCTCAGCAGTCTGAGTTTAAATTTTTATAGGTAAACAAGTCTACCTCAGCGATCAACCGGATGGAGATTTTTTTTTTGATATTTTTGGTATTTCCGAAAGTACAATTCAAGCTTATTTCTCGGCCTCTCAGTAAATAAAGGTAGACAAAGCATGGCCGACTAACGGACAACTCGCCATTTTGACTCCTCAACACTTTCTCAGGCATTCCGTGTTCAAATTTATTCACCTCCCTAACAAAGTTCGGGCATAAAAACTCCTTCGTAATTTTTTCGATAAATATAATTTTTGCAACGCCCTCACATTTCCTCGCAGCACGTGTATACCAGTTTTATACTTTAAAATTTTTGTGCTGCACATAGAGAGAAATCTGTAATCAAAAAAAAAAAAAAAAAAAAATTTTGGCAAACGCAAAAAAGGAGTGCAGCAACGGAATTTGAAAATAATGAGTAATAGAAGAGCAAAAAAAAAAATTAAAATTAAAATTTCCGAGTGCAAAAGAAACGTAGCAAAAATGCAGCTGGCTGCATTGGCAATTTTCGTGCAGGGCACAAGGTATCCACAAACTTGCAACAAAACGACGAAGGAAAAGGCAAGCACCAAAAATATAGTGGAAGCAACAAAAAGAAAGAAAAAAACAATCAAAAACTGAACGTTGGAGCTGCCGCAAACCGCAGCACGGCAACAGACTGCCAGCGCACAACGCCGCCTCGCTTACTGCTTTTGAAATCAACGGCCGCCCATACGGTCGCGAGGTGTGATCTGCTACAAAGTGTAGGAGTCATGTTGCGCGCTCCGACACTTTTTTTTTTTCTTTGTGTTTGGATTTCCTTTCCACTCTGCCACTTTGTTCTCCATTACCTCTCCTTCACCTCCTACCTCTGGCCGCAATCTTGATACTCGCTAACGCGCCTACCAAGCACCGCTATCCCACTCAATACTCGTATTTTGTCGTGCTTTGTGCCTTTGCTTTCACTCCATTGGGAGTTGCAACGACTGGAGCTCCATACAGAACAAAAAGAAACATCAAAGTGAAGAAGAAGAAGAAAAAATAAAATCTTTTCTTTCCTCTTTTTTATGAGTTTTTTAAGCACTAAAGGGTTTTGAATTTCTTACTTTTTACACTCTACAATAAAAACAATTTTTCTTCCTCCACTTTTTTTTATTGCCTTTTGCTTATCTAGTCGGACGTTTATCTCTTTTTGACTGACAATCACTTCTGTTTGATGATTAGGAGACAGACAAACAGACAGACAAAACGTGGAGTACATACAAGCCTAAGCAGAGAGAAAGGTGCTTTACTTGCTGTGTGTGCAGCGTCCGCATGTGGGTATTGGAGCTGTCTTTCTGTCCGTCTGTCCGTCTCTCTGTCTGTCTCTCTGTCTGTCTGTCTGTCTGTCTGTCCGTTGACTGCTTACTCCACATTTTTATTTGTCTGTTGATGGCATTAGAAAAGCAGCTGTTCGATTTTGTATAAACATTGTAGTCTCGCACTCACTGCCCTTTACATAATTATTTTTGTGATTAGTTGAAGAGCTTTAAGGAGTATTTAAGACTGCTTAGATATGTAGAGACGTATCTTTTCATTACCTTTTGCTTAAATACTTGTAGTAATAATCCTAAAAGTCAGATATTTACAACCCAACTGGAATGTGTGAAGCTCTGTGTACAATTTTCGGCTGCTCCCACTCGGTTAGTGACCTCTTTCTCGCTGAGAGCTCGAGAATTTTATGCTGTAGGACCTTTGGGGGTTGAGCTTCTGACTTTAAGGGGATAGCGATGAGCTCGTTGCAGATTCTGGTTCGGATCGATGGATACGGTAGTGAAAAGTTACTCGCTTCCTTATTAGTTTTGAAGACAACTCCTGAAAAGATGAGTTCCTTCGGGTTGCTTGTCGTAATATTGGTTTTTAACTTTTTTCGTGAACTCGAAGGTCCCATCTTCAGTCCTGTAGTATTACTCTTAACGCTCTAGCTTGAATACTTCAAAAGAGTACTAGTGCTTAGATCAGATATCCATTTCTGTTCGCCTCAGAGTCTGGGAATGTACAAGAAACAGTCTGTGGAGGAAGATGGTTCTATAAAAAAAAGGAGTACTACTCTTAGCTCAGATGTCCAGGGTCTGGGAATGGCAAAAAGAAGGTCTGGGAATGTAAAAGAAACAGTCTGCGAAGGAAGTAGGTTCTGTCACCAAACACAAGAGTGCTAGTTCTTAGCTCAGATATCTATTTCGGGTCACCTCAGAGTATGAGGATGACAAATAGGAAGTCTGGGAATGTAAAAGAAACAGTCTGCGGAGGAAGATGGTTCTATCACCAGACCAAAAAGTACTAGTGCTTATCTCAAATATCCAAAGTCTGGGAATGGCAAAGAGGAGGTCTGGGAATGTAAAAGAAATAATCTACGAAAGCAGATGGTTCTCTCCCCAGTCACAAGAGTGATAGTCCTTAGTTCGTATATCCATTTCTATACGCCTCAGAGTCTTGGAATAGGTAAGAGGCAGTCTGGGAAACAAACAAGGTCTGTGAAGGAAGATAATTCTATCCCAAATCACAAGAGTGCTAGGTGCTAGGCTCGAAAATCCATTTCTATGCACCTAAGAGTCTTGGAATGACGCAGAGAGAGTCTGGAATGTAATGGAAATAGTCTAGAAACCAAGATGATTCTATTTCCGCTTGAGTGATCAACAAATTTCCTACTTCTATGTTCATAGGTGTACTTGTTGTTCTTATAGCGGCCAAGTAACGCCGTTTAGCAGCAGGTCAAGCTACTCGATGCAATCGAGGTCTTCTAACGAGAAGGGAATGAGCTGTTTCGACGGGTAAGGATTAAAGGGAAATGGAAGGGAGTTAGATGAGCTGACTTAGGGGATATGCGATGAGATAGTTTGTACCGAGCGGGGACTCATAGCGTGCTGGACCAAAGCTGAGTATCTCGGTGTCGAGTCAGAAATGCAAGGAATTAAGTGTACTATAATATCGAGATTTTATTTACGCCAGTATTTCTCGGCCCTCGCATGGCAGCTCGAGTTACACATCTGCTATAGGATTGTGATTGAATTCACTGAGATAGAGAGTGGTTCGGTTAATAGCGTTCATAGTGGGTTCTTAGCAGGGCGCGCTCAGCGGTTTCTTTACGTAGTGTAGAGTAGAGTTCATGGAGTCTTGTACTTTCTTTCTGAAATGTCTGGGGCCGATTGCCTTCACGGAGGATCTAGTAATGGTGATTTCTGTGGAAGTATCCCAAAGTTACTGCCTGCAAAATGCTCCTTATGCGACAGGATGAAGTCTCGCTACGTATATGACATACGGGCAACCTTAGACGGTTTCTTGTTGTAGTCCTCCCCACGGTATTTTGGCAGGATTGGAACTTTTTTATTCGCGTCTCTCGAGTTTCCTTCATCAATATCGGTGCAGCGTGATCTATGCTATGTCCGACCGACCGGCAGCCATCCTTTTGTCTGTTTCTCAGGTACAGCCGGCTAGCGACTTGGCAATCTTGTACGTATGAGTGATCAGGCTGTCGGATGACACTCCCAGTTACTTCAGGTACTGTGATTTTTAAGTCATCGTCTTTTTAATTCAGAGTTAACCTTACTTTTTCGTTAAGCTGCTAAGAAAGGACGCTGGGTATTTCTCGAGTGATATATGCCTGTCATAAAAGACGACTAAAATTGGAAGATTTTTCCGCTTCACTTTATGTCAGACCAAAGAGCCACCACCGGGATTTTTTCCAAGAATAATAGTCCAATGCCAACACCAAGATCTTCCGCCTGAATTCTGACAGATGGTCTCAATCTATAGCCTATTTGAGTGTCTGAGAGCAGCCGGCGTGGTGCGTGATACGAGTTGGAGGATCAAGGGCTCGATCCAAGACCAGTTCCACATCATGTAAACACGTTTTATACGATCGCTCCTCAGTAGGTTACACCAATAGCTCCGAGTGGCATGAAATTCTGAGAGCTTCTGATAAGGAAAACTGCTCGTTGAGCCATTCGGAGACGGCAGAAGCAAAAATATCAAGACAGGCACTTCGAGCCAGAGGTTTTTCTTCAAATGAAATGTCAAGAGCGAATACTCGGCTACGAAGCAGGGTGGTTCAGGACTTTTGAGCTCATAAACTCACAACTTCCACCAGGTCGGACTGCCAAATAGTTCCGCAAGCCAACTCTTATCATTAAATGTAATAAAATTACAGTTTTTGCGTGACTTTTTCGCACAAAATGGAGCATAAAAGAGGGATATGCAAAAAAAAAAACACCGTTGTTTTGCTACAACTGTAATTATTTAAAGATTTTATTGCACCCAGCATTAAGAGTACATACAAACTTGATGTGGATGTACATAAATATTGAGTACATTGTGGCTATGTGGCTATTAGACATGGCATCTAACGTGATCGTTATGCTCTAGAACGTGTTGAAACAACAACGGCACAACCCAAAGAGCAGAAGAAGTGTTGTTTTCATAAGGAGAAAAGCAAAGAGAAGTGGAAAAAAGTAGAAAAAAGTAACGAAAATGTAGACAGAAAACGCTCAAATGGACTTAAATTACAATTAAAGCAGGCAAATGGCGTTGCTAATAATACATACATATGTATGTGAAATATATGTTGCACAACTATGTTGCAACGCGCGGCTTTGTGCCAGCAAATCTAAAATACTGTAACGGAACAAAAACTGCAACAGAGTTTGGATATAAAATTAAAAAAAAAAGCATTTCTAGAGCACTCAACAAACTCACTTCGAGAAGCAACGTTTTATTTTGATTACACTTTTCGGCGACTTTGCCAACACTGTCTCATACAAACAGCGCCGCCGCGTACTGCACAGCATCCAAAATTTTCATACTTAACAGCAGCAACAGCAACAAATAAAGGGTGCCAAAGATGCAGCAGCAGCACCGTGCCACCGACTCGCCACAAAAACTGTCCAAACTATCAGATATAATATTGAGATATGCCAGTCATGAACGCGATGGCCAGATACTACTAAAGGCGCACTCATAAAGGCGCACAAATCTACTAACATTCATACGTACATACATATTTTATGCTCTGCTCAAGTCGCAGTCGTATTCGTGTTTGCGAAGGTAAGCTCTCCTCCAAGCCAAGTCGTCGTAGCAAATCTCACAATAAACGTTAAGTACAATACAATACTAGAATACAATAATAAAAATGAGAACAGAAAGGAATAAAAAAAAATAAAAATTAAAAATAAAAATAAAAATAAAAAATAAAAATAAAATAAAAATAATTAAAAAGAAAAAGAAAAACACTTCAACAGCGTAATAATGAAAATTCAGAAAACAGTAATATATACATACATATGTATGTGAGTATGCATATAGCAAATAACAGGCGAGAGCATACCCATAGTATTGCTGCCTGCCAGCACGGCGAAGTGTAAAACGTGTGACTTTTGTATGCATGTGCGCTCCCTACACACACACAAAAATTCTACCCACAAGTAAACGGCAAAATGCACGTACGCGCTTACAAAGTTCTTGACATATGCACATATGTATGTACTCGTACATAAATATGTATAATCTTATGTGGACTTATGCTCATTCAAGTTGAAAAACAATTTATTAACACAACAATATATGATACATACATACATACGTCCATTTGTATAGCCATATTTATGTGGGCATCTTTATACATATATATATATATATATATATATACATATATATTGTATAAATATCATTTTGGTGGATACTCATAGCATGGTGTTTAGTTGTTGTTGCTGGCTCGCTGACTTATCAGTTGTATATCGGTTAAATTCTGGTGTATATGCATGCATGTATGCCTGTGTGTTTAGTAGAATTTATGCTCCACTCTAAAGCGCTCTCATTCTCTCTATATGTTTTTTTGTACATTTTTGCTGGCTTTTCTTTGGTGACCATTATTGTGTTGTGCTCAGAACTTGTTTGCTGACAGCGGGAGAAAAGATTTCTCTTCTCTCTTGCTTTGGGTTTTTTTTGCTTTGTACACTGAGAATATTAGTTTGGCCAGCATCAGAGATTCCACTTCTGACTTTTTTTGTTATTTGTTTGCGTTTTACATTTTACAGCAATTTTAGTAAGATTACATAATACACTACTTCTGATTTTTTTGTTTTTCAGTTTATGGTCTACACTTCCCGAAGAATTTGATTTTAAGGTCATATTAAAAATCTATATTTTTTCTTAACTTTTTCCTATCCCAAGAGTTAAGTTTGACATTATAAACAAATTCAGCGTACTGTTGTTTGCTTTCCTAAATTCAACTTTGCTCCTTTCCATGGTTTGGCATATCCCATTTTGGATTTTCACTAGTTTTTTTTTAACACTCTCGAGAACTAAGTTCCTTTGTTATTGTCAGTTTCCACTTTCCACTTTGTTTTCCCATATTAAATGCGTAGAAAATTAAACTAGCTGTTTCTTCCTAATGGAACCCAAGGTCTTTCTGCAATATTCTTTATATATTTTTATGGAGGGGTTAGGCGGGTTTCAGATGTTAAAAAAGGAATTTTCACAATTTTTTAATGTATAAAATCATATATTTCATTCAAACAATTCACCATATCGAAGATACATATTTCAACCGTATTTTGTGAAATTTTTATTCAAAAGTTCCGAAAACTCAGCCGTTGGTACCTTATTTCCCTTGACGTTTCAAAAGAAAATGCTCTCGCCGCGGACAGTAAAACTCATTATTGGTTCATCTAAAATAAAAAAAAAAACCAAATGTATTTCGTTAGTACGTAGATAAATCTCTTTATTGGATGAAAGAGAAAACAAAAAATTTAAAATTTGAATTTTTTGACAGAATTTGAATAAAAAAACACATTTTTGGATCAAATTTTCGCCATGCATTGGTTCGAAAAAATTAGTTGTAATAAAAAAAAACCTTCGTTCAATGACTGCACAATGTTATTACAAAGATGTGTGCCAAATTTGAACAAAATCGCTTTATAAATTTTCGAGAAATTGTGTCCATCGACTTAAAAAATTGAGTTTTGAGATAAACGCGTTTAAAGTTTCAAATTGACACAGACATGACCTGATGGGCGGAACTTACAAAGAGTCAATCTCTTAGAATTTTACTCCGTTCGATTTGAAATTTTAGGAGAATATTTCAAACATATTCTACAATTTAATGAGACCAAAAAAATATCGATTTTTTTTTTAATTTTCAAACCCATCTAACCCCTTAAAAGAACTATCATAGGCAACTTGGTATGTAGGGATATCCTCAAGCTCTCCGTGATTGTATTTTTGGAGTAATACTAATTTATCTGTAGCTTAACTGTTTTTGTTATTCTTATTTTGATAATTCTTTTCCAGTGTCCCAAGAAAGTTTCCTTTAAAACTTGCTGTACTTCAGCTATGTGATTCATTTTTTTTAGATACTCAGACATCCTTGTAACTCTACTGTAGGTCCTCTGTTCGCCGTTGTTCTCTCAGAGTGTGCTACCAAAGATGACTAGATACAAAACTCTCTAAAATGTAGATAAATGCGTTCCTCGATTATTTTTTGTGTGCTGGTAACAAAGCGAAATGAAGAATTTTTGAACAGCTGAAGGTAAACAAGCCTTAGTACCACTTAGTCAATAATGAAACGCATCATTTTTCATCAGAAAACCATTTTAGGGTATCAATAAATTTTCATTAAGCACGCTAAATTTGTATGTTAAAATTAAGAACAAATGTTTTTTGTACTTATTAAAGTCAAATATTTTTCAAACACAGCTGTAAATGTGCAAAAATATTCGTTATTACAATTCTTTATTATCAAAAAAGGCCCAAAAAATTTTCAGAAATCCAAAAGCGAAACTTTTTCATCGCAGTGGCACGGTTCGGAAATGTTATAAAATATGTGGATTTTCAGAGCGCTCTCACGAGATGAAAAGTTTCATATCTAGTCATCTTTCTTTGCTACACCACTCATAGCTCTTACATTCTGAGTAACCTGAATCTAAAATAATTTTTTTTCGAAATATACAATAAAAGACGGTAATTCATTGGGGTCCACTCAAAAGCTTTATTTGAATTATTACTATATCTTTCATGAATATGAAATGGTATATTAACTTTAATTCAGAGTATGTAATTACCAGAAGAAGAAGAAATAGACCCACCAAAATTTATACCGATCATATTAGAGCGACGACCAAAGTTGATTTAGCCACGCCCGTCTGTCTATCTGTCCGTCTGAGGGTGTGGATATTTCAACCAATCTTTTATATTTAAATGCTATTTTTTTGGAACAGGCCAGACCATACCACTACAACATTTATACGACTGATTTTATGGATTTGAGGTTTTCGGTCATAAATCTGTCAAAAACAAATCTAAAAAGTGAAATTTAATATTGTAAACACGTAAATTCAAATAAATATTGACCCCGAAAAACATCGAAATCGGACGACTATGTCATATATTCACTATATGATCGATTTGTTCAGATATGAGATATTTTCGTCAAAATCCGTCAAAAAACAAAAGCATGAAATTTGATTTTTAAAAAATTTAAATTTAAATATTCCCACTAAAAATCATCACAATAGAACTTTGCTATTTGAAATAAATTGCATATATTTATGAAAGGTGTAAAGGCTTCCGCATGTCCAAAGACAACAGTTCTTTCTTATTTACTTTTCATTTTAATGCTGAGATTTTATCGCTCTACTTGAGTAATGCCATTTGTCTAAACTATACCCTTCGTGATGCTACCTTTTGTTACCACGATTTTGAAAGTCGTATATAGCAAGAGTAGAAAAGTCAAAAATGTGAAATTTATATAAAGGTATTCGGTAGTAGGAAAAAGAGAACCAATTCGCAGGAAAAAGTATTTAATACTGAATTAAATTTAAATGGAACTACTAGTGTACCTTTTCGGTTATTTCAAGCATGTCACAGCCTCTATTCGTCCATGCAGCTTAATTTCTGAGTTCCATTTTAATAGCCGATAGCATTGCGCTCTACCTCTCGGAAGGCCATGGCAATTTTTTTAATTGCGGTCGCCCCTCGGCAGAGAATATTCGCCTTTTCTAGTGTGTTTCTTACATGAAAATAAACAAAAATCCATCGAGCGTTCGGAGTCAGCTTGGAAAAATTGTAGATCAATCCATTTGTTGGAAAAAAACATCAAGGAGCACACCACAAATTGGAGGAGCTCGGCCGAAAATCGCTTCAGCGGTTACAAAACGCCAACTATATACATACATAGTCGTCGGCATGCATAAAAAGAAGGCAAGCGAGGCTTTTCACGCTCTCAGTGTTCGGATTCATTTGGAAGTTCTTCTTGACGATATTAGCTACCATTTAAATCGAGCTTAAGATTATTGAAAAAAAGGTTGTCTAAACTTTTCTATTTTGATAACTTTTTTCGCACTGTGTACTTTGTTTACTTTGCAACCAGCTCTCTCCCCAATGCCAACCTCTTTTTTTTAATATTGTACTCTCATTCTCACTCTCTTACTCTCTCCTGCTGTAGTGCTCCCAACCAACTAAAAGCAAAAAGAAAAAACATTTTTTACATTCTCTGCAATGAATAACCGAATTCAGCACAATGAACCGACCGAACGACCGGCCTATGTAGCTGCGGGCTGGTTGACTCTAGCTTCGGAACCCAACAATTACCTGATGTTGTTTTTGGTGTTTTTGTCATGCTTGCTTGCTTGCTTGCCTGTTTGTTGTATCTGTTCTGTTGGCTGCTCTATGCTCTTGTGCAACAACAAAAATACAGAAAATACTTTAAAATTGTATTTGTTGGCTGGCTGAGGTCTGTTGTGCTGCCTGGCCGATGAGAATTCATACGATTTGTTGTGCTGTTGAGATTTTTGTGCTGCCTGTTGCATTCAGTACCTGATATGTTGTACGTGTGATATGACATATCTACCGGTTCATTTTTGCTTCGTTGAATTTTTTCTCGAGGATCTGTCGTGTACGGTTTATTTGATGAAGTCGAAGAAATTGATTTGATATAATTTTATGAATAATAACAAAAATTTTATTTTGTGTGAAAATAATAGCAAAAAAGAAGAAGAAGAAGAAAAAACCGTTTAAAGATGATAAAAAAAATTTATCGATATATTATGCGATAATTTAACATAACTTATGCGCTCCTCAAAGCAAGGAAATAAATTTCGTATTTTTATTGAGTGCTATTTTTTTGACTAAAGCGAAGATAGAGTAAATAAATATTTTTACATTTTCTAAATAAATATTTGTAACACACACTGCAGTTACGCTGTCTTGTTTAACTGTGTGTCTGCGTGTAGCGTAAATGCACGAATTCTCTAGAGTTCATTGAAATGGATATTTTTTCGTCGTGTTTTTATCAGTTTTTGATACACAAAAAAAAAAGTGCGAAGCGAGTTGACAGCTTTTGTTTTGTGTGGGCTTTGCGTGTAGTTGGTATATGTATGTGTTTCACGCTAATCGTTAACAACAACAAATTGTTAAATATTGTCTACATATAATAAATATAAAAATAAATAGAAAATACATACAAACATATGTACATCGTCACACGAATTCATATTACAAAACAAATAAATTGTGAATGAATTGTAAAGGAAATACCAACATTTTTGTGGCTTAAGACTAAACTTAAAACAAGAAGAAGAAGAAGTAGACATAGATAAAAAATATTTAAGCACAATAAACACTACTACTGGTGGTGTGTGTAGGCCGCGCAGCACGAGTGCCGCCATTAACTCCACTGGGATTAAATTTCACCTGATTTGTATCGTCACCTTTCGCCTATAATTAAACTCAAACGTGATCACGCGCTCACACCACACTACGAAAAGCATTAACGAAATTGCAAAAGACAAAAGAAACAACAACAACATTATATATATATAAATAAAAAATCAACAAAACAACACACTGTCATCCTCTTGCGGACATCCATCAGCCGCCAAACGCATCAAAAAAAGGCGACCTCAAAGCTGTGCAAGCGCGCAAAGCGGCAAGGAAGTAGAAGAGAACGCAGGAAAGCCTGCGCTGCGCCAAGAAGGTGTAAAAACAAAAAAATAACAACACAAAAAGCACACATCCAAGGCGTTTGAGGAAGCTCCAGACATAAGTGGGGTATAACAGATTTGCGCATAAGACCCATAATTTTAAAGACGCCATACAAAGCGGCGTCGACCTTCCAACGTCGCGCATACATACGTACATAAATAAAAAAGAAAGCCTGCTGCAAGAAGGACGCTTGCAGCAACACCAACACACAACGGCGTCGCGTTGCAGCCACTTGCAAACGGCGATCTTTTCGTTAGCGGTCAAACAACAACAACAAAAACTGAAAGAAAGAAAACAACAACAAAAAACCTTGTTTTCATTTTGGTGCAGCATATACGAGTGCATAACTGACATTCGTTTGTACGCGCGCCAGTTACCCAGCATCAACATAGGCTGTCGCCAGTCGTATTACAATTATTATTGTGTTGTTGTTGTTGTTGCGCTCTTATTATACTGCTGACTCGCTATTGTTGATCACTTTTAAGCCTGTCTTCTTCTGCGCCAGCATACGAAACTACCTTTTGCACGTCGTTCAAGCAAACAGGCAGGCAGGCAAGCAGCAGGCAACAGGCAAGTAAGCCGCCAGGAACGGTCAGTCAGTCGGACAGACATATTTATTTATGAGCACAATTCTCGTATTTTAAACGGTGGCGACGATCTTCCTCGTTGCACTACGCCTGTAACTATTCAACACACACACACACACACAAAAATACAAAAATAACAAAAGCAACAAAAACAATACATTCGCTGCTCATGCAACCAGCATAAGTGTTATTGCCCAACCAAATTGTTATTGTTGGTGTTGTTGTGTTAAGATTTGTTTTGAACGTCGACATTCGGCGAAGGTGAAGCGGCAGCAGCAGCAGCAGCAGCTTAGTTAACGCTTGAAAAAATAAAAACAAAGTTTGACGCGAAGGAGCAGCAAAAAAGGAATTGGAGAGTAGACACAGGGTAGAACGAATCATTGTTGTTCTTCTCGTTGTTGTTGTTGTTGGTGCGGTTGCATAGTCTTTATAAAAGATTTGTAAGGCCTTTAACGTTGAAGGCGAGCGATCTCGCGGTGAAATCTCAAGACAGTCGAAGGAGCAGCAGCAGCAGTCGCAGACACAACCGTCAGCAATGGCGCCGAAATCCAGAAAGAAGAAGGCACATGGTAAATAATAATAATAAATTTTAATCTGTTTTTATGCCCTTTTCGTTTAAAGCAGAAAAAAATATGTATGTATTTTTGCTAGATTTTTAGTTGTTTTATTTTGTGTTTAGAGTTTTCTTACTTATTAATGTTTTTGCGGTTATTCTTCTGAGTTTGTCAAGATTTTCGGTTTAATTTGTGTTCTCTTTTTCATTTTTCTTCGCTTTTTTTATGTACGTAATTTTTGGCATTTATTGTCATTTCATATTTCGTTTATAATTATGAGATTCCTCGTCAGGTTGTTCAAAAATTCAAACAAAATTTTTATATATTTTTTGTTTGAAAATGACTTGTCGGGAATTTTCCCCTCTCTCTTGTAGACACAAAGCATTTTTGTACCTTTCGACAGTCATTGTTTTTGTCCTTTTATGCCATGCTTTATTAGATTCGAACATCTCAGCTGAGTTCTCTAAAGATTGGCAAATTTCATAAAAATTTCGGTTTTCATCCAGTAAAAGCTGATAGTTCAAGAAAACATTATTCTGATCATTTGAAGCAGGCTTTGGTATTCGAAGTCGGATTTTTGAGTTAGTATGTCAGGCAGGCAGCATTAAGAGTCCTAGAATCTGTCACACTAAATCCAAAACATGTAGAAAAATACCACAACCCATTAAACGTGATGGCTAGCAGTCCTTTCTGTGCATAGTATGGCTGCCAGAACATATTCACATATCAGTTAATGAGACAACGGACGAGTTTGCAAGGAAGAACATTTTCCTTCCACTTTAACTATCATGAAATAGACTGTGTATCGCTCTCCACTTCTAAACTCACTATAAGGGATTTATTCAACGTAGACGCAAGTCAAGTGTCAATTGTTGCTATATGACTAGAGTAATGTGGCCGAAATGGAATGTAGGAAGCGTCCAACAGTAGTCCGTCATCTTCCCGGATATCTTATTTCCATCCTTTAATATCATTTGTTTGTAGTTGGAATCTGTAAAACATTTCATCCCTGACCTTAAATGATCGATCCGCCCTTCTCTTTGAGGGTCCGTCATGATTGCAATGAGTTATGAATCAGCCAAAACTCCTTCCTTCAACCTTGTCTCTGAGAGATTGTAAACTTTGTTATTATACTACTGTAGTTGAAGCAATTTCCCTCCCTCTTGGAAGTGACTGTTCAAATTGCTTTATCAATCTCAGTTATTTAGTAGAAAAGCTTTATTAGGAGGCATTAAAGCTTCATATAGGATATTTTTTTCTCCAAAGTTAATTTTTCTCGGAGGCCAACACTTTTTCACCCAGTGATTTTTGCAGTCTCTACTTTCCCATAGGTACAAAAAGCTGATGAACCCAGATTGTTGTCTGAGATTAGGTTAGATGAGGTTAGATGGAAGTGACTGATCCTAAGAAAATCCCACATAGACACTTAAGGCACATTCCTTGTGATGCAATAAAGAGTAAAAATATCCTGTATGGTAGACCACCTTTCACTCAATAAATGGCTTCGTGCATATGCGATCCGGCAATTGTCATTCTATGTCTCGTAAGCGTAAGACAACTCATAAGAAAGTGCATAGAGGATTCCATAGCTAAAATACTTACCGTGTGATTTCCCGTGGCTCACTGTATTCAAAGCTCGTTAAAGCCGAATGACTGATTATCTGAATAAATATTAGCCTATCTAAGGGAAACCACACTTGGAAGTAGTGTGTCCACGCCTTCACGGCTATTTCTTCTTGAGAAAGAATACAATGATCTGATAAATTCTCGACAAGAAAACTTTCGCATCGGCCTTTGAACGGTAGGAAGTGAACCAAGCGAAGGGTACTTCTGGCAACAATTAGTTCCTGCTTTTGAACCTTGATCCAAGACACTAGACGATTGCATATTGGTGCATGAAATTGATTGCTTCCGTTCCGTAAATTTTACTTTTTCTAGATTACCCGGAGTTTTTTGTGTGTATTTTTCAGTTTTCAGAACACAATCCTCAGAAAATAGATGAAAACATGCAGACTTTTCTGCTTTTGAAAATTGAAATAGTTTTAATTTTTTGTCAGATCGCCTTGAAAAATATTATTCAAAAATGGATATTATTTTTTAATTTTTCTTAATGATAGTTTGAGTACCGTTATACCACTAAACAATCTGTATTTTCAAAACACTTACTGTTAATGGTTCCCTACATTTTTAAAGAAAAAAAAAAAAAACAGAAAATTCAAACGTCGGATCCTCTTGGAACTTTTCAAGAGCCCGTAGAGCGAAGCGATGTTGCTAGGGAAGGTCGAGTGGCTTCAGTTCTTGCACAAGCTGTATTTTGTACGCTTTCAATTTAAGATCTCGATGTAAAATGCGCCAAATCGTTCCATACGTCAGTCCGAGTTGTTGCGAAAGGCGGCGAATCGACTCTCCACGGTCTCCATGGTACAATCTCAGCGACGGCTGCTATATTTTCTTCACTGCGTGCTGGACATGGTCTATTCGGTTGAATATTATTCAATAATGAATGCTCTCAAGATGGGTGATGGTGTTGCGAATAGTACGCTCAGTATGCCGATTATGTTGACGATAAGTTTAGCAAAGCGAGCGAAACACATTCTTTACAGAACGTGAATTTGCGGAATAAAGTTGAATAATTCTTGAACGTTGTTCAGGCATAAGTCTTTCCATGATGAAATGCCAAAAAAATACTGAACAAAAATAAAATGGAAGCTAGATCTGTCAAAAACAGGCTATTAAAAAAAGACCTCTACTTGGCTCACCTCTTAGTTGATTTATAAAGCTACTTTGACTTTTCGTTGCAAATATTTTGTTATATATATATATTTTTGTTAGTTTTTTTTTTTTAATATTCAATTCTTTTGAGGGAAATTTTTTTAATTGAATTTTTTTAATGATATTTCTTTTTAATTTGAAGTTCAATTATTCCAAATGAAATTATAATAATTCAATAAAATGAAGCATCACTAACTGCACTGCGAGCAGCTCGATTACCGCTCGGTACTCGCTCATTGCTCAACTGCTCGGCAGAACAAAAAAAATTTAATTTTGTTTGTCAAAGTTTCTTTGGCGTTTCAATGATTTTTTCGCTTTCTATAAATAAATTAAAATTAATAAAAAAAAAGTTTTGAGAATAAAGTCAAAGTGTTTGTCAAAATACTGGAAATGCTTGTGCTCGAATCGAAAATTTTTCGAGTAGTGAGCAATTAACAGGTGTGCGAGTGCTCGTTGTTCGAATGCTCGCACTGCTTGAAAATGTTTGAGCAAAATCTGGAGCTTTATAACATGCATAAACCGATTTACAAAAGAAATGTATTTCATTAAAAAAAGAAGTAATAAAAAAAAAAGAAATAAAAATTAGTAAATAAAAAGTAATTTAAAAAAATAAAAAAAAATAAAAATAAATATTAAATGATTAAAAAATAAAAATAAAACTAAACTACCAACTACATATCAAAGCCAATAATCTTGTGCACCACCGGTGAATGTTAAATTAAATGAATAATACCCATAAAATACTCGAACGAAAAGGGCAACAGAGATACTCAATAAAAAACACAATTGGACATTTTTTTTTAGAATTTTTTTTTACTTATTTTCAAACGAATAAATCGCTTAGAGCATTTCAACAACAACAAAAAAAAAATAAAAAATAAAAATAAAATAAAAAAGTCATCACAAGCCAGTACAAAAGAAAATCGAGTGAAAGGAAAATAGCAAGCTGCACAACCACATAAAGGAGTAGCATAAGAGGGCGAGAAGAAAAGCTATCGAAATAATACCAAAACAAATGCACAATCAAAACCATTATACGAATTGACAGGCATTTTCGTTATACACTTCACATACAATTTTAAATATATGAAAATAACAATAAAAAATATGTTCAATACTTTAACTGGTTAAGTTAAGCAATTCTAAATTTATAACTCGATTTGTTATGGTCGTGCGGCGCATGAAAAAAAAAACTCTTAAAGTGACCGCAGATTGTGAAGGAATATAGAAAGGCGTTTGGGATTTTCTTTAACAATGTCTAAAGTTTTTATTTCTATTGACTTTTTTCTCTTGGTTTTGGCATTATTTGGAGCACTTTTGTTCTACATTTTTTTACAATTTTATTTTATTTTTTATTTTTTTATAGATTTTTTCGGTTTATAGATTATACATTATTTTATGACAGCCTTTATATCAGATTTTTTTTGTTTTTTTTTTTTTGTATTGATAAAGAATATTCAATAACGCTTTTAACTAGCGCGACACACTTATGTATGTACATATGAATGCATATCACTAACACTTAATAATGCCTATCACATACAAAAATTTCCATTGTCCAAAAAAAATTTTTTTTTAAATAAATGTCATTTGACACCATACAATATCGCTAAAATCAAACTCAGATTTTTTTTTTTAGTTTTTTTTCACACACTATTGTTATCGATATGTGTAGTTGTACTTATTAAAAGAAGAAGAAGAAAAATGAAAAATAATAAACTCTCGTCCTTTCCCAACATTTACCATCCATCATACATATGTACGTACAAACATATGAATAAAATATTTTGCTTTACAAAGTGCCATTTCTTGTACTTATTTGTATGTTACTCATGTTACACACGCTCGTTTGCGTTCTCACTCACTTTACTCGAGTCTCGATCAGTCTCGTCCGATCGCTCGCCAACACGGCTCGCCATTGAGATCGTACGATATTGATAAATTGAAATGCGTGTTTTGTTATAACAACGAACACATCCTGTTCTTCTTCTTCTTCTTCTTCTGTTGCATAGCACACATTCTGTTTGTGTTATTCGAACGTAATGTTGTACATGGTTCTACAAATATTTGTATACAATGAGAATTTGTAAATTTCAATATTTAAATTTTTGAGTTGTCAAGTCAGGATCCAGCTGTAGAGATTGAATTGTTGGAATTTTCTGATTGTTGGAAACATTTTTCTTTAATTTTTTCTTGATTTGTTGTAATTTTTTTTTATTAGTGTCTCACTCTTCAAAATACATACAGTGGCGGACAAAAGCCTACATACACCCCCTGTTTTTGAAAGTCCAAAAGGTTTAAGGCGTAAATCCAACATTGGTAAAAGTCTACATACAGTACATACATAACTTATCACAGCGCAAAAACTTTGGTTAATATCAGGTAACCTGATCTTTTCAGTATTTAGTTGGTTCACCATTCGCATCAATAACATTTTGAAGCCGTCGTGGCATCGAAGCTTCGAAATTTATCAACTCTGAGGGAGTATTACTGTCACAAGCTTCAATAAGCCGTTCTTTGGGCAATGCTAAGCTGGAAATCTGATTTTTTTTTTCTAATTTTTCGCTCAAAAATCTCTCAAACATATTCAATAACATTCAAACCTGGACTTTCAGGTGGCATGTGTAGTTGCTTTGGAGCATAATAAAGCACCGAAGGCTTCAGATCAGCTTCCCACAATGACTTGTATTTCAACCGATTCATATTACCTTCAATAAAAACAAACCCCTGTGGGTTAGGGGTTCAAGAATTTACCTGCGGTAATGCATTCCTGTCGTAAGAGGCGATTAAAATCTTTATATCGGAACGACCCGGATTTTCATCCAGCCAAGGGCTGTCACTCCCATAATATTCCCCGGAACGTCATTTGGGGAATTTTCTGCGGTTACAACAACAACAACAACAACAACAACAACAACAACAACAACAACAACACCCTCAATAAAAACCAGCTTTCCAACTCCAGATGTCGCAACCGCTCCCCAAACTATTACGTTGCCGCCACCATGTTTCACTGTTGGTACTATATGTTAGGCGTCAAGTGCAGTGTTTTCTTTTCTCCAAATTTTTGCTTTTCCATCGCTGCCGAATATATTACACAATATATATATTGAACTTCGGTCGCAGTCTGTAAACAAGACTTTTTGCCAAAAATCCATTCCCTTGTCTAAATGTGCTTCAGCGCACTTTAAGCGAAGTTTACGATTTTTTTTTTTTTCAGAAATAAGAGGCTTCTTACCAGGGGTTCTGCTGTGGAAGCCGTTATCGTCCAGAGCTCTTCGAATTATTCTTAAATGGACACACTTTCTTGATGAGTTTGTGATGTTTTGGAACAGTAATTAAAGGATCATCATTCATTTCCTGCAGAATAAAACTGATGACTTCGAGTTCGGCTTATTTTCGTTGAATCCCTTTTTTCAAAATTTTTTACAATGGTCTGTACTGTTGGCCGACTTAAGTTTCCCTTTTCTGCACTGAATAACCAAGTTTCTTACGTCAATGGATATTTCTTTTCGCGGAGCCATTGCTGATGCTAATGAGCTTAAACCACAACTAAATTCAATGCTAGCAAGTTAGAAAAAAAAATATTAAAAAAATAGTAAAAATAAGGGTACCTAACCGCCATAACAACACAGCACATGTTGTTGTTGTTGTTGTAGCCGCAGAATATTCTCCAAATGGGGCTTCAGGGAACATTGCGGGAGTGACAGTCCTTGGCCGGATAAAAATCCGGGTCGTTCCGATATAAAGACCCGACTGTCGCGGGAACTATGGATTTTAGTCGGCTCTTACGACAGGCATGCCTTTCCGCGTGTAAATTCTTGAACCCCTAACCCGCAGAGGGGACAACACGGCACATCGACATAACTGCTAGTAAACCCGTGGTGTATGTAGACTTTTGTCAAGATAATTTCTGCGTTTTTTTCACCATAATTGTTGTATTTTATGTTAGAGAATGGATTTGTTTCGATACATGTGATTAGAAAAGGATTTAAAATAAAACTGTAAACCTACATTTTTCAGCAAAGTGATAGTACTTTCTACACAACGAATACAGGTGCTGTACATATGTAGATTTTTGTTCGCCACTGTACATATATTCTTCCGTGAGAAATTCTAACCAACAAATTTATGTAATAATAATCCGACTTCAGGCAATTTTATTTAATCTTACTTTCTCTCCCTCGAACCAATGTCCTTCCATGTCTTAATAAGCTCTTAATTTTCTATAGTGGACCGCACAATTTACATAATATTTATTACTGACTTAAATAGCAAACATTTACAACAATATTTCTGTACATACATATGTATATATTTATTAGAGCTCCAGATACCCGGGTATCGAGCTCTGCGAGCAGCTCGATGCTCGCTCGATACTCGCTCGATACTCGCTCATTGCTCAACTGCTCAGCAGAACAAACATTTTTAATTTTGTTTGTCAAATATTCTTTGGTGTTTCGATGATTTTTACACTTTGTATAAATAAATTTCAAATTATTAAAAAAAAGTTTTGAGAAAAAAGTCAAAATGTTTGTCAAAATACTCGAAATGCTCGTGCTCGGCTCGAAATTTTTTCGAGTAATGAGCAATGAGCAGCTGTGCGAGTGCTCGTTGTTGGAATGCTCACACAACTCGAAAATGTTTGAGCCAAATCTGGAACTCTAATATTTTTTAAAAACTTTCTGAATTTGTAAATTAAATGAATTCGATACACGAAAATACAAAACATGATAAATGACGCACCACATGTATAGTGAGTGTATAAATGATATCGATAATCGATAACCAACACCGGTACCGCTGCCGGGTGCTGCTTGCATTAGTACGAGTGCACACGTAGAATGCATTGTGTATTTTTAAATAACGGAAAAATTTCATAATTTAAGTATATAGAAAGAAAATATAATTAATTTTGTTATTATGAATTTGTAAATAAAGAAAAATATTATTTTACCGAAAAAAATTCAATATTATCTGCTAATAAAATCATTATTCTCATTTCTTTTTAGGTAAGTTACCAAAATGGAAATAATTTTAATTCAAAAAAAAAAAAAAAAAAAAGAATTGGGTAAGAATCTAAAATTTTATTGAGGGTAAAATAAATCTAACAAAATATTATATAAGGAGAATTATTAAAAACTAAAGTCGAAAATGAGAAAAATTTTATTTAAGTACTTTCTCTACTAATTAAAAGAAATATAGATAAACTAAATGGGAGACAACAAGAAAAGTAGTCATTGATAGTGCAAACTTTGCTGCTTTTAAACCACTTTTTTTTTTTTAATTAAAAAATTTTTTTTTTCTTCTGTTATAATTAAAATACTAACAAAATTGTATAAGTTAAATTTATTCTCATTTCTTTCTACATATATTGAAAAAAAAGCGCATTGCCAACTACTCATTCCATCTGTTTAACACACCAACTTTCTTATTTTACATTATATTCCGAAAAAAAAAAATGAAAAGGAAAAAAAAACGTAAAAAATCCAAAGGTGTTTCCAATTGTGTCATAAAAACGCGCCACAGGTGATCGCATCGACCGATATTCTCTCTCTCTCCCTCTCTCTTCTCCTTGTTTTTAATTGTACTCATCTCCCCGCAACGAAACATCATTTGCGCGCCACAGGTATTCACAATTGCATAAAAACCTGACAGCTGTGTGCAGCTAGACTCGTTTCATATTGTT
Organism: Neoceratitis asiatica; assembly: GCA_030068015.2. Classification (NCBI taxonomy): domain Eukaryota; kingdom Metazoa; phylum Arthropoda; class Insecta; order Diptera; family Tephritidae; genus Neoceratitis; species Neoceratitis asiatica. The sequence goes on from CM061524.1 coordinate 29,106,786, forward strand.
TACTACAGTCCCTTTTGTACGTAAAGAAAAAATCATAAGATTGAAAAATCTGTTCCGAAATGTCGTCACAGACATTTATGATATGCTGTTTGTAATTTATGACTCTTTTTTTTAAATGAAATTAAATGGATGGCTATATGTATTTTTTACTATTACAGCTGCATATTTTATAGTTTAAAATTTTTTTCGTTTTTTAATTACTAGATTTATACGTTTTCATTTAATTTTGTAAACAATTAAAGTTTTTAATACAAAACAAATACACTGGTATAGTGATTTATTGAGAAAAACTTTGAAATTCATTAAATTTGTAAAGAATAAAATTTTATTATTTAACTTTTTGTAATAATAATAAATTTGTTATATTTATAATGAATTATATCTAAAAAAAAAATGCTACGCCATCCACCCACCGCCTTTTTCAAACAGCATTTGCATACCACCTAATGTACTACTTTATCGAAGAAGTAATCGATAACATTTTACGTTACCATCCCAGCAACTATCACCACGTTTGTTGTAATAATTTTTTTATTTGGTGGATTGAACTCATTAAATTTTCAACACATTCTGTTGAGTGTATTTAATTATTAAAAATAATTAAGTTTTTAATGCTTGAAAAGCGTTTTAAGTTGTTTTTTTGAGAGTGAATTGTGCATTTTTCTTGCAAAGTATAAGAATTCATGATGTCAGCCAGTGTACTCTAATTCCTATTAGCTGCATTTAAATTGATTTAATTTATTTATAATTTAATTTTATTAAACTAATTTTATTTGTTAATTTTCGCCACATCTTATTCTAATTTTAATTTTTTTAGTTTAAACGCGACTACTTAAACGCTTATCGGCTTACACGCCAGGGTTTTTATAATTTTATTTAAAATATTTTTTAATTTTTATTCACAATTTCTTTTGTAATCTAATAAACGTACTAATCAATATGTTTATTTGTGATTCGAGACCAATTTTATGTGGTTCCAACCTTATGAAAGTTACAAAAAAAAAAAAAAAAAAGGCGGGCGCAGAATTTACAGTCGAATTTGTGTAGATTATTTTCCGGAAATGCGAACTTACTTTTAGCTTATCAAATAATAAATAATTTATGTTCTATTCAGGGTTTCCTTAACTATTTTTAATTTTTATTTTAATATTAATTTTGATATTATTTTCGGTATATCTGATTTACGACGTCGCAATCTTATCTAAAACCAAAAGCAAAAGATTGTAAAGAAAAGTGTAAGTGAGAAAAAATATCGATTTGTAAAAATGGTATATATGTGTGTGTTTACAAATACATACATATATATATATATATTTAGTATTCCAACATGCTTAAACTTGAGTTCATTTTTATTGAAAACAATAATTGCCGCTGGCGCTGTCTATGAATTTAACCGTCACAAGCTTCAACTATTTATTGCAATGTGTAGGAAAAAAATGTTGGTTACAAAAAAAATAAACAAAAAATTGTGTAAAAATTGAAAAACAAGCGAAAAACATGTACAGCAACATGCTTTTAAATATTTGCCATTTGTTGTTACTGTTAGAAAACACACATTTTTGAGCGTAAAAAATGTTGTGAGCGGCGGCGACATATGTATGTATACATATGTATATATAAAATAGTAGTTGAGTTAAAAACCAGCTGGTAAATACAGTTGGACTAACTGTTCAAATATTTTTATTTTTAAATTTTTAATAATTTTTTTAATTTTTTAAAAGTGTCTTTTTTTTTAAATATATTAGTGTGTGTGTAATGTATTAATGGGTGTGTGTATGTGTGTGTTTTCTATTCAAATTAATTTAATGCGTGTTATTCTAGGACAAACTCTAAAATGACAGGCTTTACCTCACATGCCTCACATTGCAAATTTATCGATAAATCGATATACTCTTACAAGCTGCTTTCTATCGCATCTGCAGCGGGCTTAGAAAAGGTGCTAATTTGTAGTTTGCCATTTTTTTTAAATATTTTTTAAACTTAATTATGTTAATTTCTATAGTTCTTCAAGTTCTTCAAGCATCCGCTCATAAATAAGAAATTAAAAAAAAAAATCAGAAAACAATCAAACATCATCACTCACACCGCACTCAAGTACTATGTAATTATATATTTTCTAAACGTTTTCTCATTTCCTACGTTTTGCAAATTTTAAAACGTTTTTTTTTTGCGTTTGCATTAAGTCGTCGTCGTCGTCATGTGTGCTGTCTTCCGTTGTGGCGACAACACTTGCCAAGCTTTTTCGCTTTTCAGCAGTTCACCCCTTACCTTACCACACTCGTGACATTTGTTTTTTTTTTATCTAAAAACAACAATATTTTTATCGTTTTTTTTTTTTTTTTTGTTATTTTTTTTTTGTTATAGCAGTAGCAATTTGCTGAAGTGACAATTCCATCCAGTTCGTCCGGCAGTTCGTGGCTAATAATGTCAACAAATTTCTACTGTCTGTCGGCTTGTCTGTCTGTCTGCCTACTTACCCGCATATATGTATGTATGTATGTTTGTTCGGTGTTGTATTTTCACCTTCGATTGTGTTATTATTGCTGTTGTAAGTTAAGTGAAGTGAAGTCATATAATTTGTCGTCATTATTAATGCTTAATCAGTAATTACCGCAAGCTCACTCACATACGCATAATTAATTGCGCTGAAAACGATTTTTTGTTGTTGTATGTACCTGTGCTTGCATGTGGGTACGAGGTATGTTCAAAGGAAAAGGTGAATCGAGAAGATGTTGATGATGACGACCGTCCTGGAGGTGCGACCACGTCAACACAAGCGAAGAAAACATCGAAACAGTGGGAAAAAAATGTTCCTATAAATCGTCGAATCACTATTGGGGAAGTTGCAGAGGATGTTGTTGGCATATCAATCGGCTCATGCCAATAAATTTTTTCGTATGTTTTAGGCATGAAACGTATGTTCCGAAATTGCTAAATTGTGAGCAAAGACAATGTCGCATTAGTATCGCTCAGGAGTTGTTGAATCACGTCAACAATGATCCGGGTTTGCTCAAACAGGTCATAACTGATGATGAATGGGTATATGGTTATGACGTCAAAACCAAGGCACAATCGTTCCAATGGAAGCTGACCCAGATGAGCAAAGACCGAAAAAGGCATGCGTAGTTCGATCACATCGGAAGGTTTTTCTCACTGTTCTTTTTTCATTACAATGGTGTGGTGCATCATGAGTTCCTGCCAAAAGGTCGTACAGTTAATACAGAATACTACAAGGAAGTTCTACAACGTTTGCGTGAAGCAATACGGCTCAAGCGATCGGAATTGTGGAAAAACACATCGTGGATTCTGCATCACGATAAGCACCAGCTCAGCTCACACATCAATGCTTATTCGTGATTTTTTTGGCCAAAAACAAAATCGTAATCATGCATCAACCACCGTATTCACCAGATTTGGCTCCCTTCAACTTTTTCCTATTCCCAAAACTAAAAAACTAATGAACGGTTTTCCCACAATTGATGAGATCAAGTCAGAATCGACGAAAGAGCTGATGGCCATATCTAAAAGCGCATTCAGATGTGCTTCGAGGATTAGAAAAAGCGTTGGGAAAAGTGTATTATAACCGAGGCGAATTACTTTGAAGGGGACAAAGTAGATATTGATAAATAAATAATTACTTTTCAAAAAATTCAAAATTCACCTTTTCCCTTGAAGACACCTCGTATGGGTGATTAAAAATACGCGCACAGCAAAATAAATCAATTTTCGAGTTGTATGTGCAATTATTTGGGCAAAAAAATTAAAATAAAAAAAATCGAAAAAAATTAATTTGCTTTTGTGCGAAAATTATTTACGCTTTAATATGTTTATTCATCATTTTTTTTTTTTGCTTTTCCCTCGTTTTGTGCGTATTTCGCATATTTTTTCAACTCAAATAAACGCTGTGTTTACTATTTTTCAGAGTTCATTGTCTTTTATTGGACGCAGAAAGAAAAAAATGGAAAAGAAGAAGAAGAAGAAGAAGAAAATTTAATTATTGCAAGCAGCATTTTTCGTTTGTGGCTGAGTTTAAATATATATAATTTTTCCAAATTCAACAGTGTTTTATGTAAAAAAATAATAGCAAACACTGCATTATCGATCTTTATAAGTGCCTACATGTGGTGCATTTTGCTTGAGTTCTCAACCTAAGCGTTTAAGGTTGAAGTCACTTTTGTATAACGGCAGTTTCAATTGCATTTTTTTATTGTATTTTGTAAGCATTATGAAGCGTTCCGTTGCTTGCTTGCTACTCCTAGTTGCAGCCAGTAACTCCTTTCCGGCCCAGGCTCAAAGACAAGTGTACACCGAAGATGACGGCGTCCTAGTGTTGACTACAAATAATTTCAAGCGTGTTTTGGATGCGAATAAATCAGTTTTAGTCAATTTTTACGCGCCCTGGTGTGGTGCTTCACAAGCGCTTGCACCGGAATACGCTAAAGCTGCACAGTTGCTGGCAAGCGCACAATCACCCGTCAAATTGGCTAAAGTCGATGTCACAGCTGAACCGTATCTGGATGAACTGTTCCGTTTGCGTCAGTATCCGACGTTGATGCTCTTCCGTAACGGTGCGCTCTACGAATACAACAGCGGTCATCGGGCATATGATATTATTTCGTGGCTTAACGCATTACAATGAATTACAATAAAATTTACTAATAAAGGCAATTTTAAAATATATTAGTAAAAAAAAATGAGTTTGCGTTTACATCTTTCTTTTCAAGAAATTTAGTTTTGTCTACACTAATTTATTTTATTTTTTTTTAATTTTATTTTTTAATATTTATTTGATTTGTTTATTTTAATTTTTTCATTTTAATTTTTTTTAATTAAAAAAATTTTCTTAATTTATTTTTTACTTTAATAATTTTCTTAAATTTTTTATATTTTTATTCTTTTTGTTATTTTGTAATTTTTAAATTATTTATTAATTTATTTAATTTTGAGTTTTTTTTTTTAATAAAAACACTAATTTATTTTAATTTGTTTTAAATTAAAATTAATTCTAATTTGATTTGTTTTATTTTAATTTTTTTAAATTTAAAATTTCCAAATTTTTAATTGTAATTTTTACTTATATTTAAATTTTTAATTTGTTAATTTTTAAAATTTTTTGTGTTTTGTCAGCACTAATTTATATTAATTTTATTTAATTATTTTCTTTAATTTATTTTAATTTATTTTCTTAAATTTTTACTTTATTAATTTTCTTTAATTTTTATACATATTTTTGTATTTTGTAATTCTCAAATTGTTTATTTATTTATTTTTTATTACTTTTTAATTATTTTCTTAAAAAGCAACACTTATTTTTTTAATTTGTTTTAAATTAAATTAAATTCTAATTTTAGTTTTTTATTTTATTTTTTTTTTAATTTTTTTTTTAATTTTTTAATTTTAATTTTTACTTATTTTTAAATTATTACTTTGTTAATTTTTAAATTTTGTTTTTTGTTTTTTCAGCACTAATTTATATTAATTTTATTTAATTATTTTCTTTAATTTATTTTAATTTTTTTCTTAAATTTTTACTTTATTAATTTTCTTTAATTTTTATATATTTTTTTGTATTTTGTAATTTTTAAATTAATTAATTAAATTATTTTTTATTAATTTTTAATTATTTTCTTAATAAACAACACTTATTTATTTTAATTTGTTTTAAATTAAGTAAAATTCTAATTTGATTTTTTAATTTTTTAATTATAATTTTTACATATTTTTAAATTTTTACTTTTTTAATTTTTTATTTTTTTTTGTTTTGTCAGCACTAATTTATTTTAATTTAATTTAATTTTTTTCTTTATTTTTTTTACTTTTTATCTTAAATTTTTACTTTATTAATTTTCTTTAATTTTTATATATTTTTTTGTATTTTGTAATTTTGTCAGCACTAATTTATATTAATTTTTTTTAAATTATTTTATTTATTTTTTTAATTTTTTATCTTAAATTTTTATTTTATTAATCTTCTTTAATTTTTTATATTTTTTTTTGTATTTTGTAATTTTTAAATTATTTATTTATTTATTTTTTTATTTATTTTTAATTATTTTCTTAATAACCAACACTTATTTATTTTAATTTGTTTTAAAATAAATAAAATTCTAATTTGATTTTTTAATTTAATTTTTTTTTTTTTTTAATTTAATTTTTAAATTTAATTTTTACTTAGTTTTAAATTTTTGCAATGTTAATTTTTTAATTTTGTTTTGTTTTGTCAGCACTAATTTATATTAATTTTTTTAATTTCATTATTTATTTTAATTTTATTTTTTATCTTAAATTTTTATTTTATTAATTTTCTTTGATTTTTTATATATTTTTTTGTATTTTGTAATTTTTAAGTTATTTATTTATTTATTTTTTATTATTTTTTTTTAATAAAAACACTAATTTATTTTATTTATTTTTTAATTTAATTTAATTTTTATTTGATTATTTTATTTTAATTTTTTTTATTTTTTTTAATTAAAAAAATTTTTTTTCATTTTTATTTATTTTTAAGTTTTTACTTTTTAATTTTCTTAAACTTTTTATATTTTTATATATATACATATTTTATTTTTATTTATTTTTTTATTTTTTTTATATATATATATTTTTTTAATAAACAGTTTTCATCTCATTTTCCATTGCAAAGAAATGTCCGAAAACATTCAGCGAATATGCCTTCCACCCGCTTGTGTGGTCCACATACACAATAATTGTCCAAATAAATCTGTAATACGAGCAATTCACGCGTTAATAAATACTATTTTGACAAAAACTGCCACCAGAGCTACTACTACTACCACTACTCATGTTCGTTAAGTGCATTGATTTCAATGACCATTTCAAGCAGCTTTAGCCGCTTCGTGTCCAAATCATGTGCTCTGGCTGACAATCAACGGCATTCGTACTCGTATGTCCATGCATGTGTTTGTGTGTGTGTGTGTGTGAATGTGAAGTGTGCCAGTCACTAACAGTTTGTATTTGATGATTTGATGAGTTGTTGCTATTTAACGATTTCCAGTTTGTGCTCTTTTTAATTATTTTAATTTTTTGTTGTTGTCTTTTTTGTACATTTGATATGTAATTTTTTCCCGGTCGTATGTGCTTGCAATTAAAATGAAGCGCACTAAGCTTTGGCTTAGCTAAAAAGTTCAATCGTCGCTTGGTAAAAATGTACATACATACATATGTACGCGAGTACAAATGAATGAATCAAGTAATTGCTTGACAGATTGACAGTCATGGGGCCAGCTGTCGCCAGTGTGAAGTGGCGGTGCACAAGCAAAAAAAAAGAAGAAGAAGAAAATTTGCAACTTTTTTTTGTTTATAATTTTTATTGTTGTTGTTATGGTTCGAAGCGTGATTATAGCGCATTAAATGGGTATTAAAATATTTTTGTATTTAATTTTTTTTTAAATTTTTTTTTTTAGCACCTATAAGGTGGTTTGAAAGCGTTGTAGTTGTTGTCGGCGGAAGGAGCCATGAATTTAAATTTATTTTAAATTTTTTGCAAATAGACATTGCTTGTTGGTACACAACAAATGTCGTGTAATGCACTTTTAATATCACTAAGGAAAAAAAGTTAACGTCAACCGGCAATAGTAATAGGTTGTAGCAGTTTTAATAGCTTAATTAAATATTTTTTTATTTACACATATGTACAAATGCGTAACTATATTTGTTGCAAAAAAATGTGTCGAGTTGAAAATAAGAAATTTAAAAAAAAATACTCCTAAAAAGCCTGACTTTTAAATTAAGCCATCGATAAGTCGATAACCACAAGTATATCAGCTGTGATGTGTTAACTCATTAGTAGTTATTACTATATATTGCACTTAAAGGTGTCGTTAGACCGTGCAATTTTCACGCCATTTTTATTTCCTTCGCGCATTTTCTTCTTCTTTGGCGTAGGCACCGCTTACACGATTATAGCCTCATCAACAATAGCGCGCCACTCGTTTTTTCTCTTTGCTGTTTGACGTCGGTTAGAAATACCAAGTGATACCAAAACGCTCTCCACCTGATCCTTCCGACGGTGTGGAGGTCTTCCTCTTCCTCTGCTTCCACCAACGGGTACACTCCATCGAATACTTTCAAAGCTGGAACCGCTTTCATCCATTCGGACGACATGACCTAGCCAGCGTAGCCACTGTCTCTTGATTCGCTGAACTATATCAATGTCGTTGTATAGCTCGTGCAGTTCATCGTTTCATCGTCTGCGCGGTATCAAAGGATCATAAATCTTCCGCAAAACTTTTCTCTCGAAAACTCCTAAAGCCAACTTATCAGATGTCGCCATCGTCCAGGCTTCTACACCATATGTCAGGACGGTAATGATGAGCGACTTGTAGAGTTTGGTTTTGGTTTGTCGAGAGAGGACTTTACTTTTTAATTGCCTACTCATTCCAAAGTAGCATCTGTTGGCAAGAGTGATTCTGCGTTGGATTACAAGGCTGACATTGTTGTTAATACTGGTTCCTATACAGACGAAACTATCTACGACTTCGAAGATTTGACTGTCAACAGTGATGTGGTAGCCAAGTCGCGAGTGTGACGACTGTTTATTTGATGACAGGAGCGATTTCGTCTTGCCCTCGTGCACTACCAGACCCATTCGATTTGCTTCTTTGTCTAACCTGGAGACCGCAGAACTTACGGTGCGGTTGTTGTGACCAATTATATCGATATCATTGGCATATGCCAACAATTGTACACTCTTGTAGAAGATTTTACCTGGTCTATTTAGCTCTGCAGCTCGTATTATTTTCTCCTTCGTTCCCAATTCTGACTGCGCTTCTGGTGGTATTCGGCGTCAGTTTTCATAGCCGTATGAGTTTTGTGGGGATATGAAATTCAGACATAGCGGCGTAACGTGCTTAACGTCCTTAACGTGCTGTCGAAGGCAGCTTTAAAATCGATAAAAAGGTGGTGTGTATCGATTCTTTTCTCTCGAGTCTTCTTCAAGTTTTGGCACATGGTGAATATCTGTTCAATGGTGAATTGCCAGGTCTAAAGCCAAACCGATAAGGTGCGATCAGTTTGTTGACGGTGGGCTTTAGTCTTTCACACAATACGCTAGATAGAACCTTATATGCGATATTAAGGAGACTTATCCCACGATAATTGGCGCAGACCGTGGGGTCTCCCTTTTTATTTGGATTGGGCAGAGCACACGGGTTCCATTGGTCAGGCATGCTTTCGTCCGACCATATTCTGCAAAGGAGCTGATGCATGCTTCTTGTCTGTTCTTCGCCGCCGTATTTGAATAGTTCTGCCCGTAAGCCATCGGCTCCAGCCGCTTTGTTATTTTTTAAGAGGACAATCGCTATTCGAACTTCTTCATAGTCGGGTAATGGCACTTCTATACCATCGTTATCGTTCACGCATTTTGGTGTCGAAAAATTTCAATTTGGAAATGTGACCACAACATGCAACTAATTTCTGCAATTTAATTTCACAAATTTCCATCTGCAATTTTATTTCTGAAATTATATTTCCAATTGCTAGTGCCGCACCAGCAGTTTTTATTGCTCTTGAAAATGCTGTCAAATGGTTTGAGTATTGTCCGAACTGAAATTTAACTACGCAAAAGGCCATTCAGACTAATTTCCAGAAGTTGTAACTCAATTTCATGAAATTTTTTATGCTACGTGGGACAGCTCTTGAAATAAAATTTTGAATGACAAATTTCAATTTCAAATTGACAAATTTCTGACATGCAATTTGCAATTAATTAATTGCTACGGCAACTCAAAGCTGAATTTTTGATTTTCTAAATAATGTTATTTTGTTCATGGTGTCGCCGAGACAGTCTTCTACTATCTGTACGCCAAATAGTTTTTTCCGTACAAAAAACATTTATTTTTGTTTTCTCTTCACTGATCTCTTGCTATTTTTGTTATTTTTGTAGCTGTTGCTGTTGTTGGTTTGGTGTTATTTTAAACGTTTTTTCGTTTTTTTTCGTTTTTTTTTTTGTTTTGTATGCTTCCGTTTATAAATCTTATGTGTGTTTTATTGTTGTTGTTGTTGTTGTTGTTCTTACTACATTTCTAGCTGTTGTTTATCAAGTTTTGATGGGTCTTTATTTTGATTAATCATCAACAAATTTCAACGAAATTGTTATTTTTACATTTTTGTAAATGATTTTCATATAAGAAACACATTTTTTTGACGCTGCCACCCAAAATGGTGAGTGTGGAGAATGGATGTGTGAGTGTTGAAGATGATTTTGGCTAAAATACAAATTTTTGTATTTGTTTTTCTATATACATACATTTTTTTTCACTTTTCACTTTTCTTTCACAAATTAATGAAGTGAAAATTATTTTAGTCTGTTTAACAATGTACAATGTAAATTTATATGTATGTAGCATACTTGGCTTGTGTGAAAGTGGAAAAATAAAAAAAATTTCGAAAATGTAATTAGAACTTTTTGATTGTTTGTTGTTTTGTCTAGAGAACTTTGAAAAATGAGCGTTGACAGGCCAGGCAGGCGGCAGGCAAGTATAGAAAAAACAAAATGAAAATTAAATGTCTAAAACTACATAGTAGATTAATCATTTGTTGTTGTTGTTAAGTTTGAAATTTACATTTTACAAGTAAACAGACTGATATGTATGCATTTTATATGTTTTTCATTATATATGTATGCATGCACTCGTATATTTGAATTTGTCGTAATATTTTCACTTTTCTATTATTTGCTTTCAACATTTATTTAATTTCTTCAGTTATTCACATTTTTATATCTCAAATTATAGTTTAATTATGATTTTTTTGCTCCGAAAATGTAAAACACACTGCTCACGTGACAAAAATGTAATTTAATGTTGCTTAGTGAATGCGTCAATAATATCGATAATCGATAGCAGCGATTGTGGTGGATTGCGCGTAATGGCGGCTGTTTCGCACGTACAATGTACGCTTTAAATGGTTGCAGTTTGTTATGGGAAATGATTTTAAGTGCTTAATTTATTTTGTACTCAAAAAAATTTAGTTAACTAATTTTTCGAATCTATTAATTTTATTTTTTTATAGAACGTTCATTAAAATAAAATATATCTTGAGTAAAACGTAAATTCTTGATTCTTTTTTTTTTTTTTTTTTTGAAATGCACAACTGCCAGCAACCATTTTACATATGTATTTATAAATATCTGCATAAATATGTATGTAAATCCGCACTCACTCGCCACGCAAAATAAAGAATTTCTCAAAACCAGAAGAAGAACCATAAAAAATCTCCGCTTTTGCAGTGAAGCATTTTAACGCATTGTAACGCTTCAAACGCATATCCTGTGAAATTTTCACAGTCTCCGAGCGTAGCCAGTTGCATGCAACACATGTGCACACATGTACATTTGTAAATATATACATATATATGTGCAAGCAAACTACCGTTGTTTGTGCATTATTCCAGTGCAAAATCGTACATAAATCGTTCATACGATTGAAAAAAAAATGCAGATGACGACGAGTATGGTGAAGAAGAGCGAAGAGCGAAGAGCAAGCACACCACATATTTTTATAACCAACAGTGTACGTGTGTGTATGTGTTTGTTGTTGTTCTTGTGCCTTTGTCAGATCATTGCACTCATTCCTCCTGCTTGCCAGCCAACACACTTGAATTGTTCTTTTGCAGTTAAATTTTGTTCTTATAAATTCGGGTTCTCTTAGTTTTTCGCTTTTCGCTTTTCGCTTTTGCTTCAGCCGGCACTTAAGCTATTCGTCATGCCTTTCATTTTTGGTGCAAAAGTCTTTGCTGCACAACACTTTATTACTCCAACTGTGCAATACGGCTACATGTGTATTAAAGGCAGCCAGTCAGCCAGTCAGCCAGCCAACCATGCCCATTACTTATGTACTTTCTGTCACAGTTCTTAAAAGAAACTGCATTTTTTTGGTGAATTTTTTTTTTTTTTTGTAATATTTTCTTTGTGCTGATGATTATTTGGTTTTTGTCACACCAAGTTGTTAGTGTCTGACATGTATGCATATACAGCACATACATATGTATGTATATATGTTAAATAAGAAAGTGTTGCGCTGTCAGTCGTCGCAACGTGACTTCAATGTGTAACGTCGTGGTGCCTGCAGCTGCTGGTGTCATTCAAAGGCAGCTGGAATTCGGTGCTTCCTTTTCACTGACTTTCATATGTATACATATGTATGTATGTAAATGCTTGTATTTTTTTTTTTGTGAATATCCGCCTGTGTCACTTTGGAAATTCGTCTAGTCAACATATCTATGTACTAATGTACATTTTCATTGCAAAAACAGCAAATCATAGCCAGCCAATGCTTGATGGCTTAATATAGAATTTTTTCCAGCGAAAAAGACAATAAGGAAGCGCAATAAAGGTAAAATGCAGCAAAATTTGTAGGAAACGAAGAAAATATATTTAAGTATATTTGCTGTGAAATTAAAATTATGTGCTTTACACGAGGTTTATAAAATAAATTATAATATTGTTAACCTCAGCTAAGGCAGTAACAGCAGCATACAGTTATCGATAACATTGGCGGCCATTTCGTGTGCTCTCATTCTCACCGCAGTGAAGTTGAATTTCTTAAATTAACGGAGATATTTTTTCTGTAAAGAGCATGTGCTGCTATAGATTTTTTTTCAATTTAATTCTTAATTTTGGACTATATACATACATATATGATTATAGGTAATATAATTAAGTGATTTTCGTGCTCAATATTCATAGCTTAACATAACATTAATATCATCGCCTTACTGTGATGGTGTGAATCATTGTGAATCAGAGAATGAGAGACCAATCAATGAAGCTGGCATGGTAGACTGACGAATTTCAGCTTCTCGCAAAAGATTTTTATTCATTCAGCTCAAGCTTAATAGTATGTCTTTGGCTTGCCCATTGTCGCAGTTTGAATTAGATTTCCCCAACTTTTTTTTTTGCGCAGCCTTATTCCAACGCCAGTAGTTGGCTTACTCACCTTCAGCTGAAGCAATCTTAAACAGGAAACTTCCATCACTTGAACGCTTCAAAGTCTCCGAGAGTATGTATGTGTGTACTCTAAGAACATCACCAGATTTTTTATGTCTCAGTAAATACCATTTAATACTTAACAATTAATATTTGCTTAAGTAATGACGCAACCAACCGACCAAGTGTTCGCTTACCTTCATATGAATGTAGGTATGTATGTGCATAAAAAATTATACTTTAATACCATTTAAGTGCATACTGTACATTGGCTTGACGTACATACATACATATGTACATATATATGCATTCATTTGTCTTTGGTTTTTATTGCCCAGCGAGCGGCCTCCAGTCTCACAAGAGCAGGCAAAGATCAAAAAGGCAGGCTTGCTTGTGTAACTGGTTTCGCTTAAGAGCGCTAGCTTAGCTGATTCTAATGTGATTTTATTTGCTTATTGCATTTGTGCAGCGCGAATACAGAATGAATAGCTTTTATTAATTGCTTGTGACTGCTATGTGTATACTACATACTACGGCGAGTACATAGATTTTTCCACAATTGTACATTTTTTACTACTATTTTATAAATTTTTCTGCTACATTTATTTTTACTACTATTTTGCAAATTTTTCTACTCCTTTTTTTACTACTATTTTGCAAATTTTTCTACTACATTTTTTTACTACTATTTTGTAAATTTTTCTACTACTTTTTTTACTACTAGTTTGCAAATTTTTCTACTACGTTTTTTACTACAATATTGCAAATTTTTCTACTACTTTTTTACTACTATTTTGCAAATTTTTCTACTACTTTTTAAAAAACTTTCTGCTACTTTTCTATTATTATTTAACAAATTTTTTATAACTTTTCTGCTACTTTTTTACTGTCTTATACTATTTTTCTACTACCTTTCTTGATACTTTATTACTACCTCTAGAAATTTTTTAAAAAATTTCTGCTACTTTTTAATTATTATTTAACAAACTTTTTATAACTTTTCTGCTACTTTTTTACTGTCATTATACTATTTTTCTACTACCTTTCTTGATACTTTATTACTAGCTCTTTCGAAATTTCTGTTACTTTCTACTGCCTTTTTCCAAAATTTCTGCTGTTTTTTTTACTAGTATATGCTGTTTTATACTCCCTTTCTACTATTTTTTAATACTATTTGCACATTTTTCTACTACATTTTTTTACTAATATTTTCCACATTTTTCTACTACTTTTTTAAAAAACTTTTTGCTATGTTTTACTACGTTTTTTATAACTTTTTTCCTACTCTTTTATTGCCTTTATACTATTTGCCTACTACCTTTCTTGCTACTTTTCTGTTATCGTTTTAAAGATGTCTGTTACTTTCCTACTGCCCTTTTCCAGAATTTCTGCTACTTTTCCACTACCATTGCAGGTTTTTACTACGTTTTTTATAACTTTTCTGCTACTCTAATACCACTATTTTACTGTTTGTCTGCCACCCTTTTAAAAAAAATTCTGCTACTTTTTTACTACCATTTAGCAAATTATCCCGTTTTTTTACTACATAATTTATTACTTTTTACTACTCTTTTTCTGCTTTTTTAATTTTTTTTACTGCCTTTCTTCGTACTTATCTAATACCTTTTTAAAAAAAAATTCTAGTATCATTTAGCAAATTGTTTTTTTTTTCTATATTCTTTATAACTTTTCTGCACCTTTTTCTACTACTATTGTACGTTTTTGCGGCTATTTGCACTTTTCTTCTACTTTAAAAAAATTATTTTTTGCTATTTTAGTACGTATTTATAACATTTCTCGTACTATTTTATCATGAAAAAATGTAGTAGAAATGAAAAAAAAAATGTTAAAAAATGCCTAATTACGTTATTTTTCTACTAGTATTTAAGAAATATTTTCGGGTGTTTTTTTTATAGAATTTTTGTATTTTTTCTACTACTTATTTTTACCGAATTTCTGCTGTTCTTTCATTACTTTGTTTTAACAGTTATGAATTATGCTACTTTTCTACAATTTTTTTTTTAAATTTCGGCTACTATTTTACTAATATTATTCTACGTATTTTTACTACAATTTCATTATTTATCTACTACTTTTTTATAAACTTTTTGCTGCTTTTCTACTAGTTTTTCTAAAAAAAAAACTGCTACTACTTTTATTTAAATATTTTGTTCCTTTTCTTTTACGTTTCATTAGTTTTCTTCTACGTTTTTTTGCTACTATTATACTACTTTTCTACAACTATCATACTACTTTTCTACTACTATTTTTTATTTATTTTTCTCTTCAATTACCTGCACATTTAAATTGCAATTTCTCTCTACCATTACTTCGCCAATCCGCCACTCAGCGGAACAATTAACATTTACGCGCGCACAATTGTCTACCATTGCTGCATTTCTTGCTTTTTACGAGCGCATTAAAGTCGAAGTTAAGCATTGAGTGTGGAAATTGTTAGCGCAAAAAAGTTCTTAATGCTAAGTTGCAGCCTTTGTTCGGTGACTTGGCAGCTGGTTGGCTGGCATGCCATTTAATAAATGTGAAATGTTGTTACGTGTACGTATAATTGTTAATAGAAAAAAAAAATACAACAATAATATAAGCTAAGCTAAGCTGTGATAGTTGGTTAGTGCATTTTTATTGTTCTTTTCATAAGTATTTAATATGAATATTTTTCATTTCAAGCCCAGCAAAGTGATTGTATAACACAGTGCGTGTAAATATATTGTACATACAACCATACATACTGTACGCCCGGGTGGCAGCTACCAAGTAGCTTGGCTACAGGTTGTCTATGCCAGTTTAGCTTGCGTGTTACCCGCAGTTCATGTTCAGCTATAAATGAATGTACATACATACATACAAACAAATAATAGATACAAATATGCATGTGGCTAAGTGCTCCATTCAACGCGATACACCCATTTTTCGCACATTCAAGCAGCTAAGCAGGCGGCTACATCCGCCGCGCGTCTAATAACTATCGCCCACCGCATAGCTCTGATTACATTGTAGTATGTACACGTGTACAGTAGCTGCGCGATGAAAGCGAACTACTGAACGGTTGAACTTATAGGTGTCCATTCAATGGTGCTAACGCGATACAGGCTCTTCCGGTTGAAGTTCGAACTCGCATCCGAATGAAACAACGAGTGGTTGATTTCGACCGTTATGAACCAGTAAAACACCGAAACATATAAGAAAGCGAAATCGGATTATTACGTCGTAGATGAGCTCATAAGAGTCCGTTGATGCTAACTCTAACAGAGACTCTATCGGTTGAAGTTCGAACTCGCCACCGTATGAAGTAACGAGCAGTTGGTTTCGACCGCTGGCCATGCTCTGTAAGATATTTTTAAAACTCTCATCTTCGCATTTCGTGAAAAAAAAATTCAAGAAGTAGATCAAAGGACTTCCCTACATCTTTGCTGTACGCTTTACTCGCAGAGTTCGGATCAGTGTGTAGCTTATATGTTAAGGGATCTGCTAGATGAGGGTTAACCACAGAGCAGTGTGAGATCGTATACTCAAAGAGTGACTGTAAAGCAACGAAATATATGATCTTCGGTGCGTTATACACAAAACCTGGTGGATATAGTTGGAAACAGTGGCAAGTTCGAGCGAATTTGATATTATTATTTTTTCATTTGTTGTTCCAGGTTGCTGGTCCGACTTTAACTCGCCGCCACTGTGTTTGCATGTTTATATTAGCAGCACTCACCTTTGTAGCGGGCATTTGCTGTTGCTAATTTTTTTTTGCTTTTTTTTGCTTATGTCCATATGCATATGTGTATATGTGCAACAATTTCTTTGTTCTGTACACATTTTCCTGTTCCCACTTTTTATGCCCACCTCTATTACGCTACCACTTAATTGTTTTATTTTATTTCCTTGAAATGACAGACTGCTTGGCGTTTAACCACACAACAAACAACACGAAGAGCGCAAAGTGTGCGCGAAGAGGAGAGAATGAGTGGTGTTTTCAACGGCGGGGTCGAACCACAAAGCAAAGCTAATGCAATAACAAACATTTTCTTTCTTATGCGATTTTCATTTTATTTACATTTATTTATGATTGCATTATTCGCAAACACGAGCAAAAACAATCAACAGCGGAGCAACGGAGCAACGGAGCATGCGAGCTACATACTCGTATGAATACTCGTTCGTATGTAAAAGTTCTACGTCACTCTATCTACCACAGCGAGCAGCGTTCGCTCCTCTATTTCACTCGTTGCTACTTTTATTTTGTGGCACTGCAAAGCAGTGAGTTTTTTGTACGCTCGTTTTTTTCTTCTACATTTTTTCCTTTAATTCCAATGAATTTTCACTATCTGTACTGTTTACAAAAACAACACAGCGCAAGAAAAAAATGTATTAAAAGCTCCATCAATACGTATTTATTGTACGCCCACACGAGCGCGCACTAAAATCACTATATTATGTTTTTTTTTTTTATGTATATACATACATACATATGTATGTACAAGTATGCAAGTAAGTTAAATTCAGCTCATTTCATTTGTGTTTTATTTGCTTTTTGCGCTGCTAACCGTATTTCGAACACTGCCATGCCTGCCATGCCTTCTGACGTACTCAAAAAATAAGAAAAAAAATAAAAAATTAAAAAAACAGAAAAAATTTATTTTGCGTATCTATTACGCTTCGCAATGCTGCTAAAATAGATATACGTGATTATTTGTTTTTGTTTTTATTGTTGTTTTTTTCGCTTGCTTATTTTAGCGGCACACGAAAATTGACCGCTGCGCCACCACGCGGCCTACCTTACATGGCCAGCTAGCGAGCGCTTGGAGCGTGCGCATTTGGGTAAATAAACAATTTTGGGAGGGAATTCACGAAATTAAGCGGTACATGCATATGTGCCAACCTAGTATGTAGCTGGCGTTGTGGTTGTGCAGACTGGTTGGCTGTATTTTTGCACAACGTACATTGCAGGTACAGTGAGGTCTCATATAAACCACTTACGTTACACTTTTGTGGAATTGCTAGGGCGTTTGGACTGAGAACGTAATTTTTGAGAGCTCTGCTAGCAAACTTTCCGACTAAACCTTACGAAGCGCCGCGTTAAGTGAGCAAAGCTAATACTTTAAGACCTGCTGTCGACCAAAAGTCTTGTGTGGCTCTGAAGCTCATGCCGAATTTTCATAGAATTAGGAAACTTTTGTTCTGTTGAGCGTAATTTTTGATTTTTTTCGATGAACCTATAGATCTGCACGTTTTTCGCGTATTTTGTTGCTCACCTTCAGCGTATCTCTCGACTTGTGTAGCCAGGCTGTACTGTATATTTGCATATACACATACATACATACACTTGTACTCGTACATATATGGCAGCCTATAAAAGCCAGAAAGTTTGACTCATCGTGCTAAACGCACATACATACACACACACACAGCTGTATTTGCTGTCTGCCAGCCGTTTAGTCGCCACAGTCATGCTGTCTACGCTGGTGCTTATAGACATACATACATATGTACATGCATAAATATGTAAGTAAAAGTAAAAAACGCACAAATTTACTTATATATAATTTATTTATATGCATTTTTATTGTATGCATTATATGTGTTTTTAGCAACGTTTGATCGACCGCTCACTCAACTTGCCGTCATCGACGTTAATAGGTGCATATGTATATACATATATACCATACAACGCCAACAAAACCAAGCTAAATAAATAAATTTAATATGCACGCTCGTCCTACATATGCACCTACATACACATACGCTTGCCTTCTATGGCAATTTATCAGTTTGACAACTTTTCAAAGTACATTTTTGGGCGTTTAACGATTTTCATTTTTCATACTTTGTACAAACACACATATGTACATATGCTTGCATATACATATTACACCGCACTGAGACAGCTTGCAGCTAGTCGTCGGCGATTCGTTGAGCGGCACGACATTTTTATTGCTGTCAAAAAAGTGCGCTGAAAATCATATAATGTAAAAAAAACACAATTTAAAATTTACCAAAATTTATTATAAAAAAAAAATAAACTAAATAAATAACAAATTTATTTGCACATATAGTAGGTACCCAGTTGTTGTTTTGTGCATGACACATCGCCTTTTGTGGTCCGTTAGCTGGTCACTCGTTCATTACACATTCGCTCACTCACTCACTCGCTAGCTCTCACCCCTTCATTCTTTCATTCACTTTTGTAATGCATACACATAGTATTTTTTGGCAACCGATGGACAGTTCGAGGACAGCGAGCGCATTACACGCCGCTTTGTCGTTTATTACACAATTTAGGAAAAAACACATGAAAAAAAAACCATTTTATTAAATGTAATATTAGATTAAATGTGAATTTGTAAATTTATGTAATTTAAATGCATAAACAAGTGTGCACGCAATAAATTAAATCGCATTTGTAGTTTTAATTTCTCAATTATTCATTTTTTTGAACATTAGCATGTATAAGTATGTAAATTTGGACACTTTTAATTTTTGTTGGCAATGCTACTTTTAGAATGGCAGATATCTCGTTTTTAGGTCAAATAAAATCAAATAAGGGTGTTGATTTTCCAACCCATTTGAAATCCACCCCTTACAGCATGTTTCATGTGACTGCACTTCATGACTTTTCACACATTTAAATTTGGAATTTATTATCTTGTCATTTAATCTATGTTTACTATTTACATATATATTCACACCCTTATCATTTCGGGGTCTTATTTTAAAATTATTCACAGTATTTTTAGTTTAATATTTTGTTATCTTTAATTTAAAATCTCTTTTTCGGCTTGAGTTTTCATGAAATACGCATAATTTCACTTTCCGTCCAATAACCTATGGCATTTGTGGCACACTCGCTATTGCCGGCCGCTAAACGATAATATATATTTCTTATTTCTTCACGCAACTGCGAGGCTAGAGAACTTATTAAAGAAAAAATCAGTTCACGTTGACTATTACAAATTGTTTCTCGAAATTTTTCAAGTTATTTACATTTAAGGGGTTCAATACACGAAAATAAAATGACATGACACACGCCTTTTGTGGCTAAAGAAGTTTTTACTAACTGCAACTGCTTATGGTGAAAAGTATCGAAAATCGATAACATTGATTATTATTATATGGAGCGACGCTATTGATTATTGTAGAAGCGAGAAATACGAACAAAATAAACTAAAAGAAAACAGCTTAAGTACAAATAAAATGATATAAAATAAAATAAAATAAAATAAAGTAAATAATAAATAAAAATGAAAGAAATAAAAGTAAAAATAAAAAAAATTTAATAATTAAAAAAATTAAAACTAAAACTAAAATGAATTAAATTAAAAAAAAATTAATTAAAATAAATAAATAAAGTAAAATAGAAAAAAATACAGTATAATAAAACAAAAAAATTTCAAAATATTAATATTTTAAAATAATCTAATTAAAAACTATATATATAAAAAATAATAATTAAAAATAATTAAAAAACAAAAAAAAAAAAATAAAAATAAAAATAAAAAATAAATAAATAAAATAACATAAGAAATGAAATAAAGCATAAAATTAAACTAGAAAGCATTAAAGAAATTAAAAAAAAAATATAAAAAAAATATAAGTATAAAAAAATTAAAAACAAAATAAATTATTGCAAATTAAATCAAGATAAAGATTAAAATTAATTATAATGAGAAAAAAATTAAAATACAAAAAAATGCTATATAACAAAAAATTTAAGATAAACCAAAATTAAGTAAAATGAAAAAATGAAAAAAATAAA
Source organism: Neoceratitis asiatica (assembly GCA_030068015.2). Lineage (NCBI taxonomy): Eukaryota > Metazoa > Arthropoda > Insecta > Diptera > Tephritidae > Neoceratitis > Neoceratitis asiatica. The sequence continues at coordinate 29,127,494 of CM061524.1, forward strand.
TAGTAAAAAAAATAAAGCAAACTAAAAAAAAACTGAAATAAAAGAATTAAAGAAATTAAATAGTTAAATAAAACAAATAAAATATGAGGTTAATTTCAAAAAAATGCAAATAATACAAATAATAATTAAAAAACTAAAAAAAATTAAATTTCGTAAGAGAAAAAAATAAAAAAAGTAAAAGAAAAAAAACAAACAAAAAATTAAAAACCAAAAAAAAAATATATAAAATAAATTAAAAAAAAAACGATTAAACAATTATTAAAAAATTAAAAAAAATTTTTTTTTTCATATAATTAAAAAAAATTACTTTATTCATTAAAAAGGAAATATAATAAAATTTAAAAACACAATAAAATAAAATAAAACAAAAAATATAAATATAAATTATATAAAATAAAAATTAATGGAAAAATAAAAAATATTATAAAATAATAAATAAAATAAAATGATGTATATTAAATTAAATAAATGTATAAACTAAATAAATTAAAGCAAATTTATTTAAAAAAATAAATAAATAAAAATAAAAAATAATAAAAATTTAAAATAAAATAAAATAGATTAATTAAATTTAAATAAAATAAGAAATATAAAATTAAAAATAATAAAAAAAAATTTATTAAAAAAATATAATTAAATTAAAAAAATTAAATAAAAAAATAAAGAAAAAATAAATCATAATTAATTAAATTTAAATATAAGTTAAAATAAAATATAATAAAAAATTAAAAATACAATAAAATATAATAAAAAGTAAGATAAATTAATATAAAAAAATGAATTGAAAAATAAAAAATACTATAAAATAAACAATAAAAATGAAACAAAATAAATGTATAAACTAAATAAATTAAAGTAATTTAATTAAAAGATATATATATAAAAGTAAAAATTAAATAAAAAATAATAAAAAATTAAAATTAAGTTAAAAAAAATTAATAAAATGAAAATATAAAATTAAAAAAAAAATTAAAATAATTTTCCAAAAAAAAAAAACAATTAAATAATATGACAAAAATAAAAAAATGTATAAAAAAATATAATCAAATAAAATTAGATAAGTAAAATAAAATTAAATAAAAATGTTTCCAAAACCAATTGGACAATAAAATGCTAGTCTCCACTTCCAGTCTCTACTAAACATGCACGTAGGTGGCTTGCCTCCCATCATTATCTTGTGACCACGCAAATTCAGCAAATTGCAAAGAAGAGACGAAATATATATATATATATATATACGTACCTATGTGAAAAATAGGCACTCAGCATGAAGTCAAGCTCAGTGTGCCTTCTTCCTACGAATTACTGCCGCATAAGCACATATATGTATGTGTGTATATGTATGTAAATATTCACATACGTCGTTGCAACGTTCGCAAAACGGATGTCATCTTTCAAATGTCAATATTTGCTATTGCACACATACACACACACACACACAAGTTTGCAAAAGAATTATGAATTTTCATACAATTATGTAAATAAAAAACAAATTTACTAAGTGATGTAGCACCATTCATAAACATATTTATGATCATCAATATGGTATTTTGCACTGCCTTGCTGCATTGAAATCAATATGCGTTTTTCCTGTTTTTTTTTTTTTTTGCATATTATTTACTCATATGCAAATGTATTAGCAATGTATGTAAATTTTCTTGCAAATGTGGCACAAACAGTCGGAAAGGAAATCGAACTGTGTGGGCAAAAGCTATTCAAGCAAATGACATATTTCTTTTACAAACTGGACAAATAGCACATATACTATGTAGGTGTATATATACATTTATGAAAATTTACATACATATCAGTTTTTTAGTGCGTCTCTAGTTGATATGCAACTCTGCTACAGCAACAATAATTCACTCGCTCACTTATTCATTCATTGATTGCTGATTGTTGATGATGATGGACTGTTTTCTTGATTGTTTTTGTTAAGTTTCCACTTACATTTTGTGGGTGGTATTTTATGCAAGCAGCAATTTTAGCTTTGCCTTTGTTATTGTTTTTGGCGTTGGTGTTCATTACATTGAAATAATAAATAAATAGAGAAATTATTTAAAATTCTTTGCTTAATGAGTTCAGCGCAAGAAAATATATTTCAATGTTAACAGCTTGCACATCGGGAGACAAATATCGAAAATCGATAACAATGCAGGGTGGTTATTAAGGCGGATACACTGCTGTTAATAGAGTATGTAATGCAAAGCGAAACAAAATATTAATTAAAAATAACGTAATAAATGAAATGAAAATAAAAAGTAAAATAAAAAATATAAAATAAAATTAAATAAAATAAAATAGAATAAAAAAAATAAAATAAAAGGAAATAAAAATAAAATAAAATAAATAAAAATGAAAAAAAATGTAAGAAAATATTTTATAATAAAAAAAAAATTAAAATAAAATAAAATAAAATAACTTATAAAAAAAAAGAAAAATTAAAAAAAAAATTAAAAGCAAAAAAAAATTAAAAAAAAAATGAAAAATAAAAAATGAAAAAAATAAAAAATAAAGTAAAAAAAAAAAAAAAAAAAAATAAAAAATAAAAAAAAAAAAAAAAATAAAAAAAATTATAATAATAGGAGCGTCCAACATAACAGACCAGATGTAATTTTCGTCGAGAAGAAAGAAAAGCGATCGATTGGTGTACCCAATTCGCACAACCTTCAAGACTGCTATGGTGAAAAGAGAAGGAAATACCAGCAGCTGGCATTAGAAGTTAAGCAGATATGGCACTTGGACAAGGTTACAATTGTTCCAATCATCATCTCGTCGACAGGTATAGAACTCAAAATGTTGCTGAAGATGCTGGACGAGCTACAATTAAGTGATAAGTTTTTAAGTATTAAAAAAGCGGTTATATTATCAACAACACCAATTGTTCGTTCGTTTATAGAATAAGAAAATGTAAATATCTGTACCTGATTTAGCAATAGTTTTATATATCTTGTTTTAAATAACCGATATGTGATATGTAACCCAAAAAGGAGCAAAATAAAAACAAAACAAATAAAATAAAAAAAAAATAAAATAAAATAAGATGAAATGAAATGAAATGAAAAAAAAAATAAAATGAAATGAAATGAAATGAAAAAAAAATAAAATGAAATAAATTAAATAAAATAAAATAAAATTAAATTAAATTAAATAAACTAAAATAAAATAAAACAGAAAAAATAAGATAAAATAAAATTAAAAAATTAAAATTTTTAATAATAAAAATATTATTAATTAAAAAACAAAATGGAAATAAAAAAAAAATAAAAAATTGAATTAAATTGAATAATGTGAAAGCTCAAAAATTGTGTTCTGAAAGTCAAAAGTTGCGATAAAAATAGAAAATAAATTACTTTATTAAAATTTATCTGCTGGCACTAATTAATTATATGTAAATAACTTCGAAAAAAATGTGTAAAATCTTTAATAAATCTCAACTTCTATAAATACAATCGTAAATCAGCTACATGAGCACAAACAAAAAGCCACACAATTTTATAGCTTCTTGTGTTGATGGCTTTTTTAATGAGTTGTCAACAAGCAATTTGCAAAGCTTCAAAGGCTAAAAAAAAAAATTACACGCTATTCTCTTGAGTCGAAAACGAAATAATAAAAATAAGATAAAAATATATTATTAATAAGAACAAAGAACAAAACTAAATAAAGCTAAAACCATCACAATCAAGTCAACGATCAACAATTATGCAGCTTCAGATTCAGTCACACTTGTCTGTCAGCAAGATTGATTTTATGATCGTGTTCAAAGACTGCATTTTTTATGACAACTATAACAAAAAGCCATTAAGCTGCGTAGAAATAATTGTGGATATAAATATGAATAAAGTATATATATAGATAAAGTGAATATACTAGAACGTTGTTGCAAAAAAAATATTTTTTTTTAAAGTTTTTTCCCCAATATAAATTTTAAATAACAAAAAAAAACTGTGCTTATACGAATACTAAAATTATAGATTCATAAAAATATTTCAAAATTTTTTTCACATACATATTTCTTTAAATAAATATGCATATATATATTTTTTGCTTTCCATAATATTTAGCTTCAAAATTAATTAAATATTTTTCGTTATGCTCATTAATAGTCAGCGCCACTTAGTAATTAGCATATGCCAAATGCATGAAATTAAATGCAATTAATGCGAATTTTGTTTTTGTTAATATCTTACATTTGCATTTTAATACGAATTTTTATTTAATATTTATTAATTATTTTAATTTTATTTCAATATTTATTATATTTTTTTCTTAAGGATACATATGTATTGATGACAGTTTCCGTAGAAAATAAAACCGCTACTACTAAGCTTATAATTAATTTGCCAAACCGCAAAATTATAATTAAATAATTATTCGATTTTAGCGGAGAGAAAATCTTATATAAAATACAGTTAATTGCTCATCAAATTATTTTATTTCATTTTATTTTATTTTATTTTTATATTTTTTTATATTTTTTGCAGAAAATTTTTAATTTTTTTTTCGGTTTATATATTTAATTTTAGATTATTTTATTTTAATTTATTCTATTTTATTTTAATTTTTTAATTTGTTTTATATATTTTAGCCTATTTTATTTTAGTTTTAATTTATTTTAATTATTTTATTTTGTTTTAATTTTTTGATTTTATTTTTTTTAATGTAATTTTTTAATTTTTTATTTCCTCAATTTTTTTTTTTTTTTGAAGATATTAAATTTTATTTTAATATATATATTTTTAATTTTTATTTTATTTTTTTATTAAATAATTAATATAATAATAAACAAAACATTATTATAACGGGATATCCATTTCGAGGTTCCCTGTTGAAAAAAAAAAACACAGAAACCTCAAATCTAATGGCGAAAGTTTATTATCATTCGAAAGAACATTTTTTTACATTTAGTTTTTGAAGATTCTCTCTTTCAAATGTTGGCCGCGGCTACGTCTCAGATGGTCCATCCGTTGAGTACAATTCTCGATGACTCGTTCGAGCATTTCGACTGGTAACTCGCGAACGATACGCGTGATGTTTTGCTCCAAGGCCTGAAGCGAAGCGCCATTGTCAGCATATACTTTAGACTTTACATATCCCCACAGGAAAAAGTCTAACGGTGTCATATCACACGACCTTGGTGGCCAATCGACCGGCCCAAAGCGTGAAATTATCTGCTCACCGAAGTGTTCTCTCAATAAATCCATTAATTGATACGATGTGTGGGAAGCGGCGCCGTCTTGTGAAAACAAATGTCGCTGAGATCACGAGCTTCAATTTCAGGCATCAAATAGTCGGTTACCATGGCGAGAGAACGGTCACCATTGAGGGTTACGTTCTCAGCGGCATCATTTCTGAAGAAATATGGACCGATGATTCCACCGGCCCACGAACCACACCAAACCAGTGTTTTTTCTGGATGAAATGACAGCTGTTGAATCTCTTCAGATTGCTCTTTGTCCCAATTCGCTTGTTTACCTACCCATTGAGCCAAAAATGGGTCTCATCGCTGAACAAAATTTAGCTCGAAAACGTCGGATCTTCTTGGAACTTTTCAAGAGCCTATAGAGCGAAGCGATGTCGGTTGGGAAAGTCGAGCGGCGTCAGTTCTTGCACAAGCTGTATTTTGTACGTTTTCAAGTTGAGATCTCGATCAATCCGAGTTGCTGCGAACGACGTCGAATCGACCTTCCACGGTCTTCGTGTACACTCTCAGCTATGGCCGCTATATTTTCTTCACTGCGTGCTGGATCTCCACTATGACTTTACTTATAGCGTGTTTGGTGAGGCTGCTTTGTATCACGCCAATCAGGACCGTCTAAATTGAATTTTTTTTCGTTAGAAAAAATAACAATTTTGAACTCATCTGTACAAAATTTTTAGTATTTCAGCAAAGGCTAGACGTGCCCTTATATGACGACTTTGCAGCTTGGGTACGAACCAATTTATTTTGCTTCAAAATGTGGTGGATTGTTCTTCTTGATACATCTAGATTTAAATGCTTTTCTGCGTTGCTAGCCGTCGAATTTCACGCTTACGTCTGTCATTGATTTTAGTCGATCTTCCGCTACGCTCAATTGTACCATAACTTTTGGGGATTTAAAAAAAGATTTAAATAGTATTTCTATGACAGTTCACTGTAGAAGCAATGTCGATAATTTTATTTCCCGATTCATGCACATCTTTAATCAGTCCACGCTCCTCCTCTGATAAATGTGTAGAACGTGGTATTTTAACTTAAAAACCATATTCAATATAAACATTTGATGTTAAAGATGAACAAAATTCTTTTACTTGCCGAGATTCTGATAAAATTTATAACCAATGAACTTCACGAAAACTCGGAATGCACAAATAATCTTTTCCTACGTACAATGCCTGCTTGATCACATTTTTCCACTGACAGTACTACGGATAAAGTTTAAAGAAGAATTTTGGACAGAATATAACAACAACTTGTATACTTAAAAAAGAAATACTGTTAATTAAGGCAGGCGAAAGCATTGTGCTACAAAAATGCAAATACACTTTTTTCCCCTGAGGTATTTTTCAAATTTGCTAATGATTTTAGTGGCATAGACGCAACATTTCAGCCAATTATATGCTGCGCAGCTGTATCTAGAATATCTCAACCAAAAATTTTAGCGAAAAATTACTACAACCGCTTTCAATATTATTTTTAGATTGTCTGGCTAATAAAATGTCTGACAAAAAGGCGTGCATTTTCGAAATGTTTTTAAATACTACGTATAAATGCATTAAATGCGCATTTATTTGTCTGCAAAATTTTTACATGAATGCTGCATGCTTGTACTGCTGCTTTCTCGTCCGTCCACCAACAGATCTGTCTGTCTGTCTGTCTGTCTGTCTGTCTGTCTTTCAACCATAATAAAATAGTTTTTGTCTAAAGCAGCGGCCGCCGGAGCCGTCTCTAGCAGCCACAAAGAAGGATAGCCAGACAATTTGGCTGTGTGTTGCAAGTGAAAAAGGTAATTTTTCATATACATATGTTACATACATTATATGAGAAATCTGCTTATTTTCAAAATTAATTAATTCGTGCCAAAACTATTTTTATCTAACGCGCGCGCTACATGCATATTTATTGTATAAATGAGTCAGCTAAACTCTGATGGGTTATTTCATCCGCCACCCACTCACTCACTCACAAGCGCATATCAAAATATAAATTATCACAAATCTGCATGCACCATTTATCATTTTCATTTTAGCTTTCACAATTTCGTTTGTTTTTTTTCTTCACAGAATTTATATAAATTTTCGCAATTTCCTCAATTTATTATTACCACCATCATGAGTGAGTTGTGATTTATATCGATATATCGATAAAACGATATTTTTCTTTCATAGCATTATTTATGCCAAATATATGCGCTGTGCTCATTTTTAATATTAAATCAATTTGGACATGAGGGTGTCAAAAGAAATGTGTGCAATTAATTAATATGTTAGTTTATAGGCCTGAGAGTTCCGGTGCGCGTTTTCGCCATACTTACATACTCGTGTATAGTTTATTTTGCATAATATTTTTCATTGTCGTGCGCTTTCAGGCGTATAGAAGTTTGTTTGTTGACTTCTACCCAATCAATTCATTAGCGATTCAGCACATCAAGTGGATCATAAAATCTAATAGAGTTGTTGAGTGACTGACGGTTGGTGGAAGCGGATATATTAGACACAAATTTATTATATTATTTTGTGTTTGTTCAAGTTATGCGTTGAAATAGTGAACACCCACAACAGCTGATTTGCGTGACGTGTGAGGTTTGGCATGCAGGATGTAATTATGTTATAATGCAGAGCGTAAATAAAAACAAATGGATGATGAATGCGATTCTACAGCGAGAACAAATTGTGGTGGTGTGAAAATAAAGAAAATATTGTTAAAAATTGGAAAAAAAATTTTGAAACAATAAAAAGCCTAGAGATTTTTCAAGTGAAAATTGACAACATTGCATCGTGCTGCTTGAAAGCTTATTGCTCTACCTATAAAGGGTGATCCAAGTAGAGTTACTTTTTTCAATAGCCTTTTTTTTGACAGATCACTTGTCAAGTTTTCATGTTATTTCTGTTTACAAATCATTCAAATTTATTATGAAAATTCTCCTTCTGTAAAGAATGTGTGTGGCGAGTTTCGCTCATCTTATGATCAACATAATCGACCTACTGAGCATACTATTCGCAACCAACACCATCACCCATCCTGAGACCCAGCATTCATTATTGGATAATATTCGACCAAATAGACAACGTCCAGCATGCAGTGAAGAAAATATAGCCGCCATAGCTGAGAGTGTACAAGAAGAACGTGGAGAGTCGATTCGCCGCCGTTTGCGATTTTAACTTGAAATCGTACAAAATACAGCTTGTGCAAGAACTGAAGCCGCTTGATCTTCCCAAGCGACATCGCTTCGCTCTATGGGCTCTTGAAAAGTTCCAAGAAGATCCGACGTTTTCGAGCCAAATTTTGTTGAGCGATGAGACCCACTTTTGGCTCATTGAGTATGTAAACAAGCAATTTGGGACAAAGAGCAACCTGAAGAGATTCAACAGCTGCCATTTCATCCAGAAAAAACAATGGTTTGGTGTGGTTCGTGCGCTGGTGGAAATATCGGTCCATATTTCTTCAAAAATAATGCCGGTGACAGCGTAAACGTCAATGGCGACCGTTATCCCGCCGACCGTTATCCCGACTATTTAATGCCTGAAATTGAAGCTCGTAATCTCCGCGACATTTGGTTTCAACAAGACGGCGCCACTTCCCACACATCGCATCAATCAATGGATTTATTGAGAGAACACTTCGGTGAGCATATAATTTAACTTTGGGCCGGTCGATTGGCCACCAAGATTGTCCGATAACACACTTTTCCTGTGGTAATATATAAAGTCTAAAGTCTATGCGGACAATCCCGCTTCGATTCAGGTCTTGGAGCAAAACATCACGCGTGGTGTCATTCGCCAGTTACAGTTGAAGTGCTCGAACGAATCATCGAAAATTGGACTCAACGGATGGACCACCTTCTTCTTTCGAATGATAATAAACATTCCCCATTAAATTTGAATTTTTTGTGTTTTTTCTTTAAAAAAGTAGGAAACCTTAAAATGTAAAGGATTTTAATTAAAATATAATAAATTTTTGCTAATATTTTATTAATGAAAAATATAAAAAGTGATAGAGATTTTTGAAGCGAAAATTTACAGCATCGCATTTTGCTGCTTAAGAAAATATTTAATAATTTGTAAATTATTTGAAATAAAATACGATAAAATAATTTTACAAATGTTTTAGCAATAAAAAGATATAATAAAGTAAAAATATAAATAAATGAAGCGAAAATTGGCAATTTAATTAAAATATAATCAAGTATTGATAATATTTTAGCAATAAAAAAATAAAAATATATACAAATTTTTCAGACGAAAATTGACAACAATGCCTTTTGCTGCTTAAGAACATATTTTATAATTTTTTTTTTTGGTAAATAATTTGATATAAAATACAATATAATAAAATTTTTATTAATATTTTAACAGTAAAAATATATAATAAAGTAAAAATATAAATAAATTAAGCGAAAATTGGCAACATTGTATGTTGCTGCTTGAAAGTATATTACATTATTTAATATATTTGTAAACAATTTTAATTAAAATATAATCAAGTATTGCTAATATTTTAGCAATAAAAAAATAAAAATATATAAAAAATTTTCAGGCGAAAATTGACAACAATGCCTTTTGCTGCTTAAGAACATATTTTATTATTTTTTTTTCTGGTAAATAATTTGAAATAAAATACAATATAATAAAATTTTTATTAATATTTTAACAGTAAAAATATATAATAAAGTAAAAATATAAATAAATAAAGCGAAAATTGGCAACATTGTAGGGTTTGAGTTGAAAGCATATTGCATTATTTAGCATATATAATTGTAAATAATTTCAAATGAATATAAAAATATATTACTAATATTTTAACAATAAAAAATATAATAAAAAAATTTAAATAAATAAAGCGAAAATTGGCAACATTGCGTGATGCTGCTTAAAATCATATTTTATTAATGTGTAAACAATTTTGAATAAAATTTTATAATATTATTACTGGTATTTTAACAAAATTAACTATATAAAATTTATTAATATACTTTTTTCGTTTTTCTCTTTTTAGGTAAGTTCAAACTGCAAAATATGACTACTAAAAAAAATCTTCAATTAAACCACGTAAGTTTTGTTGTACACTAAACATCATTTAAGCCCTTCATTAAAGATGTAAAATAATAATTAAAAAAATGTGAAATTCTTCGCTCTACATGCGAAAGTTCAACAATCAAGCATAACGTTTCACCTCATCAAGCAGTAAGAAATGTCCGTCAAATGAAAAGAAAAATATTAATTAAACTTTCTACGACGCTCTTTCTACGAGTATTTGAAGTGCTGTTGGGTGGTCCAGCGCATTGGCGAGCAGCGCAATACTACCTACCGTTACACACACACGCGCTGCCCTACAACGTATAATTAAGATTTTTCAATTAAAAATTCTTTGAATTATTTTGAAATTTTTTTTGGTTTTTTTTTTTGTTTATCATCATTCTACGTCGTCAATGGGAATTTTTTCACTCAATTGCTTGATTGGCTGATTGTTTGAAATCAACGCGTAATTAGTGAACATTTATTATTTCATACATATTTTTGCAATTGCAATTAATGAAACGGTGGACGAGAAGAAAGTGGTGGAGCGGCATTTAGCTTTCATCTCTTTTTGGCGCCCTCCTCCCCTTTTTAACATGTGCAATTAATACATATGTACATACATATGTATATGCGATTTTTTCTTTGCATTTTCGCATGCAATTAGTAGATCCGGTCGTTTGGGATGGGCCCTGTGCATCTGCATCGCTACACCCACAATTTGGTTGAGAGAAAAAGTTTTATATGAGTCATGCTATGCCAAACGATCAAGCGTTTCTAATTAAAACCTATTGAATTGTTATTTGTATACATACATACCATGTACATACTGGTACATTGATTGAGCTTTAGATTGAGCTCAGCGCGGGATTTACGTTAATTAAACTCTTTTGTGTTTAAAATGGGAGTGAGGTTAAATTTAGAGTATTTTTTGTTGCAGCGGACATATTGCTTATACACTACATATGTATGTATTTTTTTTTTTTTCTGGAAATGGAAAGCATCGAAAGCTTTACCCCCGTCAGTGTGAGACTCTAACCCACTAAAACCATTTCACCCCGTACGGTAACCCCTGGTAAGACCTTTCAGTATTTCGTCAGAAGGCCGTTTGAGCTAAAAGCTCACTAGTCCGAGTCGATATCATCCGTGGTTATCTTTGTTCAACCGTCCTGGTTTCAGTACTGGTCACTATGTTCCTCGTACGTAAGTTACCTGGTAGTAAAGGGTGTTTTTTTAGAGGTATAGAACTTTAAGTTGGCATTACTTTTCAAGATGGCGACCGATTTAACAGCTGTGAAGTGATTTATTCTCAGTTTGGTTTGGCAATTCATCATGAATAGACTCACGCCTGAACAACGCTTGCAAATAGTGCAATTTTATTTCGAAAATAATGGTTCTGTGCGGAAAACGTATCGCGCACTACGTCCATTTTAGCGATGTTTAGCGATGAAGCGCACTTCTGATTGAATGGCTACGTCAACAAACAAAGCTGCCGCATTTGAAGTGAAGGTAATCCTCAAGTGTATGTTGAAACACCGTTACATCCAGAAAAACTGACTGTTTGGTGCGCTTTATGGGCTGGTGGAATCATTGGTCCGTACTTTTTCAAAAACGATGGTGGCCAGAACGTTACAGTCAATGGTGATCGGTATAGAGCCATGATTACTAACTTTTTCATTCCTGAATTGAATAACCATGATGTCCAGGAGATGTGGTTTCAACAAGACGGCGAAACATGTCACACAGCTCGTGCCACAATAGATTTATTGAAAGACATGTTTGGTGACCGCCTAATTTCACGTTTTGGACCTGTGAATTGGCCTCCAAGATCTTGTGATTTAACACCGCTAGACTACCCTCTGTGGGACTATGTAAAGTCATTGGTCTATGCGGATAAGCCACAAACGCTTGACGATTTGGAAGACAACATTCGCCGTGTTATTGCCGATATACGGCCACAAATGTTGGAAAAAGTCATCGAAAATTGGACGTCCAGATTGGACTACATCCACGCCAGCCGTGGCGGTCATATGCCAGAAATCATATTTAGAATGTAATGCCACAAGATTATCTTTCGGATAAATAAAATTCATGTCAATCGAATAATCCATCGTTGTTTTATTGCAACTTAAAGTTCTATGCCTCTATAAAAAACACCCTTTATAAGTGTCCGTCGATGGTACGCTGTTAACACGTCTTCGCCTTTGCTGTTCGCCACATCGTGAGTGCTGCATTATTTCTGTTATAATACTGCTAACTGCATTCCGCACATTTACGCTTCCCAGCATACATTTAATTAATGTGTCAGGTGTTACATTTATGCCGGCAATCTCGTTTAGTCTTCGGGTCCATATGAAGATTAAGTGATTGGCGTCTTCTACGACTTCTGGACCACAAAGTTCAGAGTATGGGTGCGGTTAATGACCAAAGCGGTGAAAATAGCTTTTAAAACCCCCGTGACCACTGAGGACTTGCGTTAAGTAGAAGTCCACTTGACCATGCTTCCTGCCTAGCCATACCAATAGACCATGTATCAGACGGTGAGTCCACCTTCCTTTAGCGCTGTCATTCCATCTTCTCTGCCAGCGAGCTATGGACATCATCTGCCTTTCGGCGTTTTTGATACTGCTGTTTCGTACTTCGTGTTTTAATTTCGCCAGCTCAAATTGTTCTCACGCTGCAATATCGAGGGAAAATAGCACGGAAATAACTAACGCTGCTTCCTCTGATACCGTGCGGAAAGCAGTGCAAACACGAACGGCGCACCGACGGTAAGAAGATCTAACACCACGGGCGTAGGATTCTGTTTCCAACGCCGAAAACCAAATCGTAGAGCCATAAAGGATAATGGCTTTCACTACTCCCGCGAGAAGCTGCCTGCTTTGTTGACGCGGTCCTCTGACATTTGCCATTACTCTAGTTCAGGCAGTGGTGGCTGCTGCGGCTTTATTATTTGCGTATTTAAGGTGGTCACGGAAGCTTAGGCGATGGTCAATGATGACGCCTAGATATCTGACGCATGTCTTTGATACAATAATGCAATCACCAACCCTCAACTGGATTTTCTCCACTTTCTTCCGGCTGCTAATGAGAACGGCTTCCGTATTGTGTTCAGCTAATTTTAGACATTTTGACTCTAGCCAGGTTCTAATGTTTGCGGTTACCAGCTCAGCAAGCTGAACGATAGCTGGTAAAGTTTTAGCAACCACTACGAGTGCTATATCGTATATAATGGTTACTCCCTTTTGGGACTGATAGGCGCAGCACTTCATCATACATAGCGTTCCATAGTATAGGACCCAGTAGAGATCCCTGTGGCACCCCTGCAGTGATTGTCCGCTTTACGATACACTACATATGTATTTACATATGAATATGGAACAAAATTTTTCATGAAAAACATAAGAGCAAAAAACTTTTGACGCTAACCTCGAATTGCGCTGTTAACATGTAAGCAACTAAATTTATGTCTTAAAGACTCTGAGCCACCCGGTATACATGCAACGTGCGAATGAAAAACACACGAAAAAAACAAACACAAAGTGACTCATCACAATTTATCGATAAAAAATTGACATTTTGTGTGCAATAAATTTTCATTAAATACGCGATGCGCTGAAACTGTAGCTAAAATATGAAAAAAAATAAAACAAAATCGTTTTGCAATAAATATATGTGATAAATATTATAAAAACAAAATACATGAAAGCTTCCAAGCTAACAACCAAATCAATTATACATGACTTTATTAAGTAAAAATCAGCAATTTGTAAAAACATTTATGGCCAAGCCATTAAAACTGAACGCTCGCTGAAGCGGCATGTTTAAGTAAAGAGATACACAGCAGCAACAGCAACAGCAACAGCTCAATACCGTGAACTCCTCACAGTGCTAAATAGAAATGTACAATCATACTTGGAAAACTAACTTGGCATGTGAGACTATAAATTAAAGTTTGCCATATTTGTGGAGGACAAGTTAAGCTGTTGCCGCGCTCGCTCATCTAGCCAGCCATCACCACCGTTGTTGAGATTTCTTGTGAGATTGCGGGTTGTGAAGTGGGCGGCGGCGGGTTGGTTTGTTGTACTGTTGTACCTCTTTCGTAAACGCTTTGCAATGCTGTGAGAAATCTCGAATTGCCTGTTGTTGATCGAACTGTGAAATCAGTGAAATGTTGATGTTGATATGTAGAAAGAATGCAAAATTGTTGTTATTGTTGTTGTTGTGATCGCATTAGTTGTTCGCAGAGAGTTGCAGTTGCCAAGGCATCGATGATCTCGGATGCTGTTTGTTTTATTTTGATTTATTTCTCGTTTTGTTTGCTACTTGACAATGAGAAATCTGTAATGTACTAGTTTTTTCATCACATACATGCATACATACATATGTAGTTCCTCTTCAGTCAACCCGCTGCTACGGTGTAAAGAGCGCTTCAGTGAATGTCAAGTATATTTGCAAAGCTAAATAGGAAAAAATATTTCACTTACTTGTAATTATCATTTTTTCAATAATTGAGTTGCGTGGTTTTCTTGGAAATCAACGAGAAGCAGGTTTTTTCTTTTTTATTTTTCCAGATCGCTGCTCTAGCAAGAGTGTAAAGAGCAATATTCATTCATAATTTTTCGAATTTTTTTTCTTCATTTATTTCTTCTATTTCTATTATTTTTTTTATTTTTTTTTATTTTTTTCATTTATTTTTTTTATTTTTTATTTATTTTTTTTAATATTTTTTTTTTATATTATCTTATTTAATTAAATTTTTTTAATTTTTTTTTAAATAAATTTAAAAAAATGTTTTTACTTTTATTATTCCTTATTTCATTATTATTCTTATACAAAAGGAAATTTTCTTATAGTTGTTTTCGTATTTTCCATAAAAAAATCTCTGCTCTACATTAATAAATGAAACACAGAAATTCATAAATAATTTGTATGAGTGCTTGTGCGCGAGAAAAAACGATGACTTGAAAACTTGTTTACCTTGTCATTGTCGTGCTCGAATGTTTTTATGTATTAAATGAAACAACAAAACACCGTGATACATATCTACATATATTCCAGTGGTAAAGATTAAATGCGTGTTGTTGTCAGCCAACTACGATGTTAACAACATATTTGCTCAATGTTCTACAAAAATAAAAACCTAGAATAAATAAAACTAAGCAAATGTAATAAAATAAATTATTAAAAAAAAAAATTAAAAAAATAAATAAAATAAAACAAAATTAAATATAAAAAAACCTAAAATAAAATTAATTTAATATAATTTGAATTAAATTAAAAATAAAAATTAAATAAAAATTAAATTAAATTAAATAAAAAAAAAAATAAAAAAAAAAATAAAATATAACAAAATAAAATAAAAAAAATTTAAAAAATAAAATAAAAGAAAATAAAATAAAATAAAATAAAAGAAAATAAACTGAAAAAAAATAAAATGAATAAAAAATAAAATAAAATAAAACAAAATTAAATTAAATTAAATTAAATTAAATTAAATAAAAAATAGAAAATAAATAAAATAAATTAAATAAAAAAAATAAAAAATTAAATTAAATTAAATAAAATAAAATAAAATATAATATAATAAAATATAATAAAATGAAAAAAAAAAATAAATAAGATAAAATTAAATTAAATTACATTGAATTAAAAAATTAAAATAATATAAAATAAAAGGAAATAAAAGAAAATAAACTGATATAACATAAAATAAAATAAACTAAAATAAAATAATTATAAATAAATGAAAATAAAAAAATTAATAAAAAATAAAATAAAAATAAAATTAATTAAAATAAATAAATTAAAAAATAAAAAAAAATAATATAAAACTAAAAAAAAAATAAGAATTAAAATTAAAATAAGAATAATATTATAAAAACAACAAAAAAAAAAATAAATTAAATTAAATTAAATTAAATTAAATAAAATATAATATAATAAAATATGATAAAATGAAAAAATAAATAAATAAGATAAAATTAAATTAAATTACATTGAATTAAAAAATTAAAATAATATAAAATAAAGGAAAATAAAAGAAAATAAAATGATATAACATAAAATAAAATAAACTAATATAAAATAATTATAAATAAATGAAAATAAAAAAATAAATAAAAAACAAAATAAAAATAAAATATAATAAAATGAAAAAAAAATAAAATAAAATAATATAAAACTAAAAAAAATAAGAATTAAAATTAAAATAAGAATAATATAAAAAAAAAATAAAAAAAAGTAAAAAAATAAAATTAAAATAAATCGAAAAAAAAAATAAAATAAAAAAAAGGAAAAGATAAAAATTAAATTAATCGAAATGAAATGAAATGAAATGAAATAAAATGAAATAAAATGAAATGAAATGAAACGAAGGAAGAAGAAAAGTTCCTACCTCATCATCATTGTGTCGTCACTCAATTGAAAGTCACCAAAAATTCTTCTCTAAGGAATCTTCTCCCACCCCAACCCGAATCTGCGTCCAGGTTCCGCTTTTTAGCTTTAGCACGTATTTTACATACTGCTACAATGTTTATTTTACATACTGCATCATTCTCGTTGGCGTCTTTGTAGATACAGCACGGCTTATCGTCTTTTCCAATCTTAAATAAGTACATTTTGAAATATCCGTGCCGGTATAGCATCTGTGATAAAAGTAGTCTACCTCTATGAATTTTCTATTAGTCCATGCTTTGACGTTTACTATTATCATTTATTAGCCTGGCTGTCTATCGGCCACAGCTTTCTAGTTCCAACGTGTTTGCCACGAGTTCAGGGTTTCTTTTTTTCTTATCTCTTCCCTTGTGATATTGACGATGCTTCCTTTGTTACTCATTTTCATTTGTGTCCAGCCACTTTTCCTTTGGAATTCCAGTTGGTTAAAAGGAATGCAGCTGTTTATTACTGCTACAGCTTCACCTCATGCGGTACGGTTTGCTGATACTATCCTGTACTATATTTCGTCCGCTGTCCTTCTTTAGCGTACGGAGGGTGTCAACATCAAAAGCTTCCTCTTTTCCTGTGTTGCTCTCCCGATATTGACCATTAGTCTGCTGAGCTAAGAAGTGATTCTGGCTGCTTTTTCCGCAGCGTGTTAGATTTGCGACCAAAAACTGACCCTGGCCTTCAATCTTGCACCTTACGAATTTTGGCGTTCCCAGAGTATTAGAGGATGTGCGTAAATCTATTTCTATACTAAATAATAATTGAAATCAAAGATGCAAATCAATAAAAAATTTCACACGAATTCAACACACCAATGTTGAACATTGAATTAAAGTAGATCTTCT